>JAPXFY010000019.1:23198533-23216033 GCA_030674185.1 Monoplex corrugatus
CCTTCTCCATTTTATTTCCATTCAGATAAGTTTACCATTTCGACAAACATGTGTTGAGTTACGAGATTTGATACACTGAAACACTGCTAGACCAGCGATTTTCCATGGCATATATTGTGTGTGACAACACAAGCATAATGTAAATAATAAATTATCATTGTCATTGTCGTTATCATTGTCAGTAACAAAGACAATAACAATAACAATAAGGAATGTTCTGAGAGCTTACCACTTTATGCTTTGTGGCTGCGTCTATGCTAGCTGAATGGATAGCGCAAACTGTGCTGGGTTTGAGAAATTCTACATGGGAGATAACTCCGTGACTCTCAAGAGTTATGTTACTTAGTTGATATTTAAAATTCTCCCTGCTTCCCTCTTATTTCCTCTAATAACACTTTATCTTTTGTTTTTGTCACTGCCGTAGACGAAGACAGGCAGACAGATGGGCAGACACAAAGAATGGGAGACAGAGACAGAGAGTGACTGTGACATGGTCAGGAACTCTCACAAGCACTCAGACAAAAGAGAAAAAATATCTTTCGAAAGAGACGGTAAACTAAGGTCCTGTGTGCAGCACACACTTTAGCGCACATTAAGATCCCATGGCCATAAAGAAGTTTCACAAGACTAGAAAAGTCCACTCCCATAGGTAAGCCAACACAGAACTGCATGCAAACTGAAGACTTAGGAAAGATGTATGTCGCTGCTCTGTGGCGACTCGCTCCCCCGAGGACAGCAGCCCGAATTTCAGGTAGTAAATCCATTGTGACAAAAGGGAAATAACTACACATACAAAAAAGATGCTGGCTGTGTACGCACATGCAAGCACACACTCGTGCACATTGGCACACACACACTCACGTACCTGCTCACCACCACCACACCACCACCACTCCATCATCACCACACACACACTCATACACATACACACTCAAACACAAATACAAACACACACACACACACACACACACACACAAACACACACACACAACACCACACTCACAACACAACACACACACACACACCACACACACACACACACACACACACACACACACACACACACACACACACACACACACACACACACACACACACACACACACACATATTTTCAATCTGTTTCCATGTTTCCATTTATCTTTGCCTGCCTGTCTGTCTGTGTTAATGTCTCTGTCCGTCTGTCTTTCTGTCTTTGTTTTTCCGTCTTTGTCTTTCTGTCTCTGTCTGTCTGTCTATCTGTCTGTCTGTCTGTATGTCTGTCTCTCTGTCTCAGTCTCTCTCTCTCTCTGTCTCTCTCTTTCTCTCTCTCTCTCAATCTCTCTCTCTCTCTCTCACTCTCTCTCTCTCTCTCAATCTCAGTTTCCCTCTTTCTCTCTCTCTTTCTCTCTCTCACTCTCTCAGTCTCTCTCTCTCTCTCTCTCAATCTCTCAGTCTCTCTCTCTCTCTCAATCTCAATCTCTCTCTGTCTTTCAGTCTCTCTCTCTCTCTCAGTCTCTCTCTCTCTCTCAGTCTCTCTCTCTCTCAGTCTCTCTCTCTCTCTGTCTGATTTATGTTTGTAATCAGCGTGCCAGGCCATGAAGGAGGGCAGGGAAAAAGAGATGTTTTTATCAATTACATTGCCTTATAATGACTAACCCAGTAAAAAGATAACAGTATCAGGAACAAAAACAAATAAGGATAATGGCAAAGATGACGATTATGATAATGAAAACGATGATAGTGATCTTGACGACAACGATGATAGTGATGATAAAGAGAGGAAAAATGTCTTCCGAAGTGTTTTGCTTTAGTTTACTTTAAAAAGAAAGAAAAAAAAAGGAGGTGCTGCGTGTAGTAGTTTTATATTTTATTCATTTATTTTTTTATTTTATAGTGAGATGACACAACTGAAACTCTGTTGAACATGGTAAGGTGACAAAATAGATACAAACGGAAAATGGATGTATGTTCCTTCACAAAAAACATTTTTCATTGTCACTACTTTTCGATGATGAAATAATCAGTGACTAACTACTAGGCTTAGCAAACAAATAAAGAAATAAGCGAATGAATGAATAAAATGAATAAATATGTGAAAAGCAAACAAATAGTATATACTATTTTTCAATAATTATGGCACAATTTATGACGTATCAGTCGATAATAAGTGCATAAATAAATGAACAGGGGAAAAGACTAACAAACATTTGATTCCTTATTATACTCTTCCACACAAAATATTCTAATGAATATTTAATTCATTATTAACTCATCCACACAAATGATTCCCATTAACTCATCCACACAAAGTATTCTAACAAAATTTAATCATTATTAGACTCATCCACACAAAGTGTTCTAACAAACATTTAATTCATTATTAGACTCTTCAACACAAAATGTTCTAACAAACATTTAATTCATTACTAGACTCTTCCACACAAAGTGTTCTAACAAACATTTGATTCATTATTATACTCTTCCACACAAAATGTTCAAACAAACATTTAATTCATTATTAGAATCTTGCACACGAAATGTTCTAACAAACATTTAATTCATTATTATACTCTTCCACACAAAATGTTCTCGACTTTCTGACATACTCATCATGACGCGCAGCAGAACTGCCACTAAACGGCACAGTCCGATGAGAGTAAAGCTAACACTAAAAGAGCTTGAGTCATACACAGCTGGGCTGTGCAGGCCCATGTTGACGACAACGACAAAGAAAACTCACGCGCCCCATCCATGACAGCAGCCATAGCCCCCTGCTATAACTCCCTTTCCCCCTCCTCTACTTTACCATCACCACCACCACCGCTATACCGCCACCACTACTACCGCCATCTCCATCAAGAACTGATCGACACACACTCACTCTACCCATGCCCGTGAGCTCAAGGACAGGTCGTTGTACTTTGTGGACACGGGGACCTCTGTGATAAGTCAGAAATGGTCCCCTCTCACATTAGTTCTGTCTTTTTCCTGGTACTTTTCTTAAAACCCTGTCCACCAAAACACAAACAGTGTTGGTTAATGAAGTCCATTATTTAGCTTCGTGTTGTAAGTTGTCTGTTAATTAAGGTCGTCATCTGGCGTGACTGTCTGTTAAGGATTACGTCGCTTGACAAGATCATCGTCATCGTCTATCGTGTCGTCTGCAAAGTCCGTTGTCTAACGAGACTGTCGTCAATTAAGCATCGTGTTGACTATGGAGACTGTCTGCTGTTACGGATATCGTCTATTTAGACCATGATCTGTCTTCTATTAATAATGATCATGTCCTTCATAGCGTCATGTTGACTATTAACGATTGTGTCATCTGTCAAGATTGTTGACTCTTAAGGATTGTGGCGTCTGTGGAGACCGTTGATTATTTTTAGGATTGTGTCGTATATGGAGACTGTTCATTATGAACGATTGTGTCGTCTGTCAAGAGTGTTGATTATTAGGTATTGTGTCGTCTGTCAAGAGTGTTGACTATTAACTATTGCGTCGTCTGTCTAGAGTGTTGACTATTAAGTATTGCGCCGTCTTTCAAGACTGTTAACTATTAAGTATTGTGTCGTCTGTCAAAAGTGTTGACTATTAAGTATAGCATCGTCTGTCAAAAGTGTTGACTATTAAGTATAGCATCGTCTGTCAAGAGTGTTGACTATTAAGTATAGCATCGTCTGTCAAGAGTGTTGACTATTAAGTATTGCGTCGTTTAAGAATGTTGACTATTAAGTATTGCGTTGTCTGTCTAGAGTGTTGACTATTAAGTATTGCGTCGTCTGTCTACAGTGTTGACAATTAAGTATTGCGTCGTCTGTCTACAGTGTTGACAATTAAGTATTGCGTCGTCTGTCTACAGTGTTGACAATTAAGTATTGCGTTGTCTGTCTAGAGTGTTGACTATTAAGTATTGCGTCGTCTGTCTAGAGTGTTGATTATTAAGTACTGTGTCGTCTGTCAAGAGTGTTGACTATTAAGTATTGCGCCGTCTGCCAAGAGTGTTGACCATTAAGTATTGTGTCGTCTGTCAAGAGTGTTGACTATTAAGTATTGTGTCGTCTGTCTAGAGTGTTGACAATTAAGTATTGCGTCGTCTGTCTACAGTGTTGACAATTAAGTATTGTGTCGTCTGTCACGAGTGTTGACTATTAAGTATTGCGTCGTTTAAGAATGTTGACAATTAAGTATTGCGTCGTCTGTCTAGAATGTTGACAATTAAGTATTGCGTCGTCTGTCTACAGTGTTGACAATTAAGTATTGTGTCGTCTGTCACGAGTGTTGACTATTAAGTATTGCGTCGTTTAAGAATGTTGACTATTATGTATTGCGTCGTCTGTCAAGAGTGTTGACCATTAAGTATTGCGTCGTCTGTCAAGAATGTTGACCATTAAGTATTGTGTCGTCTGTCTACAGTGTTGATTATTAAGTATTGTGTCGTCTGTCTAGAGTGTTGACAATTAAGTATTGTGTCGTCTGTCTAGAGTGTTGACAACTAAGTATTGCGTCGTCTGTCAAGAGTGTTGACCATTAAGTATTGCGTCGTCTGTCTACAGTGTTGATTATTAAGTATTGCGTTGTCTGTCTACAGTGTTGATTATTAAGTATTGCGTTGTCTGTCTACAGTGTTGACTATTAAGTATTGCGTCGTCTGTCTAGAGTGTTGACAACTAAGTATTGTGTCGTCTGTCTACAGTGTTGACTATTAAGTATTGCGTCGTCTGTCTACAGTGTTGACAATTAAGTATTGCGTTGTCTGTCTACAGTGTTGACTATTAAGTATTGCGTTGTCTGTCTACAGTGTTGACCATTAAGTATTGTGTCGTCTGTCTAGAGTGTTGATTATTAAGTATTGCGTTGTCTGTCTACAGTGTTGACTATTAAGTATTGCGTCGTCTGTCTACAGTGTTGACAATTAAGTATTGCGTTGTCTGTCTACAGTGTTGACTATTAAGTATTTTGTCGTCTGTCTACAGTGTTGATTATTAAGTATTGTGTCGTCTGTCAAGAGTGTTGACCATTAAGTATTGTGTCGTCTGTCTACAGTGTTGATTATTAAGTATTGCGTTGTCTGTCTACAGTGTTGACCATTAAGTATTGTGTCGTCTGTCAAGAATGTTGACCATTAAGTATTGTGTCGTCTGTCTACAGTGTTGACAATTAAGTATTGCGTTGTCTGTCTACAGTGTTGACCATTAGGTATTGTGTCGTCTGTCTACAGTGTTGATTATTAAGTATTGTGTCGTCTGTCTACAGTGTTGACAATTAAGTATTGCGTCGTCTGTCTACAGTGTTGACAATTAAGTATTGCGTTGTCTGTCTACAGTGTTGACTATTAAGTATTTTGTCGTCTGTCTACAGTGTTGATTATTAAGTATTGTGTCGTCTGTCAAGAATGTTGACCATTAAGTATTGCGTCGTCTGTCTAGAATGTTGACTATTAAGTATTGTGTCGTCTGTCTACAGTGTTGACCATTAAGTATTGTGTCGTCTGTCTACAGTGTTGACTATTAAGTATTGCATCGTCTGTCTAGAGTGTTGACTATTAAGTATTGCGTCGTCTGTCAAGAGTGTTGACTATTAAGTATTGCGTCGTCTGTCTACAGTGTTGACTATTAAGTATTGCATCGTCTGTCTAGAGTGTTGACTATTAAGTATTGCGTCGTCTGTCAAGAGTGTTGACTATTAAGTATTGCGTCGTCTGTCTACAGTGTTGACCATTAAGTATTGCGTCGTCTGTCAAGAGTGTTGACTATTAAGTATTGTGTCGTCTGTCAAGAGTGTTGACTATTAAGTATTGTGTCGTCTGTCAAGAGTGTTGACTATTAAGTATAGCATCGTCTGTCAAGAGTGTTGACTAATAAGTATTGCGTCGTCTGTCAAGAGTGTTGACTATTAAGTATTGCGTCGTCTGTCAAGTGTGTTGACCATTAAGTGTTGTGTCCTTTGTCAAGAGTGTTGACAATTAAGTACTGTGTCGTCTGTCAAGAGTGTTGACCATTAAGTACTGTGTCGTCTGTCAAGAAGGTTGACAATTAAGCATTGTGTCGTCTGTCGAGAGTGTTGACAATTAAGTACTGAGTCGTCTGTCAAGAGTGTTGACCATTAAGTATTGCGTCGTCTGTCAAGAGTGTTGACTATTAAGTATTGCATCGTCTGTCAAGAGTGTTGACTATTAAATATTGCGTCGTCTGTCAAGATTGTTGACCATTAAGTATTGCGTCGTCTGTCAAGAGTGTTGACTATTAAGTATTGTGTCGTCTGTCAAGAGTGTTGACTATTAAGTATTGTGTCGTCTGTCAAGAGTGTTGACTATTAAGTATAGCATCGTCTGTCAAGAGTGTTGACTAATAAGTATTGCGTCGTCTGTCAAGAGTGTTGACTATTAAGTATTGCGTCGTCTGTCAAGTGTGTTGACCATTAAGTGTTGTGTCCTTTGTCAAGAGTGTTGACAATTAAGTACTGTGTCGTCTGTCAAAAGTGTTGACAATTAAGTACTGTGTCGTCTGTCAAGAGTGTTGACCATTAAGTACTGTGTCATCTGTCAAGAAGGTTGACAATTAAGCATTGTGTCGTCTGTCGAGAGTGTTGACAATTAAGTACTGAGTCGTCTGTCAAGAGTGTTGTCCATTAAGTATTGCGTCGTCTGTCAAGAGTGTTGACTATTAAGTATTGCGTCGTCTGTCAAGAGTGTTGACTGTGACGGATTGTGTTGTCTGTTGAGATTATTGATTTTTGAAGATTTTGTAGTCTACGAAACACTCTTGTATAGTAAGATTGTCATCTGTTATGGCTGTCGTTGTCATCTATTGGGACTGCCATCTATAACGAATGTTGTCTCGTATCGAGAATGTTGTCTTTTAAGAATTTTGTTATCTCTACAGACGGTTGTCTATCCACACTGTCATCATCTTCTATTGAATCTGTTATATGCTGAGACTGTCTTCTATGGAGATTATCTTCTATTCAGGCTGACGTTTCTTAAAACCATCACCTATCAAGTATAGTGTCATCTCGTGGAAATAATTATGTCATCTATGAACTGTTGCCTTATGTCTGTTAAAGACTGTGTCATCTGTCGAGGTTCTTTTCTATTATGAATCATGGAAACTGTTCAGACTGTTGTCCGTTAGGACCATCAGCTGTTAAAGCTGCTGTTATCATGTGTCGAAATTGTCTCAGTATAGTCTGTTGACACTTACTTGTTAAGGCCTACTATCAAGATGATTTGCATTAAGGTCATTTGTTGAAATTATCTCTATTAGGGCAGTCTAATGAGACTACCTTCTATTTATTAATAAGGCTGCCTGTCCAGACTATCGTGTGTTAAGTCATCTATTCAGATTTTCGTCTATAAAGGCCATTTACTCAGACTGTCGTCTGTGAAGGCCATCTGTTGTCACTATCGTCTATTTTGGCCGTCTATCCAAAGTATCGCATATTACGGCCATCTATCGAGACTATCGTCTATTAAGGCCATGTATCCAGATTATGTCTATTAAGCCATCTATCGAGACTATCGTCTATTAAGGACCATGTATCCAGACTATCGTCTATTAAAGCCATCTATCGAGACTATGTCTATTAAGGCCATGTATCCAGACTATCGTCTATTAAGGCCATGTATCCAGACTATCTCTATTAAAGCCATCTATCAGACTATCGTCTATTAAGGCCATGTATCCAGACTATCGTCTATTAAGGCCATTATCCAGACTATCATGCTATTAAGCCATCTATCAAGACTATCGTGTATTAAGGCCATCTATCAGACTACCGTCTATTAAAGTCATCTATCGAGACTATCGTTATTAAGGCCATCTATCTAGACTATCGTCTATTAAGGCCATTTATCCAGACTATCGTCTTCTAAGGTCATCTATCAGACTATCGTCTGTCAAGGCATCTATCTCAGACTATCGTCTATTAAGGCCATCTATCCAGACTATCGTCTTAAGACATCTGTCCAGACTATCGTCTGTCAAGGTCATCTATCCAGACTATCGTCTATTAAGGCATCTATCCAAACTATCGTCTTCAAGGTCATCTATCCAGACTATCGTCTATTAAGGCCATCTATCCAGACTATCGTCTTTCAAGGCCATCTATCCAGACTATCGTCTATTAAGGCCATCTATCCAGACTATTGTGTATTAGGGTAATCTATCCAGACTATCGTCTATTAAGGCATGTCTATGCAGACTATCATCTATTAAGGCAGTCTGTCCGAACACATTGCTTTAAGCCGTCTATTCCAGGATGCCATCTATTAAGGCCATGTATCGAGAATATGCATCTATTAAGGCCATGTATCCAAGCTGTCGTCTATTAAAGGCCATGTATCCAGACTGTCGTCTATTAAGGCCATGTATCCAGACTGTCGTCTATTAAGGCCATGTATCCAGACTGTCGTCTATTAAGGCCATGTATCCAGACTGTCGTCTATTAAATTAAGGCCATGTATCCAGACTGTCGTCTATTAAGGCCATGTATCCAGACTGTCGTCTATCAAAGCTGTCTGTCAAGACTATCTTCTATCAAGGCCATCCGCAGAGATTATCGTCTGTTTAGGCCAGTTATCGAGACTATCATCTATTGAATCAGTCTGCCGAGTCTGTTAAGGCCGTCTTTCAAGACTTTCGTCTTTAAAAGCCATCAATCGAGACTATCGTCTATGAAGACCATCTATTGAGACTACTGTCTATCAAGGCCATTTGTCAAGACTATTGTCTACTAAGGCAATCTATCAAGACTGTTAAGGCCATCCGTTGAGACTATTGTCTATTAAGGGTTGTATCGTTTATTGAGACTGTTCACCGTTAAGGACCACATCATCTATTGAAACTTGCTTCTGTTATTGTGCAGTTCGTGTGGGTTATGAAGATTTTATCTACTTGTGTTATTAAGATCTGTGTGGTCTATAGATGACAGACTCGGGGACATAGCCGCCAACGAACACCAACCACAGGTCCAGCTCAGCCTCCGGATCAAGAGAGTAAGGAAGACCCTCTCTCGTCCTGCTCTGATCTTCATCTCTCTTTGGGCAGCCTGCCCTGCCACCAGCTCGCATAGCTGCCAACTCTTTCCCCTTACTATAGTCTCGACAGTTAGCAGTCGGAAGCTCTCAACGTTGCCTTACTTCAACCCACAGGGGTTGTTTGAACGGCCGCAAAAGTGGTCAGGCATGATGCTCAAGACACGGCCCATTTTGCTGTTCAGCAAGGTCTGACATGCCCCGAACGCGACCCAAATTTTGCTGTCTTTCTGAGCAGCCAGCAAGCCTTTCCATGCGGTCATCAGGCCTAAATTATCTGAAGTCAGCGGCCAAGCCACAAAGAAAACACTACGAGGGTGCGGATGCGACCCAGTGCCTCGTCATCTCCGGACAATCACCTCCCATGTTCCCAACGCCACTCGATAAGCCATTTTATCGAGCAAAGGGAGGCTGTCCATACGTTGCATGACCCATTCGGACCCAGTCATCAGTTACCTTGTTTATAAACCGAATGGCAAGTTGGGGAGGTGACAAACTCCGGGACATAGCTACTTAACGTGCACCAACCGGGTCCAGCTCAGCAAAGATTCTAATAAAGTTATGTAACTTATTCCTTATTTAGTAACTTACATACTTACGTACTCACTGACATATACACACATCCATAGTCATTTACTGACTTACGTGTTCACTGACAAATGCTCCGTATTTACGTACTCACTGACATGTATACATATACACATACTTATTTATTTACTGACTTAGTCATTATTCACTGACTTACGTACATGTATGCTTACTTAATCATTACCTACTTATCTACATATTCACTGATACAACTGATATTCATTGAGGGATCATTTTGCACGTACCAAAGAAACGAAGATTTAACGAACACCCGAAAGTCATGGGCAAATATTTAAGCATAACGACTTGCATCGGGCAAAACTAAATTGTCCAAGTTAACAACGTAAACGATAGTCTCGTTTGACAAGTATCCCGAAACAGAAATGTGGAAAGCGTTTCCGCGACATTCAAGATCTGCACATCCAAGATCTGCTGAAAGTCGAGAAAACTGCCCTAGGTAGATGTGTGTTGGGGGGATTTTGTGAGTCGTGACATAGCCAAAACCAGGCAGCATGGCCCAGACAGGTTGACATTGCTCTAACTCTGAAGCATCGCGCACTCCATTAGCTCTAGCATCGCGCAGAGCGGTGTCACTCATCAAGTGACCCCTTTCCAAATATACTACCCGGAAAAATGTATTACGTACTTTCTCTTAGGTATGATGATTGGGTACATGCATTACGTGCATTTTTAGCTCTAGGGAAATGAGACATGCGGAAGCAATTTTAGGTAATTTAGGCTCGTTTTCATGTATGTTTTAGTGTCCTTAGTTATGTTTAAGTTTGTATTCAGGTTTGTTTATTCAATCCCCTGTGCGATCTATTGGACAGAGCGGTCAACGCAAGGGGCATCTGTTTAGATTATGTGCGCGAATGCGTTGACACATGTACTTAATTTTCTTTTCCTTTTTTTTTCCTGTTGAAGTATGGTGTATGTTTTGAAACGCTTATGGCCCTGATATAGTCTACGCAGTCGGCTGGGCTTTAAACAAAAGCAACTATAACTATAATCACGTGCGCTCACGCTTGTCATTCAACAGACCCAAGCTGAAAATTTGGAAGCAACCATTAGATATGTCTGATGAGTCGTATTCCTTACAATCAATCAATCAAACTATTATTTCTTTGATCAATCAATCAATCAGTCAATCACTCTATCAATCAATCAATATCTATTCATATATATGTATCCTATATCTATATATCTCTCTCTATATATGTACATATACATACACACACATAAATTTGTATAAAGGGGAGAGAGAGAGAGAGAGGGAGAGAGAGAGGGAAGGGAGAGAGAGAGGAGAGAGAGAGAGGGGAGAGAGAGAGGGAGAGAGAGAGGGAGAGAGGAGAGGAGAGAGGAGAGAGAGAGAGGGAGAGAGAGAGGGGAGAGAGAGAGGGAGAGAGAGAGGGAGAGAGAGGGAGAGAGAGAGAGGGAGAGAGAGAGAGAGAGAGAGAGAGAGAGGAGAGAGAGAGAGAGACGCCTGATAAATGCATCAGTGCCCAGAGATAATTTGATATGAACTTACATACATCTGCTCTGTTGTTTGTGGGGTTTTTGTTTGTTTGTTTGTTTTTGATTGCAACAGATGTCTCAAGCCTGATCTCTCACAATTTTTACTCTGCCATTGAGACCTGGCCTATGACAGTGAGTGAATGACACAAGGAGTTTGTGATTGGGTTTTATTTTTTTGTTTTTTTGGTGGTGGTGGTGATGATGATTACTTTTTTTTGTTTGTATGTGGAAAAAGAAAACCATCCTTTTTGATCTCAGGGCAGTTAGATGTGATCGCTAGACCGCAGGTACATACTGTGTATAATTTTGTTCTTAAATTTACAGCGTACAAGTGCATCGTGACAGACTGATTAGCGCTGAGCTGCTCAGACAAAAGGTCTGAAGTGGTGGAAGGTGTGTGTGAGGGGAGGGGGGGGGGGTTCCTGTGCATTCTGGTGAAGTGTTTGCAGTTATTCGATATCTCAGTTACAAAACATTCGAAAACGCTCTCACATGTATCTGGAACACATGCTCACACGCTCATTCACGCACGCGCACATACACACACACACACACACACACACACACACACACACACACACACACACACACCACACACACACACACACACCCTCCCCCCTCCCCTCACCGTCTAATCACTTATATGGAAAGACGTTAAATCAAAGAACGAACGATACACACACACACACACACACACACACACACCCACACACACACACACACACACACACCACACACACACACACAACACACACACCACCACACACACACCACAGCACACACACAATACACACACACATACACATCACATACACATACACACACGTACACACACACGTAGCACACACACTACCTCTACCACCATCACCATCACCATCACCATCACCATCACCATGACTATCATCATCAACAACAACAATAACATTAACTCAGAACTCACAAATGTACACATACACGCAGATATTTCATGATCTTGTTACACAAACGAACATAAATTATTTGTGACACAGAAAACAAAGGGAGTAAAAATCAAAATAGAAAAAAAAAACTTTCACTATCATAATCATCTGAGACACCGAAATCATTTTTGTTTAAGAGAATATATATTCCGCTTTAAACTACTACAACAGAAAGTTCCAGACGCCATTCTGAGCGGTGAAATCCTCAGCGTGTACACCGGGACTGGGGCCGGAGGAAAGTGTTCGTGGTGTTGTTACTGTTGGCAGTTGGCCATTCAGTGCACGCGCATGCAGCTGCTAGAGTTCAAGTTCACTACTACGACTACTACAACCACAGCCCTGTAGTAAGTCTCTGACAGAGGCGCACCTCCCCCCTCCCTACTCTCTCCACCTCCGTCATCCCTCTTTTTCTCACGTCTCTCCTTCAGCCCTCCTGTCTCTCTTTGGCTTCAACCCTCTGGGTGCGCTTGTTTTGCCACCATTCTCTGTCTGTCTCTGTCTCTGTCTGTCTGTCTCTCTGTCTGTGTCTGTCTGACTGTCTGTCTGTCTCTGGCTCTGTCTCTAGAGCTCTGTCGCTGTCTCTGTCAGTCTGTCTGTCTCTGTCTCTGTTTCTGTCTCTGTCTGTCTGTCTGTCTCTCTGTCTCTGTCTCTGTCAGTCTGTCTCTGTCTGTCTCTCTGTCTCTGTCTGTATGTCTGTCTGTCTCTCTGTCTCTGTCTGTAGTCAATCTGTCTCTGTTATTGTCATTGTTTCTCAGCCTTTGTCGATCTTAAACATATTTGTCTGTCTCTGTTCTTGTCCGACTCTGTTTTACAGTCTCTTTCTCTTCCTTTTCATCTGTATTTTTCCGTCTGATATATCTCTACCTTTGTCTGTCTGTCTGTCTATCTCTGTCTTTCCTGTCTTTCATAGCAGTAGCATATTTCAGGAACTGCAGACATAGAAAAGCGGCCAGATAATAAAGTTTGTATAATGTCGTCGTCTTTACTATTGGAAACTTGTGATTATCATTCACTGATTCACAGTTTCTTTCATCTCTCTGTCTCTGTCTCTGCCTGTCTCTGTCTGTCTGTCTGTCTGTATGTATGTCTGTCTCTCCCTCTCTGTCTGTCACTCACACCTTTTTCTCTGTCTCCATGAATACTAGTATCTATCTATCTGTCGTGGATACTAGTATCTATCTATCTGTCTAAACTCTATACATATATCTCTATATATATGTGTGTGTGTGTATGTGTGTGTGTGTGTGTGTGTGTGTGTGTGTGTGTGTGTGTGTGTGTGTGTGTGTGTGTGTGTGTGTGTGTGTGTTTTACATATATATCTCAATGAGTATGCCTGCGCGTGTGTGTATAAATTAAAGATGTTCCTTTTTTGCATTCACTCTCTCTCTCTTTCTTTCTCTCTCTCTCTCTTTTGTCTCCTCCCCCACCCACCCACTGAGTGTGTGTGTGACTGTCTGTCTGTCTATCTGTGTCTGTGTGTTTGTGTCTGTGTGTCTCTCTCGTGCTGTCTCATCCATACGTCAGTGATCTTATCTCTCTCTCAGTCCCCTCTCCCCCTCCATCCCCCCTCTTTTCTTCTCTGTGTTCCATCTCCCCTTTGTTTCTTTGTTTCATCTCCCCATCTCCCTGTTTCATCTCTCTTTCTCTCTCTGTGTGTCTGTGTGTGTGTGTGTGTGTGTGTGTGTGTGTGTGTGTGTGTGTCTTTCTCTCTGTCTCTTTCTCTTTGTCTCTCTATCTCTCTCTCTCTCTGTTTCTGTCTGTCTGTCTGTCTGTCTCTCTCTCTCTCTCTCTCTCTCTCTCTTTCTCTCTCTCTCTCTCTTTAATGGCAAGTCATCTCCCTCATCTTTCGCTCTCTTTCTCTCGCACTTTCTGTCCTTTCCCTTCACGCCATCCAGGCAAAGTATTGATTTTTGCAGGGGAGCAATTATTAGCCACAGTATATGCCGGATTGTCGCGTAATTCATTTTAACACAGAGTTGATGCCAGCCTCTTTGGAATCAAGGTGGGTGAAGGGGAGGGGGGAGGGGGAGGTGCACAACTGGATGAGTCATTGTAGAGGAGGTGACTCTGCCCCTCCCTCCCATCCCGTCCCCTTACCTCCCTCCATTTCTTATTTACACACAAAAGGAGGTGGCCCAGTCAGGGTCCCAGAGCTCTCTTGACAAGAGAAATGAGACCGAGTGTCGGTTAGTGAGTAGGAGGAGTATTGAACAGTTTCTTCTCTCTCTCTTGCTTGTGTCGTTCGTTCGCTTTTGGGTCTGGCCGGCAAGAACAAAGAAGGAGTCGAGTGTCGTTGGGTGAAAGAGAGAGGGAGAGAGAGAGAGAGAGAGAGGGAGAGAGAGAAAGGGAGAGGGAAGGAGCCATCATCGCCCTTTTCATTCATTCTCTTGGTGGGTTCTGGGATGGTTCTCTTTTTGTGATAGTTTGTAAGTTTGCGTGTTGTACTTTAAAAAAAAAAGTTTGTGGTGTGTTCGTGCCGGTGTGGCTTAAGCGTGTAGGTGTTGTGTGTTTTTGTTTTTGTTTTTTGTTGTCATGAAATGTTGGCCTACTTTCGTGATGGTGATGGTTGTTGTTTTGATTGTTTATGATTGTGGTGTTTGTTGTCTGATATTGTATGATGTTTGTATCTTTATTTTGTATTTGTATATGTTTCTTTTTTTGTCACAATAGATTCACATGTGAAAATCGGGATATCCTCCCAACGGAGGTTTCGTTGCCGCAGTTCGACACCACTCTGGTTTTCTGCATGCGTGTACTTCTGTTTACATATGGAAGTGAATTTTTTATACGGAATTGTGCCAGGGGCAACTCTTTTTTGCCGTAGGATCTTAAACGTGCGCTGAGTGTGTGTTTTTGATCACCGCTTCAGATCTGGTGGAGGAGGAGTGGGGGGGGGGGGAATCCCTGTTTTGTCTTTGATTGGAACTTTGGTTTCTGGAGTCCTAGACAAGTGCTTTATCCACTACACCACACACAGCTCTCCATGTGACTGTGTAAGGTTTTTAGTTGTTTGTGATATTGTTAGTCTTTTGTTTCCATTTTGTTTATATGCATTGTTATTGTTTTTGCTGCTGTTGTGTTATTCTTGTTGTTCTTGTTCTTGTTGTTTTTATTCTTTGCAGTGGTTTTGTTGCTGTTATTATTGTTGTTGCTGCTGCTGCTGCTGCTGCGTGTTTTGTAACAAGGTTCTTGTTGCTATATTTGTTGTTGTTATCGTCTTCTAATCTGATCGTGTTTGCTTTTGTTTGTTTATTTGTTTTTTTTAATTCAGTTTGGTTTTTCCTCTACTTCCTCACCCTTCTTCTTCTTTTCGGTTTATAGATATTTTATTCACATACTTGACATCTTATCAACAACAATCAAATCAACATAATGGAGCACAGACAAGCTCGAAACTTCTTCTTCTTTGTATTGTTGTGCTGGTTTTTCATTGCTCTGATGATGCAGGCTACGATTCTCTGAGTATGAAAATTGTAGTCTTTCATTGTACAAGTTGTTATTCCTTCTGCGTGATGTGTTCTTGTTTCCGCGAATGATCTTGGTGTGAGCCCTGGTCATTTGTCCGCGAGATTGTGAAAGAGTTGTTTGTATGTTTGTTGTTAGTGTTGTAATGATAATGAGTTGTCTGTCTGTAGTAAATTGCTGCCTCTGATTATGCTGGGTGTTTTCCCTCATTATGTGAGTGCTCCTTGTTCGTCCCCCTAAAAGAGTAGTTTGTATTCATTTGTAGAAAAGTTTTTGTTCTTGTGTCATAAATTTGACAAAGTATGTGTTTTAGACTGGGGAGATGGTATCTGTGCTGTTGTATGTAAACGATATAATATGTTTGTTTTATGTCAAAGTGAGATTCTGAGTATTGAAACAACACTATAAAGCTGTATATTGCGGTATGTTTGTTCCTTTCTTTTTCATTCTTTTCGTTCTTTCCTTTTTTCTCATTGTTATCGTTGTTTGGGTTTTGCTGTTTGTTTATTGGTTGTTTGTTGTTGTAGTTGTTTGGTTTTTGTTTTTGTTTTCAGTTTCTGTGTCGTGGTGTGTGTGCATGTTTCATTGTTTGGTCTTTTTTGTTTTGGTTTTGTTTGTTTTCTTTACTTCTTCTCGTTTGGTTTGGTTTTGGTTTTGATTGTATGGTTGTTGTTGTTGCTGCTGCTGTTGTTGTTGTCGTATCTGCTCGTTTGATTTTGAAAATGTGTTCTTTGTGAAAGTTGTTATTATGATGTGTGTGTGTGTGATGTGTGTGTGTGTGTGTTGTGTGTGCGTACGTGCGTGCGTGCGTGTTGTGTGTGTGTGTGGTGTGTGTGTTGTATGCGAGCACTTGCACGCTGGAAAAGGCTCCAAGAAGCACTTTTCAGCTGCTTGTGAAATGGTGCGTGTATAGTTTTAAATTGAGATTTCTGACTGTGACTACGTATCTGGAATGAACATGACCCATGATTTGGGTCACAACGATGGGACAACTTGAAATGTTTCCCAAAGGAGGCTTTTGGTTGGTTGCCTGGGGTATGATTTGTTCCTTCAAGGTCTTGGTCCTGTGTCCGTACACTAATCGCCATGACCGGTAGGTTCACCACCACACAGGTTAGACTGAGGTCGAAATATGAGATAAAACAGCTCTGCTGGAAGGTTAGACTTTAAAAAAAACGACAATATACCCCTTAGCTAGAAAGAATACCTGCACGCGCATAGACACACATGCATGCACACAAATACATAAACGCGTGCCCTGGCACACATACGTACACACCCATACACTTATACATATACACGCGCCTGCGAGGGTGTTTACATACTTACGATGATATGTACATGGAAACGCATTTACACCATCACCACCACCATCAAAAACCATAACAGCGCAACACAACCGTTTAGGTTTTCAGTGTGCCACGGGTTTCGCCTGGTGGGAACATAACCCTTTGTTGATATTTCGTTTGTATTTCACATCCCACCCGCAGTCTGTCATCTGAACTCGAGTTCTGATTATTTTCAAAGTCGCAGTTCTGCAAAATTTGTCTGAAAGCTTATGAAAAGGATGATTTTATATGGCTTGGCCATCCTTTTCATCCTCCTGTTTCCGTTGATTTATTTGTCCCTGGGATCTGCGGCTTCAATCAGAGTTTGCGTACGTATTCTTTTATTTATTTGTTTATTTATTTTGGTGGGGAGAAGGGGGGGGGGGGCTTTCTGTTTGAGTCCAATTACCTAATTGCCTTCCTTTGGTTCACTCGCTTGTTTGTCTCGCTGTTTATTTCTGGCACGTAATTGTCGCGTGATGTCGTTATCCGGGTTTTATGTTTTCATCGATTACTAAAGGACCCCACTTCGTAAACACCGCTTAAAGCTTGACAGGAAAAGTTTACATTGTTGTGGTACGGCACAAAAAAGGTCTTGTGTGATACATAAAAAAACAACGAAATAAAAACGA
>JAPXFY010000019.1:23226033-23231033 GCA_030674185.1 Monoplex corrugatus
CTTCTTCTTCTTCTTCTTCTTCTTCTTCTTCTTCTTCTTCTTCTTCTTCTTCTTCTTCTTCTTCTTCTTCTTCTTCTTCTTCTTCTCCTTCTTCTTCTCCTTCTCCTTCTCCTCCTCCTCCTTCTCTTCCTTCTTCTTCTTCTTCTCCTTCTCCTCCTCCTCCTCTTCCTTCTTCTTCTTCTCCTTCTCCTCCTGCTTTTCCTTCTTCTTCTTCTTCTTCTTCTCCTTCTCCTTCTCCTTCTCTTCCTTCTTCTTCTTCTTCTTTTCCTTCATCTTCTTTCTTCTTTCTTCTTCTTCTTCTTCTCCTCCTTCTTCTTCTTCTTCTTCTCCTTCTTCTTCTTCTTAGCCTTCTCCTCCTCCTCCTCTTCCTTCTTCTTCTTCTTTTTTTTCTTCTTCTTCTTCTTTCTTCTTTCTTCTTCTTCTTCTTCTTTCTTCTTTCTTCTTTCTTCTTCATCTTCTTCTTCTTCTTCTTCTTCTTCTTCTTCTTCTTTTTCTTCTTCTTCTCCAGTGACGTATAGCGTACTGTTTGAGATGGTTATAACCCTGATATGGTTCTGTGCAATCGACTGGGCTTTAAGTAAAATAACAGTAATCCTACCTATCAGCATACTGAGGGAGTACAATGGTTATGGTTTTGTAGTCGATGGATGAACAACTAAGCAAACAAGTGACTCACGGTTCGGTTCCAGACACTTGGCAGGGAGTGTGAGTGAGCGAGTGTCTTACACATCAAATCTGAGGTGTCAGGTTTACTCATGGACAGTGAAATCATTTTGCACCACCACCACCACTCATCCGCCCACCCCTGAATAATCCAATTACTCATCATCGATAGTGGTATCCGTTTTGCCAGCAATGACTGAATAATAAAATGTTTCTGGTGGGGGATGTACTCTGCATCATCCTGGTCCCAGTGACTAATAAACTGCCACATTCCCCTATTCATTCTTTTGTTGCTTTGACTCGTTAAATCTATTGTAGTGTTTGCACTAAATCTAGTTCGACAGGATCTAGTTTCTGTGCTGTTCCGTGTTACCCATCTGTTGTAACGCATACATTACATGTATAAGAGTTGGGTTTTTGATTTATAGACTTCCATCTGTTGTTCATGCGAATAGAGTTTGATCCACGCTATTGTTTGTAGAATTTGATGTATTGATTATAAACTTTGGTCCACGGTATTGTTTAAAGAAGAATTTGATGTATGGATTGTGTAGGTTTGAGTTCATGTTAATAATGTCTATAGAATATGTTGTACTGATTGTAGACTTTGGTCCATGCTATTGCTTATAGAATTTGAGGCATTGATCGTGGACGTAAGGACCTGGCTATTGCTTATATAATTTGAGGCATTGATTGTGGACGTAAGGACCTGGCTATTGTTTATAGAATTTGAGGCATTGATTGTGGACGTAAGGACCTCGTTCTTGTTTATAGAATTTGAGGCATTGATTGTGGACGTAGGGACCTGGCTATTGTTTATAGAATTTGAGGCATTCATTGTGGACGTAAGGACCTCGTTATTGTTTATAGAATTTGAGGCATTCATTGTGGACGTAAGGACCTCGTTATTGTTTATAGAATTTGAGGCATTGATTGTGGTCGTAAGGACCTGGCTATTGTTTATAGAATTTGAGGCATTGATTGTGGACGTAAGGACCTCGTTATTGTTTATAGAATTTGAGGCATTGATTGTGGACGTAAGGACCTCGTTAGTGTTTATAGAATTTGAGGCATTCATTGTGGACGTAAGGACCTCGTTATTGTTTATAGAATTTGAGGCATTGATTGTGGACGTAAGGACCTCGTTATTGTTTATAGAATTTGATGCATTGATTGTGGACGTAAGGACCTGGCTATTGTTTATAGAATTTGAGGCATTGATTGTGGACGTAAGGACCTGGCTATTGTTTATAGAATTTGAGGCATTCATTGTGGACGTAAGGACCTGGCTATTGTTTATAGAATTTGAGGCATTGATTGTGGACGTAAGGACCTCGTTATTGTTTATAGAATTTGAGGCATTGATTGTGGACGTAAGGACCTCGTTATTGTTTATAGAATTTGAGGCATTGATTGTGGACGTAAGGACCTCGTTATTGTTTATAGAATTTGAGGCATTGATTGTGGACGTAAGGACCTGGCTATTGTTTATAGAATTTGAGGCATTGATTGTGGACGTAAGGACCTTGTTATTGTTTATAGAATTTGAGGCATTGATTGTGGACGTAAGGACCTCGTTATTGTTTATAGAATTTGAGGCATTGATTGTGGACGTAAGGACCTCGTTATTGTTTATAGAATTTGAGGCATTGATTGTGGACGTAAGGACCTCGTTATTGTTTATAGAATTTGAGGCATTGATTTGGACGTAAGGACCTTGTTATTGTTTATAGAATTTGAGGCATTGATTGTGGACGTAAGGACCTGGCTATTGTTTATAGAATTTGAGGCATTCATTGTGGACGTAAGGACCTGGCTATTGTTTATAGAATTTGAGGCATTGATTGTGGACGTAAGGACCTGGCTATTGTTTATAGAATTTGAGGCATTGATTGTGGACGTAGGGACCTGGCTATTGTTTATAGAATTTGAGGCACTGATTGTGGACGTAGGGACCTGGCTATTGTTTATAGAATTTGAGGCATTCATTGTGGACGTAAGGACCTGGCTATTGTTTATAGAATTTGAGGCATTCATTGTGGACGTAAGGACCTGGCTATTGTTTATAGAATTTGAGGCATTGATTGTGGACGTAGGGACCTGGCTATTGTTTATAGAATTTGAGACACTGATTGTGGACGTAGGGACCTGGCTATTGTTTATAGAATTTGAGGCATTGATTGTGGACGTAGGGACCTCGCTATTGTTTATAGAATTTGAGGCATTCATTGTAGAAGTAAGGACATCGCTATTGTTGATAGAATCTGATGTATTGATAGTAGACCTTGATCCACGCTGTTGTTTATAGAATTTGTTATATTGACAATAAGTAGACTTTGGTCCCTTGATCATGAACTTTCAGTTCACTGTTTATAAAGTTCGATGTATTGCATGTAAACTTCACTTGACTTTTTGGGGACTTCAGCCTATTTTCTCTGCTGTCATCACTATTGGAGTATAAGGAGTGTAGAACCAAAACACTTGCTTGAGGGCGAGGAGGGAGGGAGGGATGGGGGCTTCTCTAAGGACCCTCTGTTGCCCAGCTCTTCCCAGAGTTTCTTGCTATTTCGTTGTTTCTAGATTTCGACCCGAAATTTATAGGCCTCGATAAATTGTTTATAGAGCATGATTCATTGGTTTCTGGCTTAATCCATTGTCTGTAGATTTAAACCTGTTGTACGTAGATTTAAACCTGTTGTTCGTAGTTTGAGACCTGTTGTTCGTAGATTGAAACCTGTTGTTCGTAGATTTAAACCTGTTGTTCGTAGATTGAAACCTGTTGTGTGTACATTTCGAATCAATGTTCCTAAACTTCGATCTGTTATTCACAGACAGTAATACATGGTTTCTGGACTTCCAGCTAGTGTTTTTCGAACTTCGACCCACAACTTGTAGACCTCGATTCGTTGTGTATAAACTTAGATCTGTCGTGTGTCCACCGCAGTCCATTGTTTCAAGAACGCTATCCTTTCCCTTCAGGACTTCGATCTGTTGCTTTTAGTCTTCCAGCCAATATTTCTGGACGTCGGTCCATTGTATGCAGACCTAGGTTTATCATTTTCTACATCTTCGATCCATTGTTTCTAGGCTTCGGTTCAGTGTTTCAAAATTTCGATGCATGACACATGCCCATCCTCTGTAAATTCATTTACATTCAGTGGTCAGTGTTGTAAATAACACATTAAGTCGATAATTGCAGCTCAGGCCGGAAATAGGACTAAATGTTATCGGTTTGATTCGTTTCGTTTCATTGTTTGGTAGTTGTGATGCGAGAGAGAGAGAGAGATAGAGGGGAGGGAGGAAGGAGAGAAATAGAGAGATAGAGAGACAGACAGACAGACAGATAGACAAACAGACAAACAAACAGGCAGGCAGACAGGCAGACAAACAGTCAGACAGAAATGTATTTTATTTGTTTTTACTGCCCCGTTTCCTACGCCACTTCACTAGCAACAAAATCTAGGACAGTTGTTCACAGTGCTGTGATGATGACAATGGGGAAGATAATCACGATGCTCTGGAGTTCTACTCTGGATTGAGACTGCATAGCAAGGCTGTAACATATTCTGGCGTCAGCCAGGCCGGAGAGATACAGACACGTGCAGTGTTAGTCAGGCTATTCGAGCAGCACTTTCAGTTACGCATCCGTGAAGAGGATAAGACTTGACTGTGTGATGACAGTCTTCCAATAAGCCCATAGCACACTCAGCTGTGAGTAGATGCCGGATGGGGACGAACAATCCCGCAGTGATTTTGACAAGACATAGAAAGTATATGATCAAGGGACCAAAGTCTACAATCAGTAGCGCGAGATAAGGTAAGATCATCATCTCATCATCATCATCATCTCATCATTCATCATCATCATCATCTCATCATCATCATCATCATCATCATGTGCCTTGCCGCATGGCGTTGGCGATTATGGACTTCCATCTGTCTCTATCTTTTGTTGCCTCAAGCATCTCTTCCACCCTCCCTGTCTTCAGTCACTCTGCAAGTCCGTCTAGTGTCTTCTCCCTGGGTCTACCCGGTGCTCTCCTTCCCTCCAGCTTTCCCGTTGTGACCAGGTGTTCCAATTCCCCTTTCCTCATAAAATGGCCTATGAATGTTGCCTGCCTTTTCCTAATCTTCCTTTTGAATGTAAGATACATTCTTTTATTTACGCGGATAAAATACGAGTAGTACCGTGCTTTTTTGTTTTTTGTTTTTTACATCGGGTTCTGAGTGTGTGTGGGGTTTGTGTTTGTTTGTCTCTCTGTGTGTTTGTTTTGTGTGTGCGTATGTGTGTATGTGTGTGAAAGAGCGATAGTTACAGAGAGAGAATGGGAGAGAGA
>JAPXFY010000019.1:23236033-23243533 GCA_030674185.1 Monoplex corrugatus
AATACTGAACTGTGACCTGAGAGAACGGAGTCACATGATCGACAATCTAAAACTAATATCCACCACGTGCTGTTCCAAAGGGGTAGCTCTATTCCGCATTTTTTCGCACTTCGGAGTGACAGCCAAGAAGTGTTTAACATGCCTCTTTCGATCATGCCTCTCTGTTCGTTCAGGTCATGGTTGATTATATTCTGTTATACCAGGGCAGCCAGGTGAATGATTTGCTCTTAACGGTTTTCAACTGCCGTAGGATCTTTAGCGTGCAAGGGCCAGAAGCACATGGATCCGACTCTTTTTTCCGTCCCCTTCCGAAGGACTAAACGTACAGTTCGATTTTCTGGTCAAACTGAGGAGAAACGTTGAGTCCTCAACGTGGAACGAACCCTGGAACTGAAGAGTTTAGTTATTGACAGGGGAACGTCTGAACCATTCTGCCACTCTTCTCCTCTGTCCTTGGAACCGCAGGATCTGTTTGTTTTCTGTTCACATGTTCGTGTTTTGTCATTTGTGTCGTTGTTACTGCTTTCTTCATAGTGAAGTGACGCAAGCTTGCTTAGTTTGATTATCTGACCTTCCACAAAACACTGTCCAGACACTGTCCTTGGAGAGGGAAGGGGGGGGGGGTACCTGGAACGACGCTGTCACCGATATTGACCGGGGAAGAACTGTGAGGCACATGTCACGTGAACGGACCAGCCTCAGTGTGTGTCTGACCTGCTGTGTGTCTGACCTGTGTCTGACCTGCTGTGTGTCTGACCTGTGTGTGTCTGACCTGTGTCTGACCTGCTGTGTGTCTGACCTGCTGTGTGTCTGACCTGTGTGTGTCTGACCTGCTGTGTGTCTGACCTGCTGTGTGTCTGACCTGTGTCTGAACTGCTGTGTGTCTGGACCTGCTGTGTGTCTGATCTGTTGTGTGTGTCTGATCTGTATATGACCTGTGTCTGACCTGCTGTGTGTCTGACCTGCTGTGTGTCTGACCTGCTGTGTGTCTGACCTGCTGTGTGTCTGACCTGTGTCTAAACTGCTGTGTGTCTGACCTGTGTCTAAATTGCTGTGTGTCTGACCTGCTGTGTGTCTGAACTGTGTCTGACCTGCTGTGTGTGCTGACCTGTGTCTGACCTGCTGTGTGTCTGACCTGTTCTGACCTGCTGTGTGTCCTGACCTGCTGTGTGTCCCGACCTGCTGTGTGTGTCCTGATCTGCTGTGTGCCCGACCTGCTGTGTGTCTGACCTGCTGTGTGTCTGACCTGCTGTGTGTCTGACCTGCCTGTGTCTGACCGCTGTGTGTCTGACCTGCTGTGTGTGTCTGACCTGTGTCTGACCTGCTGTGTGTCTGACCTGTGTCTGACCTGCTTGTGTGTCTGACCTGCTGTGTGTCTGACCTGTGTGTGTCTGGCCTGTGTGTGTCTGACCTATGTCTGACCCGCTGTGTGTCTGACCTGTGTCTGACCCGCTGTGTGTCTGACCTGTGTGCTGACCTGCTATGTGTCTGACCTGCTGTGTGTTGACCTGTGTCTGACCTGCTGTGTGTGTCTGACCTGTGTCTGACCTGCTGTGTGCCTGACCTGCTGTGTGTCCTGACCTGCTGTGTGTCTGACCTGCTGTGTGCCTGACCTGCTGTGTGTCTGACCTGTGTCTGACCTGCTGTGTGTCCCGACCTGTGTGTCTGACCTGTGTGTCTGACCTGTGTCTGACCTGCTGTGTCTGACCTTTCTGTGTGTCTGACCTGCTGGTGTCTGACCTGTGGACCTGCATGTGTCTGACCTGTTGACCTGTATCTGACCTGCTGTGTGTCTGACCTGTGTCTGACCTGCCATGTGTCTGACCTGTGTCTGAACTGCTGTGTGACCTGAACTGCGTGTGTCTGAACTGCTTCTGAACGCTGGTGTCTGAACTGCCTGAGCTGCTGTGTCTGACTGTCTGAACTGTGTGTGTCTGAACTGCTCTGAACTGCTGTGTGTCTGACTGCTTGTAATGCTTCTGCTCCCTAGAGACAGAGATGGAGAACCTTTTCTCTGGTGTATCCCGTCAGCCCCTTCAACTGTCACTGTAACAAGATCAGGCGATAATGAGGACTTGTCGTCTGGTCCAATCATCTATGACTTTTCAGACCTTTCTCTCTGTCTGCGATGTCATTTTTACAACCGGTTGGACAGTACCCCTGGCAAAATTAAATGAAGTCTTTATAGATTAGTGTTTGATGCTTCATTGGCTAGGTTTAAAGGATTTTTATTTTCTTATTTCTTCTTGGTCCGAAGGCATTTGATTTCCATTCTTTTGTAAAGGGCATACGGAATTATCGACGTCGTAACGCTTTCTTGAGTTTACAGAAACTGATTGAGCATTCTAGACTGTGTTCTTCTGATTGTGGAGGAACATGAGCGTGCACGCACGCAAACACACATGTGCACGCACTCACATACACACGCAGGGCAATAAACAATGAATAAATGTATGATTTATGTTCTTTTGTCCCTGTTGAGGTTTGGAGAAAAGATGAATCATGATGACATAAAACCACATTCAGTGGGATATATGTAAATATAATAAAGAAAAAAAGTGCTTTCCAAATAGAAATCTTTAAAAAGAATTATCAAATTAGCTATTTCATAATTTTACTTTCTAGCTAATGAATAGAACATGCTTTGCCTGCATTTGTCAAAAAAAATATTCCTGGATTTCTTTCTCAGGTCTGCGTATCTTGGTCATTCATCATATATGTGCAATATCTGTTACCTATGAGATCCGCATCACAAAAATCATCTTTACTGTTCTTATTTCATCTACTCACACACACATGCACCCCCCCCCCAGCGCACGCCACACACAACACACACACACACACACACACACACACACTTTACCTCCACCCCTCTCCAAAACACACACACTCTTCCAGTCACGCACACGCAACGCATACCTACCAAGTGAAGCGCAGCGCACGTTTTGCTTGTCAATTGCAGCCGTCTGGCCATAAGGAGCGGAAGTGAAGTTTTGTCACCACTGCAAACTGTCCCTGTTGACTTTGGTATGGGACGGTCAAGCGGGCTGCTGGCCCTTAGTCCGGGCTTTTCTCCCTTTTTGTGCATCAGCGGCTGTTTTCATGTCCTAGCCTGTGCTGGGTACCTAAAGGGAAGCTTGTCCTTAAGTGGGCGTGAAAGCTGCCCGGGAGTTTGCTTATGGGAGGAATGGGAAGTAGGGGTGTGTGAGAAAAACAAATAACAAAACTACCACAAAAAAAAGCGAAAGGAGACTGTTACTGTCACTGTTATTTTGTTTAAAGCCCAGCCGACCTTGCAGAGTCATACATATCAGGGCTATAACCTGTTTCAAACTATACAAAATACTTCCAACGGGGAAAAAAAAAAAAAAAAAAAAAAAAGAAATGAAAGAAAGAAAGAAAATTAAGTATATATATCAATGCATTCGCGCACATACTCGAAGGAGATGCCCCTGCGTCACCAGTTGTTACTGCCACTCCGTCCAGTTTATCATACAAAGGATTTAAAAAACATACCTGAACACAAATCTAAACATAACTAAGGACACTGAAACATATTAAAAACAGGCCTCAATTAACTTAAAATGCTTCCGCATATCTCATGTACCCAATTATCACTCCTAAGAGCAAATAAGTAAGACTGTATCGAACACATACAGGTGAATGGACCAGCAAGGCAGAAAATGATAGAAAGAAATGACAGAAAGCAAAGGAACAAGGCAGAAACAAAGAGAGTGACATAAAAGAGGAAATTTCTGGCACAGAATTTCCAGAAAGTGGGGATACAATTTAAACTGAAAGAGCTCCCAGCTTCCCTACGAGGGGAACAAAAAGGGAGGGGGGAGAGAAAGAGAGAGAGAGGGAGAGAGAGCGAGAGAGAGAGAGAAAGAGAGAGAGAGGGAGGGAGGGAGGATGGCAGGAAATGAGGAGAAGCAGCAGCAGAAGACGAAAACTTTGATGGCACTGCTCTATCGTGAATCGTATTTTTCAGGGGTGCAGTGATAATTTCACTCGAAAAAGTTGTTACATTATTAGGAATCGTTTTCCAGTAGTGCTATTTTCCAGACTCAGTTGGACTTAATGGGCATCACGTGATCAGAATTAATTTAAGCGGAGAACTCCATCTATTTGGAGAGTTGACCACATTCCACCATGTTGTTGTACAGTCTTTGGTAGGCGTGTATGTTGTTAGTGTGCATAGTTGATATCCTGTTTGCATTTACACTCAAAGAGGGTTAGGCACTGATAGGTCTGCACACGTTTGGACCCGGGAGATCAGGAAAACCTCCAGCTTTATCGACCAGGTGGAGGTACCTAGGCGGGTCAAATCCAGGAGCTTCCAGTTAGAAATCCGAGGTTTGCCCACGTGACTCATGTTATATTTATAAATGGGTGATAGAGAAACCTTGTGTTAAACTCGCTGAATGAAACGCGTCATTTAATGCATCACTATACAAACTCCCTGATGGAAAGAAAAGTTTCCCTGTAGGATGAATCGTAGTTCAAACTGGAATGGTGAATATACTACATCAGCATTGAGATGTTCATTTGAAGTTTGTCAATAGATCTCATTTCAGTTGCGAGTTATTAAACATTTCCTTTTAATACATTATACGAGACGCAATTTTATCCAAAGTTTCAGTAAAATTCCACCTTAAATGCTACTACCTATCACGTAGTCCTCACCACTTCGACGTAGCTCAGGCATGAGACGTCCCCCGTTGGGTTGCCGGAGGCTCTTTCAGTATAAATAGTATCACCCACCTTCTGGAAATTCTGTGCTAGAAATTTCCTCTTTTCTGTCACTCTCTTTGTTTCTGCCTTGTTGCCTCGCTTTCTGTCATTTCTACTTATTTTCTGCCTTAATGGTCCATTCACCTGTATTTTTCGATAAAGTCTTACGTACTGTTTCTTCGGATTGATAATTGGGTACATGTATTAAGTGCATTTTTGGCTCTAAGGAGGTGAGATATGCGGAAGCAGTTTTAGGTAATTTATGCTTGTTTTTATATATGTTTTGGTGTCCTTATGTATGCTTACATTTGTATTCAGGTGTGTTTTTTAAATCTCCCCTGTGCGATAAATCGGACGGAATGGTCCTGCGTCGGGGGCATGTCCTTAGATTATGTGCGCGAATGCATTGATACGTGTACTTAATTTTCTTTTTTTTTTTTTCCCCCTATTGAAGTTTTGTGTTTTGAAGCGGTTATAGCCCTGATGTGGCTCTGCGCAGTCGGCTGGGCTTTAAACAACAATAAAAGAAAAAGAAAAGGCACGAGACGACGTAGACTCTTTACGTTTTCATTCTCGGTTGATTTACGAGTCCAAGACACACGTTCAGAATTTTTGCCACGTAGGGACACACACTCATACAGGGACCCAACAGAGTCCTGTTTGAAGAGGATGGAAAAACAGAGGAGCACACAGTCGTCGATACGCTTTCCCTGTATACAGTCTCTGCCCACCTGCACACGGTGTGGAAGATGGTGATGACGATGAACATGATGACATCTTCAGTCAGGAAGCTAGTTGTCTGATCTGTATCCTTTTGGCTGGCCCCCAAATCCTCTAACCTTTCTACTGTAGTCTTTTCGTTTGTGCGAATACAATCAACTGTCTGTAGACATTTTATTGTTATATTTGTGTTTTTTTGTTTTTGTTTTGGTTGTTTTTTTTTTCTTTATCAAATTTGTTTTTGGTCATACTGAAACATTTACCACACACACACACACACACACACACACACACACACACACACACACACACACACACACACACACACACACACACACACACACACACACACACACACACTCACACAACACACACACACACACACACACACACGCACACACACAACGCGACGCGTGCATTCGTGCATGCATCATACATACATACATACAGACATGCAAGTATACATATATTCATACTACATAATGCAATTTACACAATATTGCGTAACAGACAAAAACACATAGGTTATTATTGTTTTGTTATTGTCACGAGAAGAATTTTTGAGTGTCATTCTAGTGTTTGGGGGATGTTTATGCGCAATTACCTTTCTTTATAGAAATCACACACAAAAACAAAGGGGGGGGGGGGGGGAGACGAGCAGAAGCACACTAAGCACACTAGTAATAACTTTCAAAAGCAGTCCACACATAGCATTATAAGTCAATAAACTTTTTTGCCGTGTTGTTTAAATGGTTAGCAAGTAATTTTGGTAATACGAACTCGAAGCCTTTCATTTCATGAAATACAGACATTGGACAGATCTATGTTTGTGTGTGTCACCAGTTGTTAATGCCTATAATGTCACTGGTATGTGGGACAGCAGTGAAGTGATCCCTTTCTGTCTTGCCTGGGCCAGCTTCTGTATAGTACCATGTGCGTTTCAGGGCCTTAACGTCTTCTTCTATCTTCTATCTTCTGACGTCTTTTCTACTGGTGAGGCACACCGTTGTGACATCTAATTCCGACGTGACTCGCTTCACAGTGCATCAAACGGCATCCAATTATTTCTTTAGTTATTTCTCTTAATTATATAATATGTTTTAATGTGCCATTCGTTCCCTTTTTTTTTTCTTTGTATTTATTTCTTTTGGGAGAAAAGGATTGAGTATGTAATTAGGTGTCTAAAAAGGTGGACAGAAAGTTGCAAAATGGTAGTTCGATGCTGATTGTATGATGGTATTATCGCAGGAATCCTTCAGGTAGAAACAGGTCATGCCTATATTTCTATTGAAAAACATCCTCTATGTTGACATAGACAACTTCCGTGCGTGTTGGCAGTGCAAACATTGACATCTTCAGCTAAAGATTCGGTTTTATGATCTGTGCCCATTTTGAAAACCGCCCATATCTGACACAACCAGCAAAATTACAGTCTGTGCCTTTGTCCTGTCCAAATTATTGCATTCTCTCCTTCTGGATGCTCACAAGAGACTACATTCGTTGCAAACAACAAAACGTTAAAATTCTGCTGAAGACCCGATTTAGAAGGTCTCAATTATGATCATAGTCAGCTCATTGTTCATTAACTTCATTACTTCCCAAGCTAAGCCCGTGTAGGCTTCAAACTATCAACTCTCTGTAACAACGTTTTCTCTGAAAACACTACGCCTGTATTTCTGATTTCATCACCGTCTGTACTCCTATACAACTCCAGCCGTTATGAGATAAAAGCATTGTCTGTGTTCCTCATATAAGGACTAAGGCTTTTGGCCATTGTCCATTCTCTTCATGTGCACCACTATAGTGGAATAAGTTTCCCTCAAATTTTCATCATTTTTGCTCGCTTTGTCCTCTTTTAATTCAGAGATCTCAAAAACCTGATCTCTTCATACAATACTATTACTAGTATTAATCCTACTGTTCCTATTGTTGTCGTGTGACAATTTGTGTGAAAATATGCTATTTGTGTATGTTTCCATCGATTTAATTGCAAGCGTGCGTCAGTGTAAGTGTCTTCCCCAGCATTAGACTGAGTTGTTCGTCTGT
>JAPXFY010000019.1:23248533-23253533 GCA_030674185.1 Monoplex corrugatus
ATGTTTCTCTCTGTCTGTCTCTGTCTCTCTATCTCTGTTTCTGTCTCTGTCTCTCTCTTTCAGGATCACACACATACAAACACACACATACAGACTCACATAAACACACATACGCAAACACACACACATAGGCGCACGCACGCACGCACGACACACACACACACACACACACACACACCACACACACGCACACACACACACACACACACACACACACACACACACACACACACACACACATACACATACAGAGTGAGAGAATGCAGGTAGTTTTTGTTAATGGCGTAAAAATAAAGATCTCAGTCAATCATCAGAGTTTTTTTTCACCTTTTTTTTTTTATTCATTTTTAACAAGAATAGATATCAACAAACAATGTTGTAACAGATACTACTCTCAGTCGTAATACAGATTTTTGTCTGTGTTCTGTGAGAATAATTCACTGACTTAAAACTCGGTATTTGACGCCATGGACATGAAATGACAGTTATCTTTACACTACTTTTTCAACTTCTCACATCAGGTTCTGTTGACTGTAAACAATCATCAGACAATTAATGTACTCACCTATTGATCTTGCCCTTCCCGTCAATGTTGTTGTACAGCGATAAGTAAAACACGGATGTCAATCAAACAAACACGTAGTCAGCCCTAAGATGTAGTAAGCCCGGCTGTTAACAGCAAGCAGTCTAGTCTTCTTAAGATGGCGGTGCGATGGAGCCAGTCCCACACATGTGCTGTCTAAGTGTAAGATGCCTGTGGTCCTAAAGACTGGAAACATTCTATTATCACGTTTGTTCCAAAGAAAAATGGTGATCCAGACAACGTCGAGGACTGGCGCCCCATCTGTCTTCTGTGCACCAGTTACAAGATCTACATGAAGCTGATCCAACAGACAACGATGCCGTGGATTATAGAGGCCAACAGACTTTCCAGGCGTCAGAAGGGATCTATGCCATGCAGTGGTCTGCAAGAGCACATGTTCTCGCTAAAGGCTGTGAGTGTGGACTTTCTCCACCAGTCAGGCAAGCTCTATGCCACCTTCAAGGATACCTATGGAAGCATCGACCACCAAATAATGCTGAACGAGCTGAATGAGATGGGGTGCCCTGAGAAGGTCATCTGCATCACCAAAGACATTTACACAGGGTCCACTTTTAAAATGAAGATGGCATGGGGCCTGACTGATCGTATCCATTATTCAAGGTTGCCCCTGGTCTGTGCTGATTTTCGAACATGGCATCAAGTGGCTGAGGTAGGTTGAGCACGGAGCCATGACTACCAGCTGTCCTAACACAGTCCAAGGATACGTTGAAGATGTGGTCAGAACAGAGACCTACGAAGTTGATATCCACACAGCAATAGCGAAAAAACCTAGAAGAAGACCCTGGATTAAAGGTTGGAGGGAAAATGATAAACAACATTCGGTACGCAGATGACACCGTGCTAATGGCAGAAAATGAAAGGGACAGTCTACAAAACCTGTGAATATACTAGAAAAGAAAGCAAAGGTAAGGGGTGGAAACTAAACGCAGGAAGACTGAAGTCATGGTGATCAGTAAAAAACATGAAATCACCTCATGCAAAATAACAGCAAATGGCACAACTTGACACAGGTTAATAAGTTCAAATACCTGGAACAGTCATTTCATCAGACGGCAGATGCACATCGGAAATAGCTGGCAGAATCGGCCAAGCCAAAACAGCATTCAAGAAGATGACAAGCATTCTTACCAACAAATGCCTATCAATTAACATCAGAAAGAGAGTCCTTGAATGTTATATAGAACCAATACTGTTGTACGGATGCGAGGCGGGGACAGTCATCAAGCAAAGCCAGAGCAGGATCGAGGCAGCCGAGATGTGGTTTCTCAGAAGAATGTTGAGAGTTCCATGGACAGCAAAGAAAACAAACGAGACAGTCTTGATGGAGGAAGACACAAGTAGATCACTCATAAGGAAGATTAGGAAAAGACGGGCAACATTTATAGGCCATTTTATGAGGAAGGGGGATTTGGAGCACCTGGTCACAACGGAAAATCTGGAGGGGAAGAGAGCACCAGGTAGACCCAGGGAGAGAATGCTGGACGGACTTGCAGAGTGGCTGGGGATGAGGAGGGTGGGGGAGATGCTGGGGGCAACGAGAGATAGAGATGGTTGGAAGTCCATGGTCGCCAACGCCAATGCGGCAGGGCACCTGATGATGATAATAGCGAAAACTGATCGCTTCATGACCCACTCAGGCATGGAAGTGAAACACCGAAAGTGTGCTGTGCTGCACGGGCAACGCGCTATCAACAACTGGAGCAGGAGAGACACCACTGTCTCCACTCATCTTAATGTCCAGGACTCACCCATTCCCATGTTTGACGAGGAGCGCTCTTACATACACCCGGGCATCAAATCAACCTCAGTGCAATATCTGAAGAAGAGCAGTCAGTGACATTAATCAAGGTGCATACAGTGAAAGTCACAGTCATTAAACCCTCACATTTTGATGACTCAATTATATATATTATATATATATATTATATATTCAATGCTCAGCAAATTAGAGCGAACCAATCAATTGTGAAAATTGGATGCTGTTCGTGTTCATGACAATTGCTGGGGAAACGCCGAGGAGGTTAAGATCATTCGCAACATCAGCCTTCAGAGTCAGGGTTCTGCCTTGTCCACGTCTAAGGTTGACACGGTCGCTGAGGTTGGCAGACAATATGTCACCCAGGGGAGTGGGACACCTTGTCTGCATTCGAAGGTTGTGCCGGATCAGTCTTAGTCGGCGTCTTCGAAGCGTCTTGCTCAAGGGTGAGAGCTTAGTCCGAGAGTGGGCTTGAATTTTCTCTGGCCGGTAGATGCCGAGTGCCGAGCGGATCATACGCCGATGAGAACAGTCGATCATATATACTTCATCTGAAGTCGTTGTGCACACAAGACCAGCTATACGTATTATTGACAAATCAAACTTGTTTACTTGTAGACGTGGCAGTCCCCTTTGATGTAATCAATAGTGAATGCCACCAAAACAAGTTTAACAAATATCTTCCACTGTATCAAAGAAAAGGCGACATGGGCTGTCCACGTAAAATTATTGTGTTCATTGTGGGATGGCTTGGCCACGTCCACCATCAATTCACAAACAGGCCTAAATTTGCAAGTCTACCCTTAGCTGAGCCAAGGCCATAGCACGTTACTGTTCTGTCAGTGTTATGATCGACTCTCGGATAATATGGAGACAAAGATGCTGGGCCATTCTCCCTTTGTCCTAACCATGTAAGACCCTTTATGATCTGTGCTGTAGACATTAAAGTGTGTGAGATAGTGTACGTGTGTGTTGTGTGTGTGTGAATGTTTGCGTGTGTCTGTGCATGCGTGTGTATGTGACATGTCTGTACGGTATACGTGTATGCACTCTAGCGTGTATGTGTGTATGTTTTTATATGAGAAGAGAGAGAGAGAGGAGAGAAAGAGCTAGCGAGCTGCGCCGAATGGCCTTCTCTTTAAATATATTCGTCGTACAGAGAATAAAAGTCCCTCAGATGTGTGTGTGTGTGTGTGTGTGTGTGTGTGTGTGTGTGTGTGTGTGTGTGTGTGTTTCTGTTTTGTGTGTGGTGTGTGTGTGTGTGTGTGTGTGTGTGTGTCTTGTGTGTGTGTGTGTGTGTGCTGTTGTGTGTGTGTGTGTGTGTGTGTGTGTGTGTGTTTTGTTGTGTTGTGTGTGTTGTGTGTGTTGTTGTGTGTGTGTGTGTGTGTGTGTGTGTGTGTGTGTGTGTGTGTGTGTGTTGTGTGTGTGTGTGTGTGTGTGTGTGTGTGTGTGTGTGTGTGTGTGTTGTGTGGTGTGTGTGTTGCATACGTGAGACACGTTCTTGTCACAGTTGTTTGCTTGTGTTTCAATACCAACAAAAAGATTGTTATGCGCATTTTATTGTCGGACACCTCATTCACTCTTACACAACAGACACAGACACAGACACACACACACAAGACACAGACACAGACACAGACACAGACACACACACACACACACACACACACACACACACACACACACAACACTATATATATATATATATATATATATATATATATATATATATATATATATATATATATATATATGAAAGAGAGAGAGAGAGAGAGAGAGAGAGAGAGAAATTGTCTAAATGAATATGTCTGTTTCATGTACAGTTTTCGGTTTGTGTTTGTCACTCTTGACGTGTCATGTATGTGCTATAAGTTTCATGGATGCCGAGCTCTATTTTGTAATACTATTTGACCAGATAATATTCATGATAAAACGTGATGATAGTGTGGGGGTATCCCTTTTATTGATTGCAGAATTGCAAGCATATGTTAATCAAATAATGTAGTATAGATTGTGGATTGTTGCAGGATTGTTTGACAATCTGTATCGTGTGTGTTTTCTTTTTCTTTTTTTAAAAATTTTTACTTCTTTATGTTGAAAAAAAAAATTAACTTCTAATCTATATCTGTCTTCATGGTTTTCCGTAGGTCCATGGAGTCTTGTAAAAGACGTCTGGTAGATTTCAGGATCGAGCGCATATGGAACAGTCCACGCGTAAAATAAATCTGTCTTGAACATATTCCCAACTCCGTCCTTCCTTGAAGTGTAATGTCAGGTTAACTTGCTCGGGTCGTGGGGAAGCACAGGACGGGGGGTGAGAGGGGAGGTTCAAGATAGTGCAAATCGATTTCGCTCGGCAGGGTGAAGGAAAGGCATCCTCTCTCAGAGCGCTTGCACGGATGATTCTAAGAGGGAGGTTAAGGCTCGGCTCACACACGACGAGATTTGTACTGAAATAATAAAAAGTGTCATGAACGAATAGTTGGACAGCAGTTCGTCTGTACGCGTTTTTTAGGGATGAATAAGGATCTTGACTTTGTGGATTTCCTAAGTTGCACTTGAAATCTGCGTTGAGTTGTTCAACCTTAGCTTATGACTGTTCGTAAAACTGAAATCCCCCCCCCACCCACCCACCTACCC
>JAPXFY010000019.1:23256033-23258533 GCA_030674185.1 Monoplex corrugatus
TTTTATCGCCCAGCCGACCGCTAAGGGCCATATCTGGGCTATACATTTCTCTCTGTCTTTGTCTCTCTCTTTTGTCTCTCTCTCTCAGATTCTCTGTCTATCTGTCTGTCTGTCTGTCTGTATGTCTGTCTGTCTGTCTGTCTGTCTCTCTTCCTTTCTCTCTCTCTTTCTCTCTCTCTCTCGTACACACGCACGCACACGCCATAACCTAACCTATATATATCTAATTTTATTGTACATGGCCACTAAACTGCTTTGTAGTTTTGAGTGGTTAGGATGAGAAGATAGCTAGATATTAGTGTAACTTGGTTTTGAAAACAGAGAGAGAAGGAGCATTAAGAGAGTTCCAGATGGTCACAACTGAATGATCTCTGACCTTGGGTTTTGTAATTATACTTGTGTAATTGTAATCATTCTGTGATTACGTCTTGTGAAGTCTGGACCCTCAGTTTGCCGAGTAAGCATAGTTAGCACAATGATAGTCACCATTGTTATATATCGTTTTTCTATAGAGCTGTTCTCCAAACTTATTTGAATTTACTGCGTATTGCGCATAATCAGACCTTTTGTGGAGCACGGAGAACTCGATATGTTAACCCTTTGACGCCCGCACCCTGTCCACCAACTCAAAAATTTCACCCTTTGACTCCTTCACATTGATGGAGCGAGGATGTCAAAGGGTTAAGGTTTTGCTTTTGTTGGCATTGTTGACAATGCAGGATGCTGGTGAACAGGTGCAGGAATCAAAGGGTTAAATTAAGCGGGCTGACCACATTCCACCATGTTGTTGCACAAGCTGCATTTTTGGTGGGCGTGCATGTTGGCTGTTTTCATGTTTCCATATGCCAGCCACGTTCATGACTTCCGTGATCTCTAGCATGCATATTTGATATTGTGCATGAGTATACGCAGTAAGTGGGTTGAGCACTGGCAAGTCTGCACACGTGTTGACGTGCAAAATCAAACAAATCTCCACCCTTTACCCACCAAGCGGGAGGCGGATTGAACTCAGAACCTTCCAGTGAAAAGTCCCACGTATACCCACTTCACTACCGAGTCCGTCGACATTTGTTGTTGTTGTTGTTGTAAATATGGGTTTACAAGAATGACATAGAAAATTATTTTTCTTATTCGTGCAGGGGGAGGATAATACTATGAGATGGCCATAATTTATGATGAAAGTTCGATAAACAGAATATTAAAATTTTTGATCGACAGTAAAGTGTCTCTGTAGATGCAAAAGTACTTTTTATTCTTGACATTTCGAATTGCTAGTGGTCTTTGTACATGCAAAACTACTTCATGTATTTGATGTCTCACTTGCTTGTGTGTGTGTGTGTGTGTGTGTGTGTGTGTGTGTGTGTGTGTGTGTGTGTGTGTGTGTGTGTGTGTGTGTGTGTGTGTGTGTGTGTCTGTGTGTGTGTGTGTGTCTGTGTGTGTGTGTACGCATGCTTGTGCTTGCATATATGTACAACAGAGACAGAGCGTTCATACATACACATGTATGCGGTCGTACGTCTTGTATTACAATAGTGCGTTCGCTGGTATGATGAAGCGATGCATGTACAGTTACATACGTATGCATCAGTTACATGAAAAGGCATGCCAAAATTGTGCTGTATTGGCAGAACCTCAAAGCATCCTTCATTGAACTGACCTTCACTGTAGAAATAAAGATAGGTGACCGACCCGCAAGGAAAAACACGAGGCCTGCACAATAATCCAATACCTGGTTTTTATAGGCGATATTAGACTGCTTCCTCGCATCAAAAATATTCTCAGCCTGACAGGTTTACAACCTGTACATAAAAACAACCCCAAAAAGGACGACAGCATCAGGCGTTTTGTACGTCAAGAAGTCTATCTATCCACATAACCTATTCATCCTCTGATCGTTAACGTCGGTTTATGGCCAGGGTTGGGGGGCGCCATTTACATCTCTGCTCTTACCAAGGCGCATCTAGGTTTTATTAGTTGGATTATATATCATTTTTATGGCTGGACATATAACGGTTCGTGGATGGTTCTTTTGTTTTGATTTCTTTCTTCTTTTGCTTCTGTCCACGTGACGATAGGATAATTTTAAGAAGTCTGTATGTCCTAAGAATGAGAGCTCAGAGTTCTTGGCTTTTTTTTCAGCTTCTTTTCTTTAATAAAAGGGGATTTGATTGGTGAAGACATGTATCTGTCATTTTGCTTGAACAGACAGAAATCTGCTTGCACAAAATTGTCAGATGGCTGTGAATGGATGTTTTCAAGTCTGGCCCATTTGGAAAGTCCTCATCATCATGTGCCTTGCCGCATGGCGATCATGTCCCTCCATTCGAATCTATCTTTTGTCGCTACAAGTGTATCCTACCCTTTCTGTCCACATCCACTCTGCAAAATTATTTAATGTCTTCTCACTGAGTTTACCTGGTGCTCTTTTTCTCACTAGCTTTCCAGTTGTGACTAGGTGCTCAGATATCTCTTGCCTCATAAAATGTCCTGTAAATGTTGC
>JAPXFY010000019.1:23263533-23301033 GCA_030674185.1 Monoplex corrugatus
TATTGTATCATATGTATACATATAGTCACTTTTTCAACATGTCATACTTGGGCTTTGAGGACGTGAATCTCAGGTCAAGGCAGTAGCCAAGAACACATCAGCCTTAAGTAGGAACACACACACTTACATACGCACACAGGGGCATGCATGACCAAATAAAAAAATAACAAAAAAGGGTCCATTCACCCCCATCTAATCTTCGAGATGAAACGCTGCAATAGAAACATAGGAAAGGTGGTTTCACTATAGTACCACACAAAATCAGAAGTGGAATTGAGTGATACAGAAAACGAGCCGATGGTTTCATGATGGAGCAATATACTCTATTCCTCATAGACTATTCTAAAACAATGAGCATCAATAAGCTGTACTATATTTAGCACCATTCTAAAACAATGAGCAAGTTGTTCCCCAGATGCATTACCCAGGTGGACCGGGCTCGAAAGTCTTGGTTGACATCCCGTCTAGGACATCGTGAGTCCGAAATATAAAACAACAAAAAACACTGCAGTTAGCATGCAACTGCGATCAAACTCAGAGGAATATCTACCTCAGCATGTAGAGGCTGGATCCGACCCCAATACCTGGGTGACGCTTGCACTGGATCGACCGAACTGGAGAGGCAAGCTGACCATCGAAGCAAGAGTAGCAGAGAGAAGACGTACAGCAGAGGCTCGAAGAAAACGAGAAGCGCGAAAGGGGCGAGCGACCTCCAATTCTACAGCTGCACCAACCCACGTTTGCCCTATGTGTGGGCGAGCCTTCCTGGCCGTATTGACCTCACCAGCCACCTCCGGATCCACACTCGCCAATTCCTCATTCAAAATTGAAGTCGTGGTCTTTTTCGACAACGAAGGACGAACAACAACAAAACTTGCATCAATAGGCTGTGCTATTTTCGCACCATAGAAAAACAATGAATAGTTGGTACCTTTGATACATCGATAAGCTCTACTGCCTTAGTGCCATCGTAAAACAATGGGCAGCTGATATAATGTATACATCAATAAACTCCAGTGATCCTAGCACCATTCTAAAACAACAGGATGGTAGTACCATTGATACAGTTATAACCTATGCTGCCTCTGTCTCGTTCAGTTGATTTTACAGACTTGTTGATGCAGGACTGGACTTGTTATTTTGAACGCCATCACTGGGAGGCATAGTAATAGCAGTGACTGATTTAGTGTTATTTAACTTGCCACTGTCCTGGTGGCTCAGGCTACAAACAGGGAGTTTCTCTGTGTGATTTTCTTGTTTTTATTGCTCGTCAGTTTTTTTCCACTTTCACCTATGAGTAATTCTGCTGTGATCTTTTTGTGATCGTGTATTTGTTTGTTTTTTGGGGTCTTCTTGTAATATGCTTTGTTTTGTTGTTGTCATTGTTGTTTTTTGGGGGGTCTTCTTGTAATATGCTTTGTTTTGTTGTTGTCATTGTTGTTTTTTGGGGGGTCTTCTTGTAATATGCTTTGTTTTGTTGTTGTCGTTGTTGTTTTTTGGGGGTCTTCTTGTAATATGCTTTGTTTTGTTGTTGTCATTGTTGTTTTTTGGGGGGTCTTCTTGTAATATGCTTTGTTTTGTTGTTGTCATTGTTGTTTTTTGGGGGAGGGAGTAGTGACATTTTCTTTGAGCTGGAAGTTTAGACATACTTGTCTTTTATAGACCTGAAAGTGGAGTTTGTGTTGGAAACAAACGCTAAGAGCACTGCGTGTGCAACTGTTCTGGAACCTGCTTCGAGGTAACCATTTGATTTCGATGATCTGAACAGTCAGTTTACCATTAAAACAGGTTTCCCCAAGTCGAAAATTTCATAAACTTAATTTGATTTTTGTTTTGCCCTTGGGGATTGTCAAAAAGTCCGAGTATTATGCATGAACAAGACAGGATTGTCAAAAAGTCCGAGTATTATGCATGAACAAGACAAGACAATTGCTGAATGCACTTCCAACATCAAAGCCCACATATAGCGGACAATCTGATTTTTCGTAGACAGATTTTCTGTTTGAAGATAGGCAAATTAGCATTCGACTACAGTTACATTTGTTAAAACGTAGAAATGTGGCTTTTCTGTTCTCTGCTTGCAAATTGGGACGAGAAGTTAGACTTGACTTTTTGCGACGGCTGTCATCCTAATGCGTATTGAAGAAATGATACTTTTATTTAAGCAGTGCCAACAGGAGTATGACAAGTTGTATGTTCGTGTTGTGCCAGCGACACAGATTGTTTCAAATTAATTGTGTTTTCTATATGCCATAGACAGCCAGAACTGATCGTGTTTTTCATGTAATGCTGAAAACTCTTGTTGAAATCAATGACATGTCATCAGAGATTTTAGAAATATCGTGTTTTGATGTTGAGAAAAAGGAGCAGATAATTATATTTAATGCGTTTCAGTCAATTCTATTTTTGTTTTTGTTGTCAAAGGCAGTTGGAACAACGAAAATTTCTTTTGTTCAATAGATCGGAACAGAAATGTCATCTGTCTCCCTGTGTGCCTGCAATAATGGACACCTTTTCCAGTCTGAGTCTTTGTTTCATGCGAAACATTGAGAAGAACTGTATGGCACCTACTACCGTTCTAAAGCAATGAGCAGCTGGTCTTACTGATTCATTAAAACACTATTGTGACTGGCCCCGTTTCTGCCTGAACTTCCTGCCAGCCTAAGCCTGTTGCCAATATAGAACCAGTAGTTGTAATAAAAAAAACTCTCTAGCAGGCCTGAATGAAGTTCAATTGTCACCAAAATTTGTGTACTTAATGAAAAAAGGATGCTGAGTTTAGCTGTGCTAATTATAAAGCTATTACTTAAACAGTTTTTTAGCCGCCATCCAGTTCTGTGCCATACATCACCGAAATGACTTTTAGCGCGGCCCGGCAGTAGGTGAAGCTCGGCATTCACGACTATAGTCGCGGTTCGTCACGGATTTGTTAACAAACTCTTCAGAAATGTCTCATACATTGTTCTTTAACAGTCAGTAGCTGGTACTGCTGATTCATCAACAAACTCTTCAGGAATGCCCCATACACCGTTTTAAAACAATGAGCAGCTGGTACCGTTCAAATAACAATGCCCTCTGCTGCCTCTGCCTACATTTAGTCAACTCCATTGATTTCGTTCTTGCTACTTAGGTGTTGTTGATGTAAGATGAGAGGTGCTACATGAATGCGATCATCCGGCAGCACTGCAATGACAGCGATTTATTTAGTGTCATGTAACTTGCTACTGTTCTGGTACCTGCATGGTTCCATTCAGACGGGCACGATAGCCATACTGGTCAGCTCTTTGAACTTCACGTTGACGGTCTGAATTCGACCCTAACTGATAGCACCTGGTGGGTAAAGGGTTGACATATTTTCGATGTCTCAAGTTAACATATGTGCAGACCAGCTTGTGCCTGCCCCCTCCCTCCCGTCCCTTTCACGTGTATAGGCATAGCCATTTAAAGATTATCTGAGTCACGTCAGTGTTCGGTGGCATATTGAAACACGAAAATACCCAGCATGCATACCCGCGAACCCAAAATGTAGGGCAGAAATGTCGAGGTGAAGAATAAACAACATCCCTCAAAACAACAATAACCACCTGCAGAAACATGAAAGCCCAACCGTATATCGAAGTACACGTGGTGTTTGTAGCTCACAAACGGAAAGAAAAAATGCAGAGGAAGAAGAAAAATGCCAAACGCTGTTACATCTATTATTTTTGTCAGGACTTGGGGTAATTTGCTGCTGTATTCTTTCTGTACTTTAGTTAGCCTTTCTTTCTTTTGCATTTCTTTGTTCGTTTGATGGCTGACCGGGTCATACAGCACATGGACAGCCTCCTTCGCTTGGCGAAATGGCTACCGTGTGGCGTCTGGAGGTGATTGTCCGATTAGTAGTGAGGCATCGTTGCTCTGGGTCTCATCGAAGACCCTCTCGTGTTTCTTAATTTGTTAACTTGTGACGCACATTTCTGTTTTTGTGTGTCTCTATGTTTTTGCATTTAAAGTGAAGGGTTCGAGGGGCAGGAACGGAGAGGGGCTTAGGGGTCAGGGACCTGTTGTTTTCATCTATCAGATAAACTGAGTTGTCTTTATTGTCGAATCACTGGATTATTGGGGACGAGTATTATGTGACCATTGCGTGAGCTACCGCTGTGGAAACAGCCACGAGATAGCACCACTCTGACTTATGTTTTTTAACAGTAAATTTCCTATTGAGAAAGCTTTCCCAAATTCGAAAAATGTAAACTGAATTATTTTTTTATGTCTTTAGGATTATCAAAAACTGTATATATTGTGCATGAACAAGACAAGACAATCGCTTAGCGATTTTCAAACAGTAAAGTCCATATGTAGTGGACGTTTTCATTTTGTCTCAGACTGCATTTTCTGTTGGAATATGAAGATGGCCAAATTGGCACTAACAGTAGGTTATATTTCTTAAAACGGAGAAATATGGCTTTTCTGTTCTCTGCTTGCAAACTGGGACAAGGAGTTAGACTTGACTTTTTGTGACGGCTGTCATCCTAGTGTGTATTGAAGTAATGACACTTTTATGTAGGCAGTGCCAACAGTGGTGATAATCACAAGTTGGATGTTCGTGTTGTGCCAGCGACACAGCTCGTTACCAATTAATTGTGCTTTCTATATAATGCCAGAGATATCCAGAACTCCTCGTGTTTTTCATGTGATGCTGAAAATTCTTGTGCAAACGATTGGTGTGTCATCAGAAATTTGAGAAATGTCGTGTTTTGATGTTAAGAGAAACGAGCAAGATGCAGATGTTATAATGCATCGGTATTAATAGGAAAAATGAATTCCGCTTTTTATTGCCAAAGGCAGTTGGAGCATTTAAAGGTTTTGTTGTTCAGTTGATCAGTTGTTAAGAAGCATCTTGAACCTGCTCTGATGTAAAAAAATTATTGTAATGGAAATATCTGCCTCCCTGTGTGCATGCAATAATTGATATCCCATTCCTATTAGAGTGTTCATGCTATATATCGATAAAACTTCGTAATGAAGCGTCCATGAACATAAAATTGTTTAGTGCTCTGTCTTGTATGGTTTCTTTTCTGGTTGGTTTGTTGGTAAGGTTTTCAATAAGACCTGTTTTAATCGCTCTAAAAGGTAAGAAATGAGATTTTTGCTTTTCGTTGCCTCTGAACAGATTCATAGAAATACACTGTGTTCCATTGTTATGCATGCAGTATTGGTAAAAAGAAATCTAATTTCCAATATTCTCCAAACTTCTGTTTTTTCTATACATTTAGACAAGAACATATTCTTTTGTTTTCTGTTTGTGACCTATTTGTCTTTCTTGTATTTTTGAATGATATATGTTATAGTTTTGTTTATATTCTATTTTACTCTAACAGTGTGCTACGATTTTTTATGATATTTAAAAGACATTCGCTTCTTTTTCATCATAGTCCGTTCTGTTATTCAGCAAGGAAGTTTCCCATGTGGTCGAGTTCTTTTTGTTGTTCACTATTAGATTGGTAGGCAGATGGATGTTGACTACTCTCCAGCTTCTTGCTGTCTCACAGTTTGGGTGTAATTGTCTGCTAGTGGCCATAGGCTGTTCTGTACTGTTTGCTGAAGTGGACACCTCCACAAGACGTGAATTGTTGTGTTGTCTTCAATATCACTTTCCTTAGTGTGACGCTCATTCACTTTGACTCTGCAACTGAGCGATAGCTGTCGTTATTACGGGGCTTCGTAGATGGTGTCTACGTATAACGGCTGTACGGAGAGCTCTACGGAAGTAACTCAGAAACACGACAGTCTTCCCAGAAGGACGGCCTCACGGTGGCTTGAAATTGACGGCTCCTAATGGGCTGTTGGGCATGGAAAAATCTTCTAATTGCGCATTTGGGCAGTGAGCCGGTTGAAACCAATGCATGATATAATGACAGCTTGCTACGAAAGCTGGAAGAAAGAATGTTCGTCTCTTTTATGTTCGTTTGCCAAGGGTCGCTCTGGTAAGTTTATCTTAAGGCGATTAAATTAATGTGCAGAACATCTTTTTTGACAGACGCTTACCAGTCATCTGCCCTTGCCATTAATTTATCTGCAGCCAATGCATTCTGTCACTGGCTGTAAATGCTCCAACTATGAGTATAGCAGTTGAAGTCGTTGACTGCCAGACTCTTGAATGTCAGAGATATCAAGCGAAAGGGATCGTTTACCAGCGCACCGGAAAAGTCTTTTCTTTTTCTTTGTTTAGTTTTTTCCCCAACAGCTGAAACCACTTGTACTGTCGCGGGAAGAAGAGCAGTCGGTCTGCAGTGAGTCTGAGGGCCGGGTCAGGCGGGATGCTATGTGAGAGGCCTGAGTTTTATGCCATGGGCCCAGATCTTCCTTGTGGCCTCTGGATTTGAAGCCAGACATCTTTGTGCTGTACGTACAGTGGACTTGATGGGAAGTTTGTAGTCGTGTGAGGTACCCGAATCATCTTGACTCTGATATTAAGTGTAATGGTGGATTGCTGTTGTACCCACCAATTTTCTGATCTGGATGTTATGGATTAAGTCTTGTAGGGTCTTGCTGGCGTTGATTGGAAGATGAACTTTCTGCCAAAGGACAGTAGGTATCTGTAGGCTTTGTCATTTGTAGAAAGATGGCAAGAATTATTATCTGTTGTTCAGCGTACATCCATCCACCGATACTTTTCGATCAATGTTGAAATAGCTGGCAAGCTTGGCTAATAGGGCAGCAGTCTCAAGATCAGATGCCTCAAGTACAAAGCCATTTATGCTGACTTAGCGTACTGGTCATTCTGATGCTGTCAGTTTCATGTCTGTCAGAAAACATAAACCATATCTTTCATTTCAAAACCTCTGGGAACTGTTCCAGGGCAGTAACTCCCTCGAGAGAAAGAATTATTTCCCGTTGATCCCCGTGTTCATTTAAAGATGGCACAGAAATGGCATTCTTCTAAATAATGCATAGAATCCAGATTAATTTTGAGACATCGCAAACAGTTAGATATTGGTTCTACCTTAAGTGTGAGGAGAGCCTAAAGCATGGTGGTGGTGCTTGAGTTCTGAGAGTGAGGGATCGATAGTGTGTCCTTCACCCAGGGCACGGAGAAGGGAGCAGGCCGAACTCGGGCAAAAAACCTTGACACTGGCCCTCAGCCTCTCACTCAGTCCCACGAGACAGAAAGGGGAGATAATTGCATCTACTTGTTTTGCTCCCTGCCACAGCAGCGGACCGCACGCTGTTAGATGGTAAGAAAGAGCGTGTCCTATGTGCGTGAACTTTTTTTTTTTTTTCCCCTGGTGGCGGGGCAGTGCTGGGTCCTGTTGTATAAACGATGGTTGTATTTTTGTGAGAAGCTGTCTCGTTGAATTGCTTTTTTTTCTTGTTTCAATGTTTCTTTCTGTTAGTGTCTTTCTTTTATTGTTCGACTGTTACTGTCTCGCTCAGATTTTTTCTTTGACTGTTAATGAGTTCCAGTGTTATTGTCATTTAGATTTTATTCCTTGGCTGTTATCATAGGAGTCCATGCGATTCTAATGTGTTTGACCTTGAGGACTGCTTTCTTTTATTGCTTCATACTTCTGCCTGGCATAATAAAAAACACCATCCATTCTGTGGTAAAGCCAGCCACTCCATACAGTAATCATTGGTGTATTTTCTCTGCCTTTTTCTCTATTCCTTTGTTTATTTCTTCAATCGTCTGTCTAGATAATAATATCAGTGAGTGTAGAATTAAGGATTACCAGAGTACGTAACCTTTGAATACATTCTTTTGAGAACAAAAAGAAAAAAGAGAGGTTGAAAAAGAAAAAGAAAACTGACTAACCTTAAAACAAATTGAAGGTGTAAATTTAAAACGGGCAGTGTATTCTTTAAATAACATGTAACTCTTTATATGGTATTGATGGCCGAGGTCTCAGTGCGGTGGAAGAGGCACGAGTGACATGGTATTTGCTATACGCAATCTGCAAGAGAATTGGCCCGAACAAAACCAGGAACTCTACATAAAGTTGGTAGATCTGACCAAAGCATTCGACACCATTAACCCTTTGACTCCTGCATTCTATGCACCGACAGCAAAAACTTAACCCATTGATTCCCCCACCCTATCCACCAGCTTCCTGCATGAAGCTGGTGGATAGGGTGAGGGAATCAAAGGGTTAAGTTTTTGCTTTGCTAGCATGGTTGCCAATGCAGGATGTTGGTGGACTGGGTGCAGGAGTCAAAGGGTTAACCTGCGGGAGATACGAAAGTTTGGTTGTCCTCAGATGCTTGTCTCGCTGGTTGTTTTCTTTTACTATTGTATGCTGACCAGGTGCAAATAAATGAATTCATAATAGGAAACATCTAGTTTGAGCAGCGTAACAACAAGAAAATGGACATAGATGAACCCAGGAGATAGTACAAAAAATCAAATTGATTACATCCTCATATATGAAAAAGACCTGGAAAATCTTGTGAATAAAACAGAAATAGAAAGCAAAGATAAAAAGCTGGAACTAAATAGCAAGAAGACAGAAGTCATGGTAATTAGTAAAAAAAAAAATTTTTTTTAATAAATAAAAATAAATCCCCTCATGCAAAATAACAGCAATTGGCACAACTTTGAGACATGTTGATAAGTTTAAACATCTGGGAACATTCATCTCACCAGACGGCAGATGCACATCAGAAACAACCAGCAGAACTGGCCAAGCTAAAACAGCATACAAGAAGATGAAAAGCATTCTACCAACAAATGCCTATCAATTAACATCAAGAAGAGAGTTCTTCGGTGTTATATAGAACCGATACTATTGTATGGTTGTGAGGCGTGGACAGTCAACACGGAAAGTCAGAACAAGATTGAGACAACCGAAATGTGGTTTCTAAAAGGATTGTTGAGAGGTCCATGGACAAAAGAAAACAAATGAGATAGTCTCGAAGGAGGCAGACACAAAAAGAATATTAATGAAGAAGATCAAGAAATGACAAGCAACATTTATAGGACTTTATATGAGGCAAGAGAAATTAGAGCACCTAGTCACAACTTGAAAGGTGGAGGAAAAGAGAGCACAAGGTAGACCCATAGAGGAAATATTGGACGGACTTGCAGAGTGGCTGAGGACAGAGAGGGTGGGAGAAGTACTTGCAGCGCGACAAGGGATAGATTCATGTGGAGGGCCACGAGTACTAACGCCATGCCGCAGGACACACGATGATGATGATGATGATGATGACGGTGTTGACCAAGGTGCAGTGTAATTGGGAGGCGTGTGGATTTTCCCCATGGTGTAATGCTATCCGCAAGAATTGCTGTGTAAATGACCAGTAGTCTTGATCGCCCTACTACACTGTTGCGAGACCTGGTCTACGTACCGATGGCACATTGAAGAGCTGGAACAGTTCCACCAAAGACGACTGCACAAGATCTGAAACTGCGTGGCAAGATCAACTTTCCAGCCGCCTAAAGAAGTGTATCTTGCCAGTCGTAGAGTGTCTACTCATCCAGTGCCAGCTTCGCTGGACAGAACACGTTACGTGTATGGAAGACAACCCCATCTCAAAGATGCTGCCGTATAGAAAGCTGAAGCAAGGACACCATGACCAGGATAATCACTATAGGTATACGAGAATATTCTGAAGGCCAGTCTCGTACCTGAAGCATCAACACTACCAGCTGTGAAGACAGTGTTGGCAACAGATTAAGCTGGCGACAGACAGCTGTGCATGCAAGGCAGAAGCACAGTGGGACAGCACACAGAACAGCTGCTGTTTCCGCACAGCACGGACCGGCGAAATCAGAACCCAAGGGGCAACTCTCATCTCACGCAGTGCTTGTGGAGGAGCCTGTACCTCTACGACTAGTCATTTACCCCTCACCTGGCGGGGAGGACCAGTAAGCCTACTCTTCTGTCGGATCGACATCTCCCGTCATTGAACACCGAGCTGGAATCTGTATACAGTTGTTCTGGCAACCTTAGCTGGGTGAACTTTAGGCTGTTACCATGTGAAGACGACTTTTCCTCAAGACCTTTACGACACGTTGATTGTTTGTGTAAAAAGGTATGCATGGATTGTGGTTAGTTCGGATCATTTGTTGCCTGACTTCTGAGGCTTTGTGCATACGGTTAGGGTTAGGGTTAGTCATTTGCACGCTGTGGCGCTTTCTATAAGCCATGATTTTTGTAGAATGAATAGACTGCCAACTTGTTGGCTTGGACAAAGAGATTATTTCTCTACGGTATACACTAGTTTTGTTTCAATGGTAGATTGATACAACAATAGACAAAATAGTACATGTATATAGCAAATATAAGTTAGGTGAAACGCGAGACTTTACCAGGGCTTAGGGTTTGTTTGCAGGCTTACGTCAAACGAAATATCTATTTTGAATGTTTTTCATCACATGGCATTGGTGGTATCAGTGCATATGGAAGCTTCACGAACGAAGATATGCTGTCTTGAAAAGACTGAAACTTAATTATAGGCAAAGTGACTGTTAAAATCACGTCTTTTGTATATTTGTTTGTTTGATTTCGAGTTGTTTTGTTTTGTTTTGTTTTCGAAAAGTAAGGATAAAATCATTAGCGTACTTTTATTGTCTTTGTAATACTTGCTTGTCTCTGAAATGACGTTTGTGGTGGAAATGACACTTTAATCTTAAGAACTCAGCCGTCATGTTTGTTTCAGGACTAAATACTTAGTCATAATTATCAAGTTTTAATTTGAAAACTACAGCGATTTCTTCATTAAGTTTGTAAGTTTTCTTTCTCCCGCCAAAACTACATTCGACTGTGTGTAAATCGTTATTGTATAGTTCTATTCCGCAAACTCCTTTGGACTCAGTGCGCATCACATATAGAGTTCTTTATAGAATACGGAGAAGCCAAGCTGTAAAGTTAGGCGAGCTGACCACTTTCCACTGTTGTTGCACTCTGTGGCGTGCATTGCTGGGTATTTTCATGTTTCCATAAGCCAGCCACCGACATGACTTACAGGTTCTTTAACGTGCAGATTTGATATTCTGCAGGTGTATACACACGAAAGGGGGTTAAGCATCGGCAGATCTGCACACTAGTTGACCTCAGAGAAGGGGAAAAAATGCCCACCCTGAACACGCCAGGCGTAAGTGTCTAAGCGGACTGAAACTGACTACAAGTCTGACGTGTGCCCACGTGACTTACACAAGAACACAGGAGTTCGGATTTCTTCGTCTTCTTCTTTTCCTTGAAGAAGGATTCGCAGCACTCGTACAAGTCCATATCGCGCTGTACCAAAATCTGTCGGCAGGAAAACCTGTGGTCCATTTGAAAGTCAGACCCACGATCCTTGAGTTATCAGCATGAGCTTTCACCAACTGAGCTAGCGGGGACGTGCTGATAAGGTAGGGCTTGTGGTTCGATCCCCATATGGGCAACAGTAAGTGGCCTGTTAGCTCACACAACACAAAGACACAACAGCATTGTAAACAACTCTCGTCGAATTTATGAAGTAGTAAAGATTCAAATGTCTGACGCAGGTAGCCTTCCTGTTTTTTCAAGTAAACAAAAAGACAGCATGTGGAATAAAACAAAAGAGCTCGCACTGCAGTAGAGTGATGTAATTTTCCAGATAGAAAACGTTACTGTTATTTTTGTTTAACCCTTTGGCTTCTGCACCCTATCCACCAACTGCAAAAACTTAACCGTTTGACTCCCTCACCCTATCCACCAACTTCCTGTAGGAAACTATGGCTAGGGTTAGGGAGTCAAACGGTTAAGCTTTTGCTTTGTTAGCATGGTTGATATTTCAGGAAGCTGATAGCCAGGGTGCAGGAGTCAAAGGGTTAAAGCCCAACCGACTGCATAGAGCCATATAAGGGTTACAACTCGTTTCAAAACATACTGCTTCAACAAGGAAAAAAAGGAAAGAAACTTAAGTAGGCCTACACTTTGAGGCGTTATGCAGTCTTATCGCCAAAGACCTTTTCACAATCTTTTTGACGTGTGTGTGTGTGTGTGTGTTGTGTGTGTGTGTGTGTGTGTGTGTGTGTGTGTGTGTGTGTGTGTGTGTGTGTGTGGTGTGTGTGTGTGTGTGTGTATGTGTGTGTCCTGGAACAAACTTCCTCTCTCAGTCCGTCAGCAACCTACTTTTGTCTCCTTCAAGTCTGCTCTCAAAACTCACCTTTTCTCCTCTGCATAAAATCCTGACCTCACTCAACCCCCACTGCAGCCTGTCTCCACTCGGTGTGGAATCACATTGTAATTTATATTTGTATGTAATATGTTTTCTATAATTTTCCATTGCTTTTCTTCTTTTCCCCCATTTATAGCCATGTGTATGTGTGTGTGTGTGCATGCGTATGCGTATGTTCAGCGCTTAGATTTGATTTATATCAAGATTTTGCACTATATAAATATTGTAATTATTATTATTTATTATTATACACACATATACACATATGTATGACTGTATATGCTGTGTCAGTTAATACATAATATATCATCATCATCATGTGCCCTACCGCATGGCGTTGCTATCACGGCCCTTAGTATGAATCTGTCCTTTGTCACTGCAAGTACTTCACGCACCCTGTCTGTCTTTATCCATTGCGCACGTCCGTCCAGTACTTTCTCACTGGGTCTACCTGGTGCTATTTTTCCCTCCGGCTTTCCTTTGGTGACAAGGAGCTCAAATTTCTCTTGCCTCATGAAATGTCCTATAAATCTTGCTCGCTTTTTCCTAATTTTCTTCATTGATGTTCTTTTTGTATCTGCCTCCTTCAAGACTGTCTCACTTGTTTTCTTTCCTGTCCATGGGGCTCTTAACATTCTTCTTAGAAACCACATTTCAGTTGCCTCAATCTCGTTCTGATTTTTCGTGTTGACTGCCCACGCTTCAAATCCGTACAACAATATCGGTTCTATATAACACCGAGGAACTCTCTTCCTGATGTTAAAGTTCCTCCTGATGTTAACTGATAGGCATTTGTTGGTAGGAACTCTTCATTTTTTCTTGACGACTGTTTTGGCCTGGCCGATTATGTTGCCTATTTCTCAGGGCATCTGCCGTCTGGTGAGATGAATGTTCCCAGATATTTAAACTTATCACCTTGTCTCGATGTGGTGCCATTTGCCGTTATTTTGAATGAGGGGATTTATTTTTTATTTTTTGTTTGTTTGTTGTTGTTGTTGTTTTTAACTGATTACCATGACTTCAGTCTTCTTGCTATTTAGCTCCAGCCCTTCATTTCTGCTTTCTATTTCTATTATATTCATAAGATTTTGAATAAATAGTGTATTTACTGACACAGTCTATAATGTTGAATTACCAATGTTCTATGGTTGTATAGTACGCTTATCTTTGTAAGAGACTATATGCTTTGATGTTAACCATTATGATTTCATGAAAATTGTCCTTGGCTGCTAGAGGCAAGGAAATCAAGTAAATGGCAGAAGAAAGTTTGCAGGCAATAGACTGCTCTGGCCTTCTTGGCAAATACAAAGTATGGTGCCTGCAGTTCATGCTGATTCCAAAGCTGCTCTGGCCTCTGTTGATATACAGTATCTGCACTAGCACAGTGGAATCAATGGAGGCCAAAATCAACAAATACACAAGGAAATGGCTTGGTGTCGTATCCGGTCTCGCTGACGTTGCGCTCTATTGTCGCCAGGCAAAGCTGAAGCTATCCCGAAAATCCATTGTTGAGGAGTACAGGGCAAGAAAGGTCAGGTTTCTTAGTATGCTTGAAGACTCAGGAGATAAGGTTGTGAGATCTGTCCAGCCCAAGCTGAGGAGTGGTAGCAAATGGAAAGTCCAGGAAGCGCTGGAATCAACAAAAAAGGAATGGTGATCAAAGGCCAATGGGAAGGCAAAAAGAGATATGATAATACAAGAGATGAAGAAAGAAGAGGATGCCATAAGACTTCAGAAGGCAGTTCAGCAATGCTAATAGAGGCAGTGGACGTCTTAGGAAAATGCGCTCTAAAGAAGTCTATGCTGGAATGACCTGTGGCAAATGGTCCCTCTCAGAATCAGTTTCATCCTCAGATCTGTTTATGACCTCCTGCCCTCGAATGCTAATCTGGTGAAATGGTGGAAAGCAGATAACCCTGATTGCCTGCTCTGCCAGGGCAAACAGACAGTGGAACATGTCCTGAGCTCTTGCAAGGTAGCACTAACCCAAGGAAGGTACACATGGAGGCACAATCCAAGAGATCGCACAAACGATCAGCACTGCGATCAGCATTGTCAGATGAGAAAACTTGTCACCACAAGCACCAACAACCTTCTACACGACAGAAGGCAAGAAAATGTGGCCTGAAAAAGATGTGACGCCCAGACCATGGAAGCAGAGTCTGCTGGATGAAGCAGACACGATTGGGAGTGCACAGCACATCTTCCACAATGAAAAAAATTAAAAAAACACACACACACCACACCCAGAAATCATCAACAAGAGTGGCATGAGACCGGACATAGTTCTCCATTCCCATTCATCCGAACAAGTGATTCTGATCGAGCTCACTGTACCATACGAAAGTAGAATTGAGGAAACATATATGTACAAGACTGAAAAGTACGCCAGTCTAGCCAGCAATTGAGGACATCTGGCTTTCAAGCCAAAGTCCTCGCCATAGAGGTTGGAGCAAGGGGGCTGACAGCTCATAGCCTTTGATCTCATGAAGCAGCTATCGATTTCGGGGAGACAGAGGGGACGAGAGCCCTAAAGGCAGTGGCAGAAGCAGCGGGAAAGAGCTTCAGCTGGATCTGGACCAGGAAGAACAAAAGTGAACTTCACAAGACTTAAAATTCCCCTTTATGTTGCTGGTGGCCGATAGCCAGGTGGTTAAGACACCTGTCACATGGGTGACTTTGCCTTGGGAAACCTGACCACCTAGGATGCGCGGATTCGATTCCAGGTCGAAGACAAAACAAAACAAAACAAAACAAAAAGCGACAGCAGAGGAGCATCCAGGAGTCATGACCTGGATGCAGCCCGGCCCCCATAGAGTGTCAGGAGTTAAGGGCCGAAATACTTTCTTGACGGGGGTACTCCGCCGAAGACCTTCTGCTGTCCGGCTGTCCCCATGGTTTCTTGCGATTACTATTCTTTTAATTTTCATGGTAATTTCATGAAAATTGTCCTTGGCTGCTAGAAAGTCTAGTGAGAACTGGACAGCAGAAGTTCCATAGAGAAGAAGCCTCCCCTCTCCTTCAAGTTAATTTTTCAGCCCTAAACTTCCTACACACGAATGGGGCTGAGTCACATGCAGGACATAATTCCTGGGCGCCCCTCTGCTTTAGCCATTGTTTTTCTCCATCTGTGTTCGAACCAGCGTCTCCAAGGTGGTCATGCGTCTCACGGCCAAGTCATTCTTGTGACGGATGTCTTAACCATTCAGCTATCAGACGTTTGTTGTACATAGGGCAATGTTGGCCGTGTGAAGTTCATTTTTATTCCTCTTAGACCAGATCTAGCTGAAACTAGTCCTCACAGTCCAAGAAATTGAGACCTGTTTCGTAAAGTCATAGCAGATGTGCCTACCAATCCCCTTTCTGCAATCTCTATGGCAAGGAATTCGGCTTTGAAGCCAGATTTGCTCAAGTTGCTGGCTTTACTGGCACACTTTTTTTCAATTGTTTAGAAAAGGTTTCCTTGTTCTATTTTCATACGGCACAATGAGTTCGATCAGAATTGTTTGTTTTGATGAATGGGAGTGCAGTACTATGTTTGGTCTCATGCCATTCTTACTTATAACTTCTGGATGTTTTTCTCCGTTATGGAAGGTCTGTTGTGCGTCCCCAACCGTCCACTCCGTCCAGTGGACCTCGCTTCCATGCTTGGGATGCCACAGCTTATCAAGTCACAGATTACTAGTTCCTGCCGTGTAGAAAGTTGCCGGAGCTTCTGGTGGCGTGGATTTTCCTCTGGCAGTACTGATTGTATTACAATTTGTATTTTCATGAAAATTTCCCTCTTATGAATAACTGAATTGATAATGATAACATTAGTGATGGTTTCAGTGTGTTTTAACATTTTGCTCTCTTTGTCTCTGTCTGTTTGTCTGTCTGTCTGTTTGTCTGTCTGTCTGTCTGTCTCTCTCTCTTTCTCTTCTCTCTCTCTTCTCTCTCTCTCTCTGTCTGTCTGTCTCTCTGTCTCTAAACTCTGTGTCTCTCGCTCCCTTCCTCACTCCCCCCTCTCTTTTTCTCTCAGTACTGCTAGTATTTTGATTTTCGTACGCCAGTATAGCGTCGTATTCTTACAGACTTTCTATGTACATAGTGTATTAAGAAAGACCCTTCATGGGGCGAAGCCTTGATGTCAAAAGCATTAATGTACTTATGCCACCATCTTCAAAAATGAACATTAGTTCTTCTTGTTCTGTCTTCCTCTCTCCATGCCATTTCTCCTCAAACACAACTTCAGACACTGCCTTCACACAAAAAATACGTTCTGACCGACATGTGGGACGGGCGACCAAAGCAGCTTTTTCTAAGATGACGACCTTCTCGTCACACAGCCAGCACCAGCCATCTTGTCATGCACATGTCAGCCACTCAGTTATCCGGTTGTGCAGGAATCAAAGCGTGAGAATGGAGGGCTGTGTGATCTAGTGGATTAAGCTCAGTGTGGGAAGCAGCTGGAGTCAGAGATCCAGGGTTCGGATCACAGTCGGACAGGGACTGGCCTCCCCTTCCACTACGACTTTGAATAGTGGTCTGGATGCTAGTCTTTCTTACTACGCAATGTACCAAAGCGCCATGTGTGGTGTAGCACGTAGCGGAACCTACGGCTACAGTCAGGTGGTCTCCGGCAAAATTTCACAACAAATCAACTCAGCCACAGAACGGCGCCACACGTTTTCATGCGGTATACTTTTTAGCTATGTGCTTTCCCCGAGAAGGGCAACCTGAATTTCAAGCGGAAACAATTCGATTGAGACATCATGAAATTAGTCAAATTCAGTTCAAGCATTGCAGACAGACAGACGTTAGTCATGATGCTCCTGACACACTGCCTTTCTTGTCTGTCTTCCTGAACATCATTGTTATCAAGTGTTATACCGCTGTACCACTGTGCTCTTTACAGGCTTGCTTGGCTTACAGCTCTTGCCTCTTTTATTAGTATCATTGATTAAACCCTAGCTGACTGTGCAGAGCCATATCAGGGCTATAACCATCTCAGAATGTACACAACATCCTCGATGATCCGAAAAAAAAAGTACACATAGCGATGTACTCGTGCACATAATCTACGGATATACCCCTGGCATTGATCATTCCGTTCTATTTATCAGTAGGTTGTTTGAAATATAAACCTGAGTGCAAATGTAAACATAACTATGGACACGAAACATCTATAAAATTGGCCAAGATTACCTACTATTGCTTCTGCACAGCAATTTTCCTGAATGCCAAAAATGCAAGTAATACATGTACCCAATTATCAATCCTAACAGAAAGTATGTAAGTCTTTACAGAACACACACAGGTGAAAGGACCAAGATGGCAGAAAATATAGAGACAGAACGCAAAGGGGTAAGGCAGAAACAAAGACAGTGACAGAAGGGAGGAAACTTCTAGTACAGAATATGATACTACTGATATTGAAAGAGCCCCCAGCATCCCCACGAGGGACAAATCTAGCCTTTCAGTCCGACTCCTGTCGTCAAGTGTTGGTACTGCTGTACCGCTATGCTCCCTTCCAGGCCTGGTTGGCTCACAGCTCTTGTCTTCCAGTCTGTCAACACAGGTACCAGTCAGGATCAGATCCAGAATGTGTATGCAGCCTCCAGTCCATCCAGCTGTGAAGGATACCTGATCTTATACTGGGTTAGGGAAAGTAAAGCAACGAGAGAGAGGAGACAGGCACCGCCCTCCTGATTCTGGTCCTGAGAAAAGCGGACTCATTCCCTCATGATCCCAGGCTCATGGAACAACCTTTACCCGTCTACTGTTCTTGACCTTCTTGTAGGTGTTTGAAATCGGGCTGTAAAAACGTCTTTGCAAAGGAAACAGGCTGTTCCCCTTCTTGCCTTCTCTGTAAGTTTCCCAAATCGGGCAGGAAAAACAAGGTAGTGAGGGAAGTCTTGGTGCTAAGGGAGAAGAAAAGGGTCTGAAGGTAGACAAAACGGGAAGTGAAACAAAGCCTGGGAGCCCCATCTTGCCTTGTATGTAAATTTCCCCACAGAAGACGGCGGTGCCGAAAAAGGAAAACAGACATGCCCCAGAAAAGTGCAGGGGGAAAGATGGCCCGCCCGGAAGGTAGCCTGTGCATGGCAAGGCGGCATGCCCCGATAGATTGAGCCGCTATTGATCGGTTTGCACTGGGAGGAGATGCTGTAACAAAAGAGGGGGGAGGGGACGGAGGCGGGAGGGTGGTAAGAGAGGGGAGGGAGGGAGGGGGTATAGTGCCGGTTGGGTTGCCGATCAGCCCATTGATTGGTGGAGACGCGCGATGACAGCGCCCCCTGTCGTGGGTGTTCGGACTTGTTTCGGGTTCCCTGGACAAGATTGAACAGGACCGTCCGTGTCTTGTCATCCTTCCTTTGGCCTTCTGCCTCTTTCTCTGGCTCTCTGTCGCTCTCCGTGCTTGCTGCTCGGCCGCCTTCTTTGGGCTGCTTCGTTTTCTCGTTTTGGTTCTTGGTGGGCGATTGCTTTCGTTGTTGTTGTTGTTGTTGTTGTTGCCGTTGCTGCTGTTGCTGTTGCTTTGTTGTTGTTGTTGTTATTTTGTTGTTATTGTTGTTGAATTTCCTGGCTTTGCTGTTCGTCTTTTGTGTTGCTGTTCATATTGTTGTTGGTATTATTTTTGTTATTGTTGTTGTTGTTGTTGTTTGTTGCTGCTGCTGCTATTGATGTTGTTGTTCTCGTTGTTGTTTGTCCTGTTCGTCTTCTGCTGTCATTATTTCTGTTGTGCGCGCTGCTTCTCTTCTCTTTTCTCTATCCGTTTTAATTATCTTCGTCGCCTCCTTCCCTCTCTCTTTCTCTTTCCCCATTTCTCTTTCATTCGCTGCGTTTGTCTGTCTGTCGGTATGTCTCTCTCCTGTTTTCTTTTCTTCTTCTTATTTCTGTCTTCATTGCCATCAGAGATACACAATCTTGTCATGCCAACATCATAAATATTATTACACATGTCTATACAGAACCATTAAATGATGTTATACATATGTTATACCTGCGCAGAGCCATACGATTAGCCCTGTTACCATTGGCATGTTCGCCAGACAATTGTCGTTAATATAGATAGTTCTTTGATGTTTTCGTTTTTTTTTTTTTGTTTTGTTTTTTGTCACAGTGGGTTAATCATTGTGAAATGGCAGCTGCCTTCTCCGTATAGAGCGCGTCATCGAATTGCATCGCCACCCGTTTTCGTCTTTTTCTGTGTATGTGTTTTTCTGTTCACCCTATCACAGTGGACTTTTCTACAGAATTTTGCCAGGGACAACTCTTTCGTTGCTGTGGCATCTTTAACGTGCGCTGAGTGCGTGTTGTGCTCGGAACTTTGGTTTGTCTTCTTATCCGAAAGACAAACATCTAGACTATCACGAAGGTGTAGTGGAAGGGGGAGGGGGTGGAGGAGAAAAAATCGCTTTCCAATCCTTGATTCAAAGCCGTGTTTTTCGCCCCTAAGGCAAATAATTTAACCACAAGACCACACACTCCACACTTATGTAGATGATGTTGATGATGATGATGTGATGATGATGATGATGATGATGATGATGATGATGATGGATGGCGATGACGACGACAATGACGAGGATGATTATGATGATGATAGACCGATTAATGAATTAAATATTAATAACAATGGGTATTGTTGTTGCTGATGCTAATGTTTCCATTTGACGTATTAGTATTATTACTTTGAATGTTGTGAAACCCAGCTAACTGCGCAGAGCCATATCAGGCCATCATCATCATCATCATCGTCGTCGTCGTCGTCGTCGTCATCATGTGACATGCCGCATGGCGCCGGCGATCGTGGCCCTCCATACGAATCTATCTTTTGTCGCTGCAAGTATATCTCCTACTCCTTCTTTCTCCATCCATTCTGCAAAACCGTCTGATAGTTTCTCTCTGGATCTTCCTGGTGATCTTTTCCCCTCCAGGTTTTCTGTTGTGACTAGGTGCTCTAATTTCTCTTGCCTCATAAAATGTCCTATAAACATTGTTTTCTTTTCCTGATCTTCTTTATTTTTTGTATTTGCTTCTTTCAAAATTGTCTGGTTTGTTTTCTTAGCTGTCCATGGAACTCTTAACATTCTTCTTAAACACCACTTGTCAGCTGCCTCAAGCTTGTTCTGACTTTGCGTGTTGACTGTCCAAGCTTTGCATCCGTACAATAGTATCGGTTCTATACAACACTGAAGAACTTTCTTCCTGATGTTAATTGATAGGCATTTGTTGGTAAAACGCTTTTCATTTTCTTAAATGCTGTTATTACCTTTGTGAATTCTGCTTGATATTTCTAATGTGCGTCTGCCGTCTGGTGAAATAACTATTCCCAGATATTTAAATTATCACTTTGTTTCAGTGTTGTGTAATTTGCTGGGGGGGGGGGGGGGGGGTTACGTGAAGGGATTTTTTTTTTTACTGATTCCCGTTGTTTTAAGTCTTGTAACTACTTGGCTGTGGTCTTTTATTTCTATTATATTCACAAGATTTTGCAGGTCTTTTTCATTTTCTTGCAATTAAAACGGTGTCATTTGCATACCTAAAGTTGTTTATCATTTTTGCACTAACTTGTATCCCAGGGCGTTCTTCTAAGTTTCTCATGATGGTTTCGCTGTAAAGTGAAAACAAATCTGGTGACAGAACACATCCCTGTCTAATCCCTCTTTTGATATTTTGAAAAGGGTTTATATCATTTTCTACTCTCATTGCTGCTGTTTCCAGTACATATTCCTTATTTTTCTTTTCCGTCAGTATTGAGTTTTTCCAGATGATTGATCGATTCTTCGTGTCTTACCCAATCAAAAGCCTTGGTATGATCAACAAAACACAAATACAAATAATCCTTATTCAACTCACGTTGATCTTTCTGTGAAAGTTCTTAGGATGTATTTGGCATACATAGTTCCTTTCCCTTCAACACATCCACATTGTTCTTCTGGTTTCTCTGTTTTGATTTTATTCCTTGTCCTCATCTTATGATTATTCTTCACAGAATTTTTGTCACTGACTCATCAAGCTGATTGTACGATGGAGTTCGCATTCTACAGCCCCTTCTTTGTTTTGAACGGCAAAACGAAAATTGACTTGACATACTTTTAGGATCTTTATCGGTGTCATAAATTTCATTACGGAGGACTGTTACTTTTTCAATATCAAATTGATCTAGCGCCTTAATCATTTCCATAGTAATTTTGTCTGATCCTGGGTTTTCCCATGTTTTATCCTTTTCATTGCTGTTCTGACTTCATCTTTCATTATTGGTTGTCGATGAAGTTAGGGCTATAACACTCTCAAAACACACTCCATTTGACCTTCATGTTGGCGTGAAAAGTGCGTTATGAATGCCAGTGATAAATTTCGAGAAGACATGGCGGCAGTTCCTATTTGCTGTCTTTGTTGGCTTTCTTTGGAGAGGGCTCATTTAACGGTTATACCAACAAAGAAAACAGAGTTGGTTGCTGTTTAATGTTAGCATTGACAAAATTATCTTGAAATAATTATCGCCTTGATTTTTATCACTTTCAATGTTATATTAGTAAATCATTCTTGTATGGCTCTGCTCTCCAATTTAATTTGGATTTATTGCTCGTTACGTATGTACAGGACACAGAACAAAATACACACAGAAGCACTGATATATCACACATGTACACACGGATCAGAATACACACATTAATAACATACAAATGCATTTATACTTACAACATCTGACCGTACATGGCTATGATCATAAACGTTAAAACATAGGCTACATGAATGATTACATGACGCCAAATGATGGGCAGTCACAAGTGGAAAGGATTGTGTGACTGTATGGACATACTCGTCACAACAGAATACCAAGTATTGGCATTGGCAAAAGGCTGAGTTGAAAGACTTCAGTTTCAGTTTTTGACTGAATTGAAAGACTTCAGTTTCAGTTTTTGACTGATTGAAAGACTTCAGTTTCAGTTTTTGACTGAGTTGAAAGACTCAGTTTCAGTTTTTGACTGATTGAAAGACATCAGTTTCAGTTTTTCTCCAGACGGTATTTCCACACTCGAATTAATTCTATGGTACCAACGCTGCAGTTGCCATATTATTACGGTGAAAAAGATCCAAAAGGATCATGGCATATGCCAGAAGCCTGCATATAAACCCAACGCCCTGGTAATATGTTGAGCTTCTAACTTATGGACTCTGCATTGTGCTTGTATCTATCTTTCATTGTAACAAACCGTGGCTGCCTTTTGCCGTGGTGAAGTGATGGCGCAACAGACTCGAAGATCTTGGGTTCGAATCCCCATCGGGTGTCAAATATTATTGTAGGACTTTTCTCCCCTGACTGACAGCTAAGTTGAACATGCTATGGATTCGTTGGGAAGATTGGAACTACACATTCGAGTCTCATATTTTTCACGGAAGCATCAGTGAGACTGTTTCTCGAATTTTCTGACAAACACTACAGGTATCTGTATCTCTCGCGCCTGGTTGACACTATGATTATTATGACACAAGCTTAACAGCCCTGTCACTCAATCTCAGTTCGAAATGGAATTCCATAGCATCATGATCATCATCCCAATTATTAGAAAATCGTTATTAATTAGAGTTTCGTGAAATTTGTCCCAGATTCTGTGGCCCTTATGCCCTGATCTAGTTGTGACCTCACGGTCAGTTTCCTCTATGGCTTCCATGCCTGAGGTGAACTCATTTAGAATGTTTGTTGTCAGTGGTTCGTTGGGACTGTCGTTGGGCATCTCCTTATCGAGGGCTCTCTGATTTGGTCTGGCTCCGCGGCTTAACCACTACTGTTGTGAGTATAGAGGCCTCAGTAGGCGTGTTCTTAATATTGTGGACCAGAACAGGCACTGTTAAACTCTGCTTGAGTGACCTAACAGCAGTGCAGGATCTCCTCTAATGGGTGTCCCCATGGCAGCTTGACATCTCTGGCTTCAGTGGGCCTCCTGGCGCTAAGACAGACTGAATAAAGTGAAAGTCGGTGATGTGTTGCAGAGCCGGAATGACGGCGTGTGGTCAGCACCATTTAAAAAGGCGCACAAGTTAGGACAGAAAAAAAAGAAACTTGGGCTTGCTGTCGGTAACATCTTATGAATAAGAAGCCCACAAAAATAACATGAATGCTCCCAACCTAATCCAAAACAAGAAATAGAGACCCTGATGGATTGAAAAGCTGACAGAAATCTAATTACGAGCTATCCATAAGACGAAGAAAGATTTATGGTAAGTTAATGTAAATTTGTTTGTCTCGCAAAATGAGGGTGACATAAATGTTAATTTGTTAATATTGATTTATTGATATTTTGTTAATCATCAGTTGCAATGTATTGTTTTTGAAAAGGACGAACGAACACGCACACATACTCACACACACACACACACAACATGCTTACACGAGTTAATCGACATGTGACACGCGCCTGCACCTACATAAGTATGTATAATTATTTTGATATAACTTTCCACCACCATAATGTTGAGGAACGAAGGAAGAACTTCTCATTTACGTCAGCAACAATAAATCTTGTTAACGTGTTATGAGAAGTAAAGACTGACTTCCTGACACGCACAGAGGAGAGAGAGGGAGAGAGAGAGACAGACAGACAGAGAGAGAGAAGAGACAGAGACAGAAACAGAGACAGAGAGAGAGAGACAGAGACAGAGACAACAGAGAGACAGAGAGAGACAGAGACACAGAGAGAGAACATGCACATGCACACCATAAACATAAGTCGCAGAGCCCTGATGTAGCCCACACCAGTCTGCGGGGCTATAAACAACATGAATTGAAGCACACACTCCTGTGCACATTAACCCCAAAAAAAAATTGCCCGAAATTTAAAACTAAAAATGACGAGGGAGATACACAAAACCTCACAAGACGCACCGTTTAAGCATATCAATCGCACATACTATGTTTCGCTTTGGAAACATAGTGACTGATCAGTTCTACATTCTTGTTCCTTTCGTTCACTGTATATATACATGGTCATGCTATATCTGACAATGACTCTGGTAATTTTTTCCAGTCCTGCCCGCTGCCACATAGTACCATAGGGGCAAGTTACAGCAATGGGCGGGCGCCATTCTCATCTGATGTAGATGACCATGTAGACATTTTCATTGCATGGTACCATGGTTTGTTAGAAGGTGTCTGCAAACCTGGTACCTCTGACTCCAGCCCTGAATGTTTTCTGTAGGAGTCACCCTTATATACAACCAATACTGTTGTACGGATGCGAGGCGTGGACAGCAGCAAGCAAAGCCAGAGCAAGATTGAGGCAGCCGAGGTGTGGTTTCTCAGAAGAATGTTGAGAGTTCCATGGACAGCAAAGAAAACAAACGAGACAGTCTTGATGGAGGCAGACACAAGTAGATCACTCATAAGAAAGATTAGGAAAAGACAGGCACATTTATAGGCCATTTTATGAGGAAGGAGGATTTAGAGCACCTGGTCACAACGGGAAAGCTGGAGGGAAAGAGAGCACCGGGTAGACCCAGGGAGAGAATGCTGGACGGACTTGCAGAGTGGCTGGGGATGAGGAGGGTGGGGGAGATGCTGGGGCAACGATAAAATAGAGATGGTTGGAAGTCTATGGTCGCCAACGCCATGCGGCAGGGCACCTGATGATGAGGAGGAGTCACCCCGCCCTAAGCTCATGGACAAAGGCCTGATCTGTCAGCACAGGGGCCTAGGGTTTTAGACGACCTGTATCCCTTTGATGGCTTCGTCATAGGACATACATGTATTTTCTGGATGTGGACCTGGCCAAGTGCCATCCTGCCTTGTTCTGATAGAAACCATCGCCAGTCGGCCCGAGACTGCTTTTCCGTATAGGCAAACCTGGCTTGGCAGCTAACTCCATATCTCTTGAAGCCATCCGCTCCCAACGGCTGGCTGGCTTGGGGATAGTCGTCCTGGGGTAGCTTTTTCTGATCACTTCTACATGACATGTGATTTACCGTCGGTCCTGTTTAAGCTCTACCCGTCAGGCTCATCCAGTATAATGTAATCATTATTTATAAAACGATGCATTAATATTCAAGCGCCTTTGGTGTCTGTAGTCGAGAGGACGATATTATTAGCATCGTAGAAACAGAGACTTTATATAATCATACTCGGCTGACTGATTGTTGTGGAAAAACAAATATGATTTCTTCCGTGTTCTGTTTAAAGGTCGGTGTATTTCCAGTCATCTTAAAACACACACCACTATGAAAAAAAAAAAACTTAACATTAACATCACTATACATGAAACAAGACACTCACCACACACACACACACACACACACACACACACACACACACACACACACACACACACACACACACACACACAACACACAAACACACATACATAACAGTGCTAAAAGAAAGGGGGGGAACAATAACAAAGTGGAGTTTGTGGCCTACTGGATGCGAAAAACTCTGACTTGAAAATCGGAGGGAACAGGGACATTTCCCTCTTTAGGCGCTGGTCTTCAGGACGAGATAATAAACTGATGTCCAATGTACAGCACACACTCAGTGCATGTTAAAGATCCCATGCCATCAAAAGAGTTGTCCTTGGCAAAACTGCGTAAAAAATCTATATTCATCAGTAAACAAAAAGAAAAGAAAATGGGCGGCGCTGTACTGCGGCGACGTAAATCTATGGTAACATATCATCATCATCATCAGGTGCCCTGCCGCATGGCGCTGGCGATCATGGACTTCCATCTGTCTCTGTCTCTTGTTGCCCCAAGCATCTCCTCCACCCTCCTCGTCTTCAGCCACTCTGCAAGTCCGTCTAGCATTTTCTCCCTGGGTCTACCGGTGCTCTCTTTCCCTCCAGCTTTACCGTTGTGACCAGGTGCTCCAAATCCCCCTTCCTCATAAAATGGCCTATAAATGTTGCCTGTCTTTTCCTAATCTTCCTTATGAATGATCTGCTTGTGTCTGTCTCCATTAAGATTGTCTCGTTTGTTTTCTTTGCTGTCCATGGAACTCTCAACATTCTTCTTAGAAACCACATCTCGGCTGCCTTAATCTTGTTCTGGCTTTGCTTGTTGACTGTCCACGCCTCACATCCGTACAACAGTATTGGTTCTATATAACATTCAAGAACTCTCTTCCTGATGTTAATTGATAGGCATTTGTTCGTAAGAATGCTTGTCATCTTCTTGAATGCTGTTTTGGCTTGGCCAATTCTGCCGGCTATTTCTGATGTGCATCTGCCGTCTGATGAAATGATCGTTCCAGGTATTTAATCTTATCAACCTGTGTCAAGGTTGTGCCATTTGCTGTTATTTTAACATAAGAAAAATAAATGCTAATACAACAACGACAAAACAAAACAAAATACAACTGCGAAAGAGGGGTGCTCTAACGACTGCATGCAATTGTGATGTAGACTGCAACTACATAATGGAATATGTTCAGCTCGCCTGAAAGTCTGATTATGTGTAAATATCCTTGTGTCTAAATGAAGCTGGAGAATAGCACCTTACAAGAACGACTGAAAATAGCGATGATGATGATGATGATGATGATGATGATGATGATGATGATGATGATGATGATGATGATGATAAGGGTCTGTTATTAACAAAAGAAAAAGGTATGTGTGTGAAGGGTTCTTTGCCTTGCTGTCTATTGATGTGATATTATGCTCTTTTTCTGTGTGTCTGATTGTCTGTCTGTCTGTTTCTGTGTGTCTCTCTCTCTTTCTCTCTCTATCTCTCTGTCTTTCTCTCTGTCTCTCTGTTTTCTGTCTTTGTCTCTGTCTGTCTCTCTGTCTGTATGTCTCTCTCTCTCTCTCTGTCTCTCTCTGTCTCTCTCTGTATGCGGGGTGTAGAGGGTGTTTCTAGATGGCTTCTTCACCATTTTGTGGTTTTATAATTATATAGACTGTTCCGTTTGATATCTGCGAAATAATGCTGACGTGTACAAGAACATGGTTGGAGAGTTCATGTGCTTGTTTGACGTTGGTGGTACCCCTCCTCCATCTCCTCTGTCCCTCCACCTGTCCTTTGTTATGAGCATCGTGTCTTCTTCTTCTGGTGTTTGTGGTGTGTGTTGTTGTTGTGTGTTGTTGTTGTGTGTGTGTGATGGTGTGTTTTGTGTGTGTGTGTGTGTGTGTGTGTAGTGTGTGTGTGTGTTGTGTGTGTTGTTGTGTTGTGTGTGTGTGTATGTGTGTGTTGTGTGTTGTTGTGTGTGTGTGTTGTGTGTGGTGTGTGTGTGTGTGGTGTGTGTGCTGTGCGTTGTGTGTGTGTGTGTGTGTGTGTGTGTGTGTGTGTGTGTGTGTGTGTGTGTTTCCAAGTATCTACAGATCATTCAATATGCTCTGAACAGATATGAGTACCAAAAACAGACTCTGTGTGTGTGTATGTGTCTGTGTCTGTGTGTGTGTGTGTATGTGTATGTGGTATGTGTGTGTGTGTTGTGTGTGTGTGTGTGTGGTGTGTGTGTGTGTGTGTGTGTGTATGTGTGTGTGTGTTGTATGTGTGTGTATGTGTGTGTGTGTGTGTGAGTGTGTGTGTGTGTCTGTTGTGTGCGTATGTGTGTGTGTGTGTGTGTGTGTGTGTGTGTGTGTGTGTGTGTGTGTGTGTGTGTGTGTGTGTGTGTGTGTGTGAAAACACAAGAGAACTCAAAACACATTTGTTTGCCATAAGAACCCAAGATAGGGCTATAAGATACGGATTGCTTGTAACAAGTTAACATAAAAGACAATTAATTTAACAATTCTTGATTTAATATTCCACGTAATCATCATCATCAACAGGAATATAAACGTATGAGCGACTAAGAACCTTTCAGTTTTCCAAACACATGCAGTCATAGACACATTCTACGAGAAATATATGAAAATTATCTTCCTTAAGTCAGTTGGATTTAGCATAAAGATTTTAAGATGTTGAAAAAAAAAAATTTGGCTGAATCTTTTTCATCAGTTTGAATTATCTGTGCCACCTCTCTCTCATATGACGAAAGTACGGTTTGGAAACGACTTCACCGTCCTTTCTTACATCACTGCATATTTGTTGCGTGACTGTGGACTTGTGTTCTGACATTTTGTGTCGTTTCGTTACGCTCTTTGTTAAGTCATTACGGTCCATTGTTATGCCCCTTGTCAGTGCGCTCTTTGTTCTGTCACTGTTCTTCTTTGCCCTGTCCATCGTCAGTACGCTGGTTTTGTTTATTTTTTGGCTTTTCTGCCAGTGGCGATGTCCATCCATCTCCTCTCTCAGAGAGGATCAAATCTTGATTTTTTTTTCTTCTCTCTCGCAAAACTCAAGTGTGTGGCAGAGAGAGAGTGTGTGATTCATGAGTGTGATTCAGCTTGTCACAAACCATTCCGTGTGGGGGACAGGGGCCACAGACACAGTCTCCATCAAGCTTTGTGTCCCTGATGATGATATGACACTACCCACCCTCCTTCCAAACAGACCCAACCCCCGACAACACAAGTCTTGGAGGAACGAGGGGTTCTGTTGATACTGTGCTTCTGTTTCTTGTCTCTCTTACTCTTTTTCTTACCATGAAAGACAGGGAAAGTGTGTGTGTGTGTGTGTGTGTGTGTGTGTGTGTGTGTGTGTGTGTGTGTGTGTGTGTGTGTGTGTGTGTGTGTGTGTGTGTGTGTGTGTGTGTGTGTGTGTGTGTGCGTGCGTGTGTACACTGTGCGTGCGTGCGTGCTCGGCGTGTTGTTTCCTATATTTCGTTTTCATTCATATATCAACTTCTATCACTGTTCTTCGAGTGTGTGTGTGTGTGTGTGTGTGTGTGTGTGTGTGTGTGTGTGTGTGTGTGTGTGTGTGTGTGTGTGTGTGTGTTGTGTGTGTGTGTGTGTGTGTGTGTGTGGTGTGTGTGTGCTTTCCTATATATTTCGTTTCAATGTATGCCATCATCTATCGCTCGCTCCTCGTGAGAGTGTGTTTGTGTGCTTTCCCTTGTATTTTGTTTAATAGTCTGTACTATCTTCCATGGCCGTTCTGAGGGTCTGGAGCGGTCTTTACATTATTTATTACATTCTTTGTTACGTCACTACACGCTTTAGTGCCTGGCTGCCTTCGGTCCTGCGTCGTCACAATTCTGTCTCCACAGTTTTCATTGTTACTATAGCAGGAAGGATGCTTGGGTTTGTGTCATCTATAACAGGAAGATGAATTGGGGATGTACATAAAGAATTGTTTCTCTACTTAGAAGTCACACACACAACAAGGAAGGAGAGTGACGAGAAGAAGTGCACTAACCACACTAGACATGATTCTCATAAGCAGTCCACACATAAATTAATAACTACAACGTATTTATTTAATCAATCAACTTCAGCATAAACGTGATTCACCATTCCTACTGTCCTGGGTCCTAAAATTCCTAAAATCCTAAGATGCACTACGAATAATCAAAACTTGCATATCACTAGAATGCTGAACACTTTCTTATGTCCTACTCTATTCCCTCTCTCTTTGCTTTGTGGAAAATCAAACATACTACCTATTCCTATCCCTACCCTAACAAAAGTATAAAACGTGGGATTACATACCTGTAAGATAGTTTGGACGCTGAAACGTCTCTTGCTCCCTGACTCAATGGCTGACTCAAGGTTCTCTCTCTCTAGGTTCTCTCTAGGTTCTCCGATCCACCCTGGGTGGCAATCGAATGGGTGAATGCCTATAGTGATTGACTTTCTGGCTTTTATACAGTGCGTTTCTGTTGTTTCTGTCACAAACCTTCCCACCTGTCTTTCATTGGACATCGAAATTTGAATAACCAAGCAATCTTTGGCACCTGGCGGCCCTGGTTGTTATTCAACTTTCTGGACTTTTCGTTGGACGTTGGTATTTGCTGAAACCTTTTGTGTACTAGATAACCTACCCTCTATAGTTGGATAAGACCAATGTGAGCGTTAGATCCTGCTCGGTGGAAAATGTTGAGTAACCAGTTAATTCATGGATGGCGTGCTCTTCATTACGCAAACCTTACGTACCCGGGTAAGATAGGGCTTGAATATTCCCCCCCCCCCCCCCCCCCCCCCCCCCCCCCTTTAGAGGTCGGTGGAAAACGCCGAGTAACCAGTTAAATCATAGATGGCGTGATCTTCATTACGCAAACCTTACGTACCCGTGTAACGATACGGTCTGAGGGGGACTAGGTCGGTGGAAAATGTTGAGTAACCAGTCCAATCATGGATGGCGTGATCATTACGCAAACCTTACTTACCCGTTAACAATACGGTCTGAGGGGCCCCTGTGATATTACCATGAAAGTCAACATGTCCTTTCCTTTCTTGTGTTGCCACGCTTCCTTGCTGTATACTTACGCTCTTTTCTTGTATCATTACGCTTCTTTGTTACAGCAGTACGCGCCTTCGTTTATCGTTATACTCGTTTGTTGTGTCACTCTGCTCGTTTGTTGTGTCATTGTGCTCATTTGTTGTGTCATTGTGCTCATTTGTTGTGTCATTGTGCTCGTTTGTTGTGTCATTGTGCTCGTTTGTTGTGTCATTGTGCTCAGTTTGTTGTGTCATTGTGCTCGTTTGTTGCGTCAATGTGCTCGTTTGTTGTGTCACTCTGCTCGTTTGTTGCGTCATTGTGCTCGTTTGTGCTCGTTTGTTGTGTCATTGTGCTCATTTGTTGTGTCATTGTGCTCGTTTGTTGTGTCATTGTGCTCATTTTTGTGTCATTGTGCTCGTTTGTTGCGTCATTGTGCTCGTTTGTTGTGTCACTCTCTCCTTTGTTGCGTCATTGTGCTCGTTGTTGCGTCATTGTGCTCGTTTGTTGTGTCATTGTGCTCATTTGTTGTGTCATTGTGCTCGTTTGTTGCGTCATGTGTCGTTTGTTGTGTCATGTGCTCGTTTGTTTGCGTCATTGTGCTCATTGTTGTGTCATTTGCTCGTTTGTGGTGTCATTGTGCTCATTTGTTGTGTCATGTGCTCGTTTGTTGTGTCATTGTGCTCATTTGTTGTGTCTTGTGCTCGTTTGTTGCGTCATTGTGCTCGTTTGTTTGCGTCATTGTGCTCGTTTGTTGCGTCATTGTGCTCTTCTGTTGTGCATTACGCTCCTTTTGCTGTGTCAGTGGCATCGTTTGTTATACTACTGTGATCATTTGTTGTGTCACTACGCTCCTTTGTTGTGTCAATGGATCTCTGTTGTGTCATTAGGCTCCTTTGTTGTGTCATTACACTCCTTCGTTGTGTCACTACCCTCCTTTGTTGTGTCACTACCCTCCTTTGTTGTGTCAGTGGATCCTTGTTGTATTACTGGCTCCTTTGTTGTGACACTACCCTCCTTTGTTGTGCCACTACGCTCCTTTGTTGTGTCATCACGCTCCTTTGTTGTGACACTACGCTCCTTTGTTGTGTCATCACGCTCCTTTGTTGTGACACTACGCTCCTTTGTTGTGTCACTACGCTGTATTATATGGCAATAAGTGGCTTTGTTCTTCCTTCGCCTCTTTCTCAACGAGGTTCATCTCTTGATTTTTCCGTCTTCTGTCCTGTTCTCCCGCAAAGCTCCAGAGTGTGTGGCGGAGAATGTTTGTGATTCATGGATGTCGTTCACCTGTCACAAACCACTCCGGGAGTGGGTGGAGGGCACAGACACAGTCACCATCACACTAAATAAAATACCAAAATAGATAAAAGAATTTGTGAATAAACAGGTAAATAAAAGTGATAAATAAATAAATGGTCTTAGAGGAAATACAAGACGGGGTTGGGTGTGTTTTCTTGATGGTTCGTTTGAGTTGTCGTGTTGGTTTTCTTTTATAACCATTGACTATCTATTTACAAGAGGAATAGAGAAAACAGATGATAAAGTAATGATGTATGTGTGGGGGGAGGGGGTATTGATTTAATGTCCATTCGCTTAAGCGATTCTAGACAAAAAGTGGAGACTTGGAAGGGGCGATACTTGTCATGCAGGTATTGAGAAGGAAATTTTAAACTGGAAGAAGAGAGAGGTGAAACAAACAGTTAAAATGCCAAAAACTAACCTGAACCTAAGTAATTAGTAAACTAACTATATATTGATTAACACCTATGTCACAACCACTCACAAATAATTAGCTATTGGACTTTTTGACAGGCTGACAAAAAATTAGTTAATTGAATCAGTGAAATAGTTCACCAACTTTATTGTTAGAGAGTATAGGTTTCTATCGTTTTATCTTAAAGTAAGAAATGATATAACTAGTTGTTTACTTTTGTCAACAGACATTATTCCTGGTGTATTTTTAATGTGTATATATTTAATGTGTGATTATATGTGTGTTTGTATGTGTGTCTGTGTGTATACGTGTGTGCATGTGTGTCTGTGCTGGCATGTTTTCATTCATTTTAGTCTTCATTATATTGCTGATTTAATGCTATGATAATGAGGATGATGAATCTACCTCACGCAGCATTATGTTTTTAGATTAAGTCATGTGATTCATAAATAGCTGTGTTTCTGTAACAATGTTTATATTGAAATATTATGATTAATATCGTCGTCGTCGTTATCACCATCAATCAGTGTTATTATTGTTGTTGTTACTGTTGTGATGGTGATCGAGGTGGTTGTGGTGTTATTCTGTGAGAATTGTCTCTGCTGTCTTTGTGTGTGTGTGTGTGTGTGTGTGTGTGTGTGTGTGTGTGTGTGTGTGTGTGTGTGTGTGTTGTGTGTGTGTGTGTGTTGTGTGTGTGTGTGTGTGTGTGTGTGTGTGTGTGTGTGTTGTGTGTGTGTGTGTGTTGTGTGTGTGTGTGTGTGTGTGTGGTGTGGGTGTGTGTGTGTGTGTGTGTGTGTGTGTGTGTGTGTGTGTGTGTGTGTGTGTGTTGTTGTGTGATGTTGTGTGTGTGTGTGTGCACGCACTCGCTTTCCTGTTTGCCTCCTTTTAATCTGTGCCACCTCTGTTATGCTCAGCTCAGCTTATGATTTAGTGATGATCTTTTTGTTTTGTTTTGTTCTTCATTAACGTCGCTGTACGCTTTGTTGCGTAACAAAATTCTGTCTTGCATCATCAAGCAGTTGGTCGTTTTCAGTGGCTCTGTGTTGGGTCATCACTACATTTTGCTTGCGTCTGTGTTCGTGCACTTTTTATTGTGTCACAGTTCTTCCGTGTCAATATTCCCTTTGTTGCGTCACTGCGCTCTTTGTAACTGTTATAGCAGAATGTTTTTCATGTTGTCCACAGTCATGTCACTGCGCTCTTTGTAACTGTTATAGCAGAATGTTTTTCATGTTGTCCACAGTCATGTCACTACGCTCTTTGTAACTGTTATAGCAGAATGTTTTTCATGTTGTCCACAGTCATGTCACTGCGCTCTTTGTAACTGTTATAGCAGAATGTTTTCATGTTGTCCACAGTCATGTCACTACCTCTTTGTAACTGTTTATAGCAGAATTTTTTCATGTGTCCACAGTCATGTCACTACCTCTTTGTAAGTTATAGCAGAATGTTTTTCATGTTGTCACAGTCATGTCACTACGCTCTTTGTAATGTTTAGCAGAATGTTTTTCATGTTGTCCACATCATGTCACTACGCTTTTGTAACTGTTAGCAAAATGTTTCATGTTGTCCACAGTCATGTCACTACGCTCTTTGTAACTGTTATAGCAGAATGTTTTTCATGTTGTCCACAGTCATGTCACTGCGCTCTTTGTAACTGTTATAGCAGAATGTTTTTCATGTTGTCCACAGTCATGTCACTACACTCTTTGTAACTGTTATAGCAGAATGGTTTTCATGTTGCCCATAGCTGTGTCACTGTTCCATTCTTGTGTCACAGTTCTCCCATGTCACTACGCCATTTATTGTGTCACAGTTCTCCCATGTCAATGTGCCATTTGTTGTGTCAGTACACTCTTTATTATGTCAGAACGTGTTTCATTTTGCCATTAGCCGCGTTTTTAATACTTTCATATTAATACGCCCTTGTGTTAAAATTTAATGTCCAACTTTATCATTAAATGCTAGAGTGGGACAGGAAAAGTAGATGACATAGTTGACCTCATGGTCTTAGCACAAGAAATGAAAGGGGAGAGAAACTTGTTGAGTGGACGGAAGTTAATGAATTAATGATAGGAACACTTGGTTTGAGCAACCTAACAGAAGAAAGTGGACATGGATGAATGCAGGAGACAGTACAAGAAGTCAAATTGATTACATCCTGATAAATAAAAGATTTAGAAATTCTTTACTGATAGCAAAACCATTACCAGGCGCAGACTGCAACAGTGACCATAATCCTGTAATGGGAAGATTTAGGCTGAAACTAAAGAGAGAAAAACAGACGAAAAGTAACATCAAACTAACGCTTGAACTCTTAAAGACAGATGAATAGACTCGTGCAAAGTTTAACATATATGTTCAAACCAACTGCAGTGCTCTGAAGGACGTTGGTGACAGTGAGGAACAATGGACAAAGTGAGAAACTCGATGAATGAAGCTTGTGAAGAAATTCCTAGAGTTGAAAGAAAAGCAAAGAAGAGCTGGATGACAAAAGAAATTTTAAGCTTGATGGAAAAACGGAGGAGGGCAAAAGGAAAAGAGGAAGAATACAAAAAGATAATACGGAAATCAGCAATAGGTGTAATGAAGCCCAGGATGCTTGGCTGGAAACAAAGTGCAATGAAACAGACGACCAACACAAAACAGATCCTAAGTTTATGTACAGGAACATTGAAGAAATTGCCCACAAGAAAAAGACGTGCACATCAACTGGTTGCCTAAAATGTAAAGATGGTATGATTATAATGAGAAAAGACAAAATGTTAGATAGATGGGGAGATTACAATAAAGACCTTTTTGACGATGACAGAAAGGAAGAATACAGCATAAGAAAGAACGCTGAAGAACCACCAGTAATGAAAATTAAAGTTAGAGCAGCATTGAAAAACATGAAACCGGGAAAAGCCCTAGGACCGAATAATATTACCACAGGGGTGATTGAGGCTCTAGACGAATTTTTGCAATTGAAAACGTAACAGTCCACCTGAATGGAATTTATGACACCGGAAAATCCCTACCATACACTCACTGAAAGACGTAAAGTATGAGTATTTTCTATCACCTGTGAGGGTGTTTCTAAGGAAATGAATTATATTTAGCTTATGTCGTCCAGCACTAAATGGTATACGTCAAAAATGAAATCCGTATAAATTAAATTATTTCAATGCTTACAGGTTGCCGTCAAAGAGAGATAAATACAAAACTCTGGGGCATTTTCTTACTGAAGTTTCAAACATTGAGAGATCGCTCATCGCTGATCTGATTGACAGTAAAAATCAGGTAAAATAACAGCTAATGTCTGTCATGTTTTTAGCGTTATTCCAGTGAAGTGTCTGCTTTAAAAATGAAATGGATATAATTATTATTTCCTTGCATACAAGTACTCCAGTGGGTCTTCAACTGTCGTAAAGGCCATTGGCCAGATACAAATGAACCTATTTGTCTCTGACTGATCTAAATGATCGTACATGCGTGCGAGCCTACACCAACTGATAACAATAATAATTTTAAAAAAAATTAAAAAGTCAGTGCTCTCATTCGGGAAGTATTCGGCTTAATAGACCCTTCTCTTTGTTCAGGTTGACGAAGACTCATTAGACCTAGCGGTGCAGGATTTCGTCTCTGAGGAAAACTTTAAGGAAAACATTGGAGCTGCTTGGTTACCCACCGATAAACGAAACACGTAAGCATTCATTCGTACCTGCCGGGACAGTACGCCCTATTTTATTTTTGGATGTGTAAGGAAAATGTTTGGAAATGTCGTTATGTATGTGGGTTCTTTGGTCGTCACGTGTTTTCCTCGTGCTTATTTTACAGTCTTCCTTTGAAACAAGCAGGTGCAGGTGGGGGGGGGGGGGGGGAGTGGTGGTTTTAAGTAAAATGTGTGTGTGTGAGAGAGAGAGAGAGAAAGATAGAGGGGGAGAGAGAGAGAGAGAGAGAGAAAGAGAGAGAGAGAGGGAGAAGAGAGAGAGAGTCAGTCGCTTTATGTGTGTGTGTTTGATGTCCATCTTATTGCTCCTGTCATTCTGGTGTTACCAATTTTTCATACGACCTGTTCATCTCCCCGTGTCGTTGTCGGTGCATAGGATTTTTCGCAGACTCAAGGAGTCTGACAGACAGCTGCGGCCAGATTTGGGATGAATGCATATGGCATTGTTTTTGTGCATTAAATCCGTTTTGACCATATTCTAGAACTGCAAACTCCACATATCTCTCTCTCCTTCCCCATCTCCCTCTCCCTCCCTCTCTCTCTCTCTCTCTCTCTCTCTCTCTGTGCGTGTTTGCTTGTTTGCTTGCTTGCTTGTTTGTTTGCTGGCTTACTTGCTAAGAAATGTATCCCAAAAAAAATCAGGGAAGACTACAGTTATTTCATTCCCAAAACTGGTGGCACACTCATTGGAGAAGTCCTATTTTTCTCAGTGTAGTGTTAATAGAATAGAGAAATAAATAAATGAATGAATGAATAAATAAACAAATAAATAAACAAACAAATAAATAAATCAAATGAACAGACGGAAAGGGAGGGAGGGAAGATATGTATTCAAATCAAGACAATAAGTGTGTCTTTATTCACACGAGTGCATGCGCCCAGAATCTTATCTATATCTACATATCTAAGTCTGTATATACATATACATGTAATATATACATATATACACGATACGATATGGAGTGAATAAAGTCCCCTTGAGGAAGCGGATGTACCGCCGAAAATTTGGGAAACATTTACGTCGTTTTGTTGCCTTCTGTGCACAAGCTGCATTAGGGTAAAAACAGTCAAGAAATTCTTGTAGAAAAATTTTCCTCACACACACACACACACACACACACACACACACACACACACACACACACACACACACACACACACACATACGCACGCACGCACGCACGCACGCATACACACACACTTTGTGGTAGCCTACCTCCCGAATCTGCAAAACATATCAAGCGCGTTAATGATATCTAAACAAAATTGCCGCTCTGAGATAAAATCCATCACAAGCTTGATGTATCGATTCAGATTAAAGTTTAATTTAAACGCATTTAGAACCAAATTTGATGCTGACATCAGAGGCATCTGTGGAGAACAAATTACTGCCTTTAACATTATTTCTCTTTGTGAACCACTCGGGTGGTTTTTACTCAGCTTATTTGGAAATAACGAAGAGGGGCCCAGAAAAGTCTCATCAAATCACCTGTCAATGATAGCAATTGCTCAAGATTTGAATAAGTCACAGTGATCCTTTATTTTCTTGTGAGAGTGTCAATCAGAGAGGCTGTGGAACAGTTTGTTTCTTTGATCAGTTATATGTAATAACGCTTCATGGAAATAGGAAACCAGCGAGCGATGACGTAGTCTCACTGGGTGACGAAAGCTATCTTCGAGAAGTAAACACTTTCCGGTCATTGCCGTT
>JAPXFY010000019.1:23306033-23371033 GCA_030674185.1 Monoplex corrugatus
GCCTACAACACCAGATGTTTGGACTTCAGAGCCAAAGGAAAACCACAACGGCGCTAGAAAGATGGACTTGCAGACATTCTGATCAACAACATGCACACCCAGTTGCCGTCTGGCTGCACACGTCAGTGCCATCTCTCTGCTTTTGATACAAGCGAACGGATAAAATAACTCAACTATTCAAAGTCTGAGTTTCTTTGACCTGTAGCATCTTTGAAAAAAAGCAGCGCGTTTACTAGCAATGGTGTTCTGTAAGATTTGTGATGTCTGCTGTAAGCAACCGTAGATTTTATTGAGGCAATTAAAACGCCACAAGAACAAGCGCCACCAGCGACTGCAATTAGCTTTTTATCGTCCGTATGTCTGTGTGTCTATCTGTCTCTGTGTCTGTGACGAAAATGTATTAGCAAGATTTTCTCGCTCTTTCTGATGGGTCTTTTCCAAATGGGTCAGAGCAGTTTGGAAATCATTGAACATCAGGTAATAGTAGGTATTTGGTTATGAATCATTCCGTAACTTAACTAGTATCTGAAATTGACCCAACAGAATGCCGCAGCTTTGAAACACTCATGAGCTTTTGGGTTACAGTGGCCTATGTGCCTTGCCCAGATAGTACCAACAGTGTTCTGATGAGCACAAAGGTTGATGGAAATTTAAATTAAGATAGGTCTGTCTCTAAGTGTGTGTGGAAGCGCTAGTGATTTTTGAAATGAAGTCAACCCCACACTTACGTTGTAAATGTTTGCACATATGCATACATCTGCGGCTGCTTAACAGATTGGATCATCATCATCATCATCATCAGGTGCCCTGCCGCATGGCGTTGGCGACCATGGACTTCCATCTATCTCTATCTCTCGTTGCCCCTAGCATCTCCCCCACCCTCCTCGTCCCCAGCCACTCTGCAAATCCGTCCAGCATTCTCTCCCTGGGTCTACCTGGTGCTGTCTTTCCCTCCAGCTTTCCCGTTATGACCAGGTGCTCCAAATCCCCCTTCCTTATAAAATGGCCTGTCTTTTCTAATCTTCCTTATGAGTGATCTACTTGTGTCTGCCTCCATCAAAACTGTCTCGTTTGTTTTCTTTGCTGTCCATGGAACTCTCAACATTCTTCTTAGAAACCACATCTCGGCTGCCTCAGTCTTGCTCTGGTTTTGCTTGCTGACTGTCCACGCCTCGCATCCGTACAACAGTATTGGTTCTATATAACATTCAAGGACTCTCTTCCTGATGTTAATTGATAGGCATTTGTTGGTAAGAATGCTTGTCATCTTCTTGAATGCTGTTTTGGCTTGGCCGAAACAGATTGGATGTTTGATCTAACTTTATCTTTTCGCATCTGTCTGAGTGCTCTCTCTCTCTCTCTCTCTCTCTCTCTCTCTCTCTCTCTCACACACACACACACACACACACACACACACACACACACACACACAACACACACACACACACACACACTCATACACACACAGCCTTCTCCAGTTGATATGAAGCACCACTCCCCTATCCCCGTAGGCAACAGCAGGTTATTTTTATCAAGGAGATTGAAAAGCAAGAAGAGGACAGGAAATAGAGTTTTGACACAGATATACAGGTGGATAAAAACCTACAACGATACCGCGTCACTGACGGAATTCAGTTCTTCAACTGCTGTATGCTTTTACAAAGAACCCATAGGATAAGTAGGCAGAGGGAGGGGAGGCCCGAAAACGAATGGCAAGGAGGTCGGGGGGTGGGGGGAGGGAGAGGGGAGTAGCTATAGATATGGGAATAGAAGGAAGGTGGGTCAGGGGTGAAGGAGAGCATTCTCAATCGACAAAACCGTACTTAGTGAATGGGAGGAAGGAGGGAGGGATGGCTGACAGTCGGGGCGGGTCATGGCTAACGGGGAAAAAACTATTATTGACAGGAAATGACTTAGCAAGCTTTATCTGGCTAGGTATTGCGCCGTTACCTTTTCTTCACACCAAAGACGACTGGATATGATTCACACTGGCTGCTGTTGGCAGTGAACCATATACACAAAATGTCTGTTCATTGCTGATCCGAGTTGGGATCGAGAAAGTTCGGGACTTTAACAGAGAAAGACAAAGATTTAAAAGAAGTAACTTCCGATCAATTTTCATCAGTTAAAATTTCAGAATCGTTGGTTCACAGTCCTGTTAATGCATTACTTTAAGTTTATGAAGTTTGTACTTTAGAGTTAAATTTTCCATACACATTGTTGATGTTAAATGTTAGTGTTAAGTTCTTGTTCCATTTTTCTATTTTCCCACCTACTTATGTCTATAACTCTGTCTCCTCTATGCCCCAAAACCAACCCGCCCATCTCTCATCTCACTTTTTTTTTTTCGTCTTATATCACTCATAGTGAAAAGACGTTAAATCAAAGAACGAACGAACAAAGATGTCCCATAACTCAGTTGTCGTAGCGGATCAAGTGGTAGAGACCTAAATCTGTTCCTGGGCCCGCATTTAAAGGGCAGTAACCGTCTTCCTTCCCTCGCCGCTTTACTTTTCTCAACCTGAAAAGAGTTAGGTACCCACTGACAGCCGGGTGGACAGGCGGCCGCACGCACAAAGATTTTATCGGACCAGGTTCGCACCAGTGCAAACCCGTGCTGTGAGGCTGGTAGGGGGATCTCTACATCTCAGATCTGGGGGCTTCTATCGGCATGATGGTGGCCCGTAGGACCTACACCATTAAGAGATAGTTGGGTGTAGTCGTACTTAATGCCTGGTAACTAAGTCACTTGTACACTTTGAGTCATTTAAGTTTGGCGTAATCCTGGTTGTTGTCTGATATATTATCGCCCACTCTGTCTCCCCTCTTGTAGACCCGAACTTGCTCTGATAAGTTTTAATGGTGGGGGCCTGGCAACTGGAAGTTTTGACAGTTGTCACCTGATAGGGTAGACATTCTCTCTGTCCGTATCTCCGTGAACACCACCATCACGCCACCACCATCATCATCCCATTGTCTTGTACCCTGACCAGCGCGCCATTGTGAAAGTAAGCAATTGCCTGAGAGCATCAACACTTTCGTGGTATCTCCCACAGTCCTGTTCGGTTAACGGCGTCAAATGCTTTGCTCAGATCTACAAACATCATATAGAGTTCCTGGTGCAGAAGGCAACACTCGTCTTCCAGTTGGCATATAGTAAGTACCATGTCATTGTGCCTCTTCCACCACGAAAGCCACGCCAAGACCCCAAAATGATGATGGGCTTGGTTAGGTGGCTAATGGTTCTGTTAACGATGATATCAAGGAGCAGAGTTCTCTGAATGGCATAATGAACACACGTAGAACAGTGCAATTTTATTTGTCAAAAGTAAGAGTTCTCAGAATAGCATGTTGAACACACATGGAATAGTGCAGTTTTATTTATCAAAGAATAGAGTTCTCAGAATAGCATGTTGAACATCCATGGAACAGTGCAATTTTATTTATCAAAGAGTAGAGTTCTCAGAATGGCATGTTGAACAACCATGGAACAGTGCAATTTTATTTGTCAAAGAGTAGAGTTCATAGAATGGCATAATGAACATACATAGAACAGTGTGATTTTATTTATCAAATAGTAGAGTTCTCAGAATGGCATGTTGAACAACCATGGAACACAGCATAGTTGTACTTGCTGCATACAGACACAAATGTCATTACATATTATAACGACGTGCAATTCAAAAATAGATATTCTCGTATGACTGCTTGAAATAAGTAGTATGACACTCACGCATGCGCACTCACAAGTACACACACACATATATCCCAAACAATAATGCAGGTGAACACAAATAACAGATATACGTATAAGTTTGAAAAATGGATTGGTGATTCAGTATCATGCTGACTTAATCTCCCAGGTACGAGTAGCATGTTTGTAACGGGGAAAACTCCCTACTGACGAAATCATATCTTCATATGAATATTCTATCGTAATGGTGTTACTTAATCTGGTCGTGTCATCCGGACTTCCTCTAAAATTTTAATATCGTTTTCGTAAAGGGAATTAAACGTCAGTTGTCGCGGTGGCAAAATAGAATAATGATCCACAGCGGTCAAGACAGTCTCATAAATATAGGTTACCCTCAGTGCCATAGGTATATGCTCCCCTCAGTGCCATAGGTATATGCTCCCCTCTGTTCCATAGGTATATACTCCCCTCTGTCCCATAGGTATATGCTCCCCTCTGTTCCATAGGTATATACTCCCTTCAGTGCCATAGGTATATGCTCCCCTCAGTGCCATAGGTATATGCTCCCCTCAGTGCTATAGGTATATGCTCCCCTCAGTGCCATAGGTATATGCTCCCCTCAGTGCCATAGGTATATGCTCCCCTCAGTGCCATAGGTATATGCACCCTCAGTGCCATAGGTATATGCTCCCCTCAGTGCCATAGGTATATACTCCCTTCAGTGCCATAGGTATATGCTCCCCTCAGTGCCATAGGTATATGCTCCCCTCAGTGCCATAGGTATATGCTCCCCTCAGTGCCATAGGTATAGGTTCCCCTCAGTGCCATAGGTATAGGTTCCCCTCAGTGCCATAGGTATATACCCCCCTCAGTGCCATAGGTGTATACTCTCCACAGTGCCATAGGTATATACTCCCCTCAGTGTCATAGGCATATACTCCCCTCAATGCCATAGTATATACTCCCCTCAATGTCATAGGTATATACTCCCCTCAGTGCCATAAGTGTATACTCTCCACAGTGCCATAGGTATATACTCCCCACAGTGCCATAGGTATATACTCCCCTCAGTGCCATAGGTATATACTCCCCTCAGTGCCATAGATGTACACTCCCCTCAGTACCATAGATATATACTCCCCTCAGTGCCATAGGTATATACTCCCCTCAGTGCCATAGGTATATACTTTCCTCAGTGCCATAGGTATATACTCCCCACAGTGACATAGGTATATGCTCCCCTCAGTGCCATAGGTATGTACTCCCCACAGTGCCATAGATATATGCTCCCCTCAGTGCCATAGATATATGCTCCCCTCAGTGCCATTGATATATGCTCCCCTCAGTGCCATAGATATATGCTCCCCTCAGTGCCGTTGATATATGCTCCCCTCCGTGCCATAGATATGTACTCCCCTCAGTGCCATAGATATGTACTCCCCTCAGTGCCATAGATATGTACTCCCCTCAGTGCCATAGATATGTACTCCCCACAGTGCCATAGATATGTACTCCCCTCAGTGCCATAGATATGTACTCCCCTCAGTGCCATAGATATATGCTCCCCTCAGTGCCATAGATATGTACTCCCTCTCAGTGCCATAGATATATGCTCCCCTCAGTGCCATAGATATGTACTCCCCTCAGTGCCATAGATATGTACTCCCCTCAGTGCCATAGATATGTACTCCCCTCAGTGCCATAGATATATGCTCCCCTCAGTGCCATAGATATATGCTCCCCTCAGTGCCATAGATATATGCTCCCTCAGTGCCATCGATATGTACTCCCCTCAGTGCCATAGATATGTACTCCCCTCAGTGCCATAGATATATGCTCCCTCAGTGCCATAGATATATGCTCCCCTCAGTGCCATAGATATGTACTCCCCTCAGTGCCATGATATGTATCCCTTCAGTGCCGTAGATATATGTTCCCCTCAGTGCCATAGATATGTACTCCCCTCAGTGCCATAGATATATGCTCCCCTCAGTGCCATAGATATATGCTCCCCTCAGTGCCATAGATAATGCTCCCCTCAGTGCCATAGATATATACTCCCCTCAGTGCCATAGATATATGGTCCCTCAGTGCCATATAGATATTATGCTCCCTCAGTGCCATAGATATGTACTCTCCCTCAGTGCCATAGATATTAATCTCCCCAAGTGCCATAGGTATATGCTCCCCTCAGTGCCATAGATATATGCTCCCTCTGTGCCATATGATATATACTCCCCTCAGTGCCATAGATATGTACTCCCCTCAGTGCCATAGATATGTACTCCCCTCAGTGCCATAGTATATTGCTCCCTCAGTGCCATAGATATATGCTCTCCCTCAGTGCCATAGATATGTACTCCCCTCAGTGCCATAGATATATTGCTCCCTCAGTGCCATAGATATATGCTCCCCTCAGTGCCATAGATATATGCTCCCCTCAGTGCCATAGATAATGCTCCCTCAGTGCCATAGATATATGCTCCCCTCAGTGCCACAGATATATGTCCCCTCAGTGCCATAGATATGTATTCCCCTCAGTGCCATAGATATATGCTCCCCTCAGTGCCATAGATATATTCTCCCCTCAGTGCCATAGATATGTACTCCCCAGTGCCATAGATATATGTTCCCCTCAGTGCCATAGATATGTACTCCCCTCAGTGCCATAGATATTGTACTCCCTCAGTGCCATAGTATATGCTCCCTCAGTGCCATAGATATATTACTCCCCTCAGTGCCATAGATATGTACTCCCTCAGTGCCATAGATATACTATGCTACCCCTCAGTGCCATAGATAATGCTCCCCTCAGTGCCATAGATATATGCTCCCCTCAGTGCCATAGATATATGCCCCCCATCAAGTGCCTAGATATATGCTCCCCTCATGTGCCATAGATATATGCTCCCTCAGTGCCATAGATATATATCTCCCCTCAGTGCATAGATATGTACTCCCTCAGTGCCATAGATATGTACTCCCCTCAGTGCCATAGATATATGCTCCCGTCCTAGTCCATATAGATATATGCTCCCCTCAGTGCCATAGATATATGCTCCCCTCAGTGCCATAGATATATGCTCCCTCTCAGTGCCATAGATATTACTCCCCTCAGTGCCATAGAATGATATCTCCCTCAGTGCCATAGATATGTACTCCCCTCAGTGCCATAGATATATGCTCCCCTCAGTGCCATAGATATATGCTCCCCTCAGTGCCATAGATATGTACTCCCTCAGTGCCATAGATATATGCTCCCCTCAGTGCCATAGATATATGCTCCCCTCAGTGCCATAGATATATACTCCCCTCAGTGCCATAGATATGTACTCCCCTCAGTGCCATAGATATGTACTCCCCTCAGTGCCATAGATATATGCTCCCGTCAGTGCCATAGATATATGCTCCCCTCAGTGCCATAGATATATGCTCCCCTCAGTGCCATAGATATATGCTCCCCTCTGTGCCATAGATATATACTCCCCTCAGTGCCATAGATATGTACTCCCCTCAGTGCCATAGATATGTACTCCCCTCAGTGCCATAGATATATGCTCCCCTCAGTGCCATAGATATATGCTCCCTCAGTGCCATAGATATGTACTCCCCTCAGTGCCATAGATATATGCTCCCCTCAGTGCCATAGATATATGCTCCCCTCAGTGCCATAGATATATGCTCCCCTCAGTGCCATAGATACATGCTCCCTCAGTGCCATAGATATATGCTCCCCTCAGTGCCATAGATATATGCTCCCCTCAGTGCCATAGATATGTATTCCCCTCAGTGCCATAGATATATGCTCCCTCAGTGCCATAGATATATTACTCCCTCAGTGCCATAGATATGTACTCCCCACAGTGCCATAGGTATATGTTCCCTCAGTGCCATAGATATTGTACTCCCCTCAGTGCCATAGATATGTACTCCCTCAGTGCCATAGATATATGCTCCTCTCAGTGCCATAGATATATACTCCCTCAGTGCCATAGATATGTACTCCCTCAGTGCCATAGATATATGCTCCCCTCAGTGCCATAGATACATGCTCCCCTCAGTGCCATAGATATATGCTCCCCTCAGTGCCATAGATATATGCTCCCCTCAGTGCCATAGATATAATCTCCCCTCAGTGCCATAGATATATACTCCCCTCAGTGCCATAGATATATGCTCCCTCAGTGCCATAGATATAATCTCCCCTCAGTGCCATAGATATATGCTCCCCACAGTGCCATATATATGTACTCCCCTCAGTGCCATAGATATATGCTCCCTCAGTGCCATAGATATATGTTCCTCTCAGTGCCATAGATATATGTTCCTCTCAGTGCCATAGGTGTATACTCCCCTCAGTGCCATAGATATATACTGCCCTACAGTGCAATAGGTATAGGCTCCCGTAATCTCCTAGGAATATCTGGGAACAGTCATCTCACCAGACGGCAGATGCAAATCAGAAATAGCCAACGGAATCGGCAAAGGTAAAATAGCAATCAAGAAAATAGTTATCATCGCGAAGAGAGTTCTGCGGTGTTATATAGAACCAGTATTGTTGTACGGATGTGAAAAGTGGACAGTCAACACGCAAAGTCAGAACAAGATTGAGGCAGCTGAAATGTGTTTTCTAAGAAGAATGTTATGAGTTCCATGGACAGCAAAGAAAACAAACGAGACAGTCTTGAAGAAGGCACACACACACACACACACACACACACACACACACACACACACACACACACACACACACAACACACACACACACACACACACACACACACACACACACACACACACACACACACACACACACACACACACACACACACACCATTCATGAAGAAGGTTAGGGAAAAACAAGCAACATTTACAGGACATTTTATAAGGCAAAAGAAATTTGAGCACCTAGTCACAACAGGAAAGCTGAAAGGAAAAAGGTCACAAGGGAGAAAATATTGGACGGATTTGCACAGTGGATGAAGACAGAAAGGGTGGGAGATAGGAAGTACTCGCAGCGACAAAGGATAGATTTATATAGAGGGCCACGATCACCAACGTCATGCAGCAGGGCACATGATAATAATGGTAGGCCGGTTCAAAACCTATGCCACATGTGACAGCTTAAAAAAGAATACTTGTATTTTGTAAGGTATCAGAGGAAACTGATAACAAAGAGACCGCAAGGCAGAAAGAGCCAGCTTTTAAGTTGTGAAGTAGTGCTGAAGTAGAAACATGACAATTAACAGAGCAGTTGATAAATTATGAATTGTGTGTGATTTAAAGTTCCAATATAAGAACAGACATGTGTTTTGTGCACAAGTTACGCTTTATGACTTCAGAAATACAAGTTTGACATTATTTATTTATTCATTCGTGTATTTGTTCGTGTGTTTATTTTGGGGTTGCTTGGTTATTAGATGATCTATTTGTTGCTACCAATTTATAATTTCGTGACTTCATTTCCGATGGCTTGAGAGGAAAGATAACGAGGAAAACTTTATCATGTGTTCATCAAGTGTGCTCTTAATCTATGAATATATAGTAACTGAAACCACAAAGAAGGAAGTTAATTGTACATAGAAGTGTGTATGAAACTTGATACAGAAGATTGTTGTTCAGAAAACGCAGACCGGGCACTCATTTCCTGCGTGGATTAAAGTTTTCAGGTCACTGTTGATATCCAGCAGGACAGTAGATTCACTACATCACCCCGCACGTCAACTGACCCGCTTGCCAGTCTATGTATCGCAGTTTCTTCCTATAAACAAACACGACCTGTGATCTCTATCTCTCTGTGTCTCTCTGTCTGTCTGTCTGTCTGTCTCTCTCTCTCTCTCTCTCTCTCTCTCTGCTCCTCTCTCTCTCCCTCAGCCTCTCTCTCCCACACACACACACACGCACACACACACACGCACGCACGCACCGACACACACACACACACACCTTTAACCTCCCAACTCTGCCCACCCCCATCGCACACACACACAAACACACACGTACAGGCTTCATGTCTATTCCGTGTTTATGCAACTTTCCTTTCAGCTGATAACTTCACTGAAGTAATGGGATCCGTCGAAGTCATAATGGTGCACGATAGTTTGATATCGTTCAAAAGGATAGCGAAGCCGAAACGACAGGAGTGGTTGAAAAGTGGAAGGGGGGGGGGGGGGGGTAGGTGGGATTGGTGTGTGTGTATGTGTGTGCGTATGTTCGTTCGTTCTTTGATTTAACGTCTCTTCACTATAAGTGATATTAGACGGGGAGGGGGGGGGGGAGAGGGTAAGAAAAAATATGTAAATAAAATAAAATGGAGAACGATAGATGGACAGGTTGGATTGGGACAGAGGGGAGACAGAGTAAAAAATCATAAATAACTTAATTAACATTAGTAACAATTAACTTCAACAATGTGAAGGGAAATTTTAACACTAAAACACAAACTGCATAAAGTTAAAGAAATGCATTAACAGGGCTGTGAACTAATGATTCTGAAATTTTAACTAACAAAGATTGATCTGATGTTACTTTTTTGAAATGAGTTTCTGAATAGTTTTCTTGTGTAAATATTTTCGGTAAAAAAGAACGTAGCATTTTGCAGTAAAATAAACAGTGAAACAGTTTGAACAGTGTGTGTGTGTTTGTGTGTGTGTGTGAGAAAGAGTGAGAGAGAGAGAGAGAGAGAGAGAGAGAGAGAGAGAGAGGAGAGAGGAGGGGAGGAGAGAATAACAGTATTATATTTTCCATCTGTAGACGACATTAGCTAAAAGCCTTTTTTTTTCAAACTTTGTCCGTCTATGTATCTGCCAAGAGCTGCAGACACTGAAAAAGAACAGCTTCAGGTAAACAATAATAGGAGACATAATACACAAAGAAGTCAAAGAGTAACAACGTTTGCTGTCATTTGAGAGAAAGACAGAATGATAGATGACGGTAAGAAAATAATCATTAATGTGTGTGTGTTGTGTGTGTGTACGCGCACGCGCCCGTCACAGAGACAGGAGGGAGGGACGCGTGAATGTGTAAGACAGAATGAAAAGGCGAGAGTTAGTTAGAGAGAGAGACAGACAGAGAGGGAGAGAGAAAGTGAGAGAGAGAGAGAGAGAGAAAGAGAGAGAGAGAGAGCGCGCGCTTTCCCATTATCACTACCACAAGCTGTTAACAAGAAAACAAGATAAACGAGTAAGCGAATCATGAAATGACAAATAATATCAAATTGGGTCAGTGGAGAGACAGAAATAGGGGGGGGGGGGGGGAGGAGAACACAACAAAATTGGTTAGAAAAAGTGAAGAAAAGGGATGGATAAGTGTATGTATGTGTGTGTGTGTGTGTGTGTGTGTGTGTGTGTGTGTGTGTGTGTGTGTGTGTGTGTGTGTGTGTGTGTGTGTGTCTGTGTCTGTGTGTCTGTGTCTGTGTGTCTGTGTGTGTGTGCTTTTTTTCAGCAAAAGAGCAGCCTTGCGTAACCTTCTTACCGTTAAACGTCATATGAGAACGAACGCTTTGAATCCGCTCAGATCATGTTCTTTCACAATCAAAGCATTTAAGAAAAAAATGGGGCAGAAGGGGGGGGGGGGGGCGTATAAGGCACAGTTAGTTTGGCCCATAGAATGTCCTCCGCTTAGATTTAGGTAGTGATGTGTGTGTTGTGAATGTTCACCTGTCTTTGATGACTGTACCTTGTGGCGTCAGTTCAACTGAAAGACGCTATCTTGAGAAACTGAATCCAAAACAAGTGTGACTGCCCGCGTTCAAGCAAACAGGAACCAGGAAAAAAACAAACCACACGAAAAAAAGAATAAGAACGCGTATTTAATACACCAAGACAAGACAGGCTCAAATTATCGGCCAACAGGCCTTTGTCAAACGTAAGATCACAAACAAACAAACACTAGATACAAAAATTAGGAGAAAAAGACTGAAACTTCCCTGCTGCTCCGTCCAGTGTGAGAAAAGGAATAAACTGACTGAAATGACATCACAAGGTGTTTATGAGTAAATATGATGTCAGAGCGGAAGTGAGATGAATTCTGCAATTCTGAAAAGTGGTCATTAATATTAATATTGTTCTATCCTGAAGAGGGTCCAGGGCTAAAATTAAAACTATGATGCACTAGCGAAGAGTAGTGTTTGGAATGTAAAGGATCCCACTATTAAATAATGCATAACAGAAAATATAAGCATATGATCGACTGAATAGGAAAATGTATGGCTGATGTAAATGGATCGTGCCTAGTGCAACGAATCCGGTCTGACCTTGGAATAGGAAAAAAAAAACATCCTGAACCAACAGCCAAGGGGCTGAAGGGAAACCGGAGTCCCCGGAGAAAAACCCCTGAGAAACTGAAACTGATGGCGTTTTCTTTCTGAATCATATTGACCACATTTTTTCTAGTGATATTTGATTATTGTTAACCACGATAGTTTTAGTATAATATATGTTTGTTATTATTGTTGGTGGTGGTGGTATGGTGTGGGTTTGTTGTTTGTTGTTTGTTGTGTGGGTTTGTTTTGGTAGGGTGGTTGGTTGGTTGGTCGGCTGTTTGTTATTTATCCCTGCAGTCATGTGTTGCTGTGTCGCTTGACTAGGCTTGAGAACGTAGCGTCATGCAGCTTTTGGTTTTGTTTTGATTTTTGTAATTGTCCACCAGGATGTCCCTTGAAGTCATAGAAAGTGGATTTCATACAACAAATAAAAACGGGCTGGTACCAGGTGGGTAAATGTCGGACTGTGCTGTTTGAAAGTCCTGGGTTCGAGCCGCTTGACACCTCCACCTGGCGGCTAAAGGGTGGTCATTTTTACGGTCTTCCAAGTAAACATGTGTGCCTAAACCTCTTGTTTGGTACGGTGGTGCTTCTTAGGTTGTAGCCTGATCTTGCCACACACTAGTGAGTGGTCTGTGTCACAGTCTGCTCTATAATATGTGCGATGAGAAGCACGAACTTGAGGCTTGTTCGTCTGACAATGACCATGTTCAGTTGGTGCCAATGTTTTGATCGAGGATGTCTCCATGTCACTTTGTGTTGAGGCTTCATCTGGAAGTAAGAGTTGGTCACGCAGAGGCCATGATAGGAACAAAGCACCAGGAGGTGCTGCCCATTTTCATTAATTTTGCCAACTGTGAAACGTCCATGGCAGGACGGGACACACCTGACGTTGAAGTCGCCAAGCAGGACAAGGTATTCTTTGCTAGGAATAGTCTTGATATTCGCTACAATAGGCCTGTGTTCAGCTGTCCTGTTCTCTTGACCGCAGAGGGAGGTTGGTGGAGGCTTTTCTTTCAAAGAGGAATCTTAGACTACTCTTATCATATACAGGTTCAACTCCTGTCATATATTGTATTAGTCCCCTTCAGCTAGAGGTACGTTGAGGATAAGTGACGTATCATGCCCTCAGTTCATGCACATTGCCATATAATTCGAGGAGTGTGACTGACATGATAGTTGAAGATGCTTTAGCCTGTCGCTTTGTACGTATTACTTTATTGATTTCTGTACAGATTTTAGTCTTCTGTATTCGTGGGCTCTAATTTCTTATGATGTATTTAACCTGGCTGTCGTTTTTGACCCTGATATGGCTCTAGTAGTCGGCTGGGCTGTAAGCAATATGAACTTGAACTTGAACTTAAGATTTACATCATTTGATCAGTGTCAGTTTTCAGACTTTGGACCGATTGTTAAAGTAAAGCGATGTAAGACTTTCGTAATCGGCCTGTCTTTCTCTTAAACGCACGCACGCACGCACATTCACACACACACACACACACACACACACACACACACACACACACTCTCTCTCTCTCTCTCTCTCTCTCTCTTTCTCTCTCTCTCTCAAAAGAAAAAAAAACAGGGAAGCAAAATGAACTAGCCATTAAAACAAACTCCTTTTTTATACAAAAATTAGTTCAGAAAATCCAGACTCCACACTTCCCTTGATCACTGTGGCACTGAAGACGCGTATCACGGCATTGAAAACACAATGTATGTACTTGTTCAAAAGTTCTCGAGAAAGGGCTGTTCACATACCTTCCTCAGAAAGTGCTGATTTCATGTGTGTGGTTTTTTTTCCCCGTCTGTGTGACCTTGACCTTGGCGCTATGACTTCCAAACTTTTGCATTCACCACTTTTTAACAGTCTACATTTTTTACCTAATCTGCGAAAATCCTGTTAATATATTGTTGTCACACACACAGACATACATCTCTCTCCGGTCCGTATGAGACTATTTCCATTTTGTGTTTATCATTATATAATATTATTGTTTTTTAAAGTGAGGAACTTTTTAAAGGGTAGACTGAAGAAAAAGAAAGTAAAAAGGAAGAAGAAAAAGAAAGAATGAAAAAAAACATAAATCAGATCAATAGAAACGAGTTTTTGTGTCCCCATCTGTATATCAGCAAAATATGCTGAAGTGGTAATTATTTCATTGTTAGTTTCCAGACATACTTTTACCATTTTAATAATAGGCGTGGCCTATGAGGAAGAAGTGGCCATGGCATTAGTATCTGACTCATCATCACAGTCCTAAGAAAGAGCCCTGTTCCTTCTCTGCTCAGTTAAAATAGTCGTTAAAAAAAAAGAAAAGGTGGACTAGACTGTCACCAAATTAAAAAAAGAAAACTAATTATTTCATATCTCACCAACAGACAACAACTAGTTCTCTTCAACTCAGATAATCTGTACATGACGTTATGAGTACTGAGTACCTAAGACAGCTCTTTTCTACAAATGTCTATAATCTTCCTGTGTATAAAACTAACTGTTATCTGCACTCGGCTTTTTTCTACTAATGTTAATAATCTTCCTCTGTATAACAAAAATGATAACTGTGATCTGTTTGAAGTTGATACAACAATCCATATAAACCACCCTGATTTAATATAAGTTTCTGAATTATTACAAAAACAGTGTTAATATCTAATTGAATGTACAAATATTGCCCCTTCATCTCTCTCTCTCCCCTCTCTCTCTCTCTCTCTCTCTCTCTCTCTCTCTCTCTTTCTCTCTCTCTCTGTTTGTCTGTCTGTCTGTCTGTCTGTCTCTCTCTCTCTCTCTAAGTCACATGTCATTTCATCCATTTTTATACTGATTAAACTACTTACTGTAATAACTGCTCATGACATAGCCCTAATCTCTTCCATTCCATCTGGTTTGCTAAACCAAATAAACAATTAGAGTCAGTTTGAGTCTTGGTCTAATTGTAAACATAGAGACGACTAAAAGTATGTCTTCAGAGGGGAGAACATCTTGGACACATGATGGCAAAAAGAGAGTGATAGTCAACAGCTACAAATATGAGGGCTTCACTCATACAACTAAACTCTTTTTTGACTTAAAATGTGGTGCAATTACCAGTAAAGATAAATACATTAACGGAGTATAACAGAAACGTGTGGCGCTAACAGGAAAGCAGTTTTGAGTCCTGGTTGGTGAAAAAGTAGAACCCTTTCCTGTCTTCCCGTCCGACCCGTACGGATGCCAGTCACACTCGAGAGAAATATCTATACGTGTGGCATCCAATGCACCCAGTTGGGAACAGGTATCTAACCTTGCTTAGGATCAAGGAAGGTAAAGCAGCGAGGGAGAGGAGACAGGCATCACCTCATAATGTCGGTCCTTTGACAAGTTTAGGTATCCACCAATCTCGCTGTTATGCTATTTTTCTTTTCATTTATATTTTCATTGAATCCTGTTTGAACAGGATTAGAGGCAGGTGGACTGAAGTTCTGTGTAGCAGGTGGGCACTACCTGCCTGCCTGAAGCCCTCAAGGCTGACAGAAAATCTTAATGACTAGGAGATGATCTGTCTTCTACAGTCACCTCAAGGAACACTTTACATCATAGGCTTTGATGGAGAGGCAGACAGACAGACAGACAGACAGACAGACGGAGACACAGAGAGAGAAGTTACGTGTATTAGTGACAGATTGTAAACAATGGAAAAGTTTATGAACACGGACACCAGGGAGATCCCACTGTTGCTTAATGCGGTATTATGAGTAACCGCCTAGTTTGACTTCCTTCTCAAGAACAGTCTCGCTTTATTGCATGTAAATATCAGTTGAACAAATCATGTGGTAATTCCACATCATATTATTAAAGTGGTAATGAACTAATCATGTGGTATTTCATATAAATCATGAACAAGGAACCAGTTTGATATGTACATTGACAGTTGAAGAACGTAGACAAAGAGGTAAAACCACAGTATTAATTAGTAACTGACTTAAACAAGACTGGATAGAAATACGGTCAAGTCTTGATTGTAAATACTCATACTTCTTGTACAGAATACGTTTTGAGAAGTGATCAAAATGGTTAAGGAGAGGTTAAATTTAACCGCACTTTGTGGAACTAAAGTACTCACATTTCTTTCAAAGATTATGTTTTGAGAAAGAAATGTTAGCAAAGTTCATATCTAGCCACACTTTGAATAGCCAAAACTGCTCCTATTTCGGTACAAGACCACGTTGTGAGAAACTCGTTACAGGATGTTTTTGATGCGAGGGGAAAAGAAGTGGGCATTGTAGTGCCCGCCAGTACTCTTCTATACCTACGTGTAACACGACTCTCTTGTATTTAATTTGGCCGTGGGAAAAGTGGAAGTGAACGGCCTTGACCATACACCTGCCTCACGGGGGTCGGATGACCGATCCGTTGGACACACACAAGGGGATGACTAAAAGACAGGAGGAGGGAGAAAAAAGAACCTCACAAATCCCCACACCAATGAAAGAAAATTGGGGAGGGAGGGGGCTATTTCCTGTGTACGCGAAAGGCGTGAGAACGCAACAATGGTTCATAGTCTATCACAATACAGTACCTTTCTCCACAATACAATACCTTGTTCATTCTGTGAAAACTAAACTTGTCGGTAACGGTTGTTCAGATCGAGCTAGCAGAGATGATACAATCTGTATGTGCGTGAAAACAGTGTCATGAAAAACCAACCCGAAGGGAATTTCTTAGCTGCTCCGTTCCGCGATGTTTGAGGTAAGAAATCATAGGCTGTGATGCGGCAATGGAAATTCCAAGAATGGTCGTGTAAGAAATTAGGAAACTTAAGATTGTGATACTGCAATAAAACGCCATAGAATGATCATCTAGGATACTAGGAAACCTTATGCTGTTATGCAGCAGTGGAAACACCTCAAAATAATCGTCTAAAAGACTGGCAAACCTTAGGCTGTGATGCGGTAATGAAAACGCCACAGAAAGATCGTCTAGGTGGCTACAAGTCACTGTGACTGGTTATGTTTCTCCATATAGTAATATGTGAACAACCAGCGTGTGTATAATCTGTTGGTCACGATCTTGAAGACTGCCTACATTTACAAAACACTCGGTAATGTACAGATCTGTTTCTTAGCGAGTGAACTTCTCGAGGGAAGATGGGGAAGGGAAGCCACAGCGAAGGAAAAATTTCGTCTTTTTACAATTCAGTCGCTATCAATTAATCATGGGTAATGTTGGTGAAATCACCTTGTCCCAATTTTGGGGTCGTACAAATTTAAAACTATAAAGTAACCGCACAGATTTATCAACTGTCCGTGCGGGGACATACTTGGTCTTGCCCAAAGTAAAGAGGAACAAAACTATTTGACTCAGAAAAGGATTAGAGGTTTGTCTTCTTTTGCATTCTAGCATTGTCCCACCTCCAATGGTCTTTCGTATTTCACTGCCCGATTCTTTTGTTTCTGGACAATGGGTAAAACTGTAGACTGTGTCACTGCCCGATTCTTTTGTTTCTGGACAATGGGTAAAACTGTAGACTATATCACTGCCCGATTCTTTTGTTTCTGGACAATGGGTAAAACTGTAGACTGTGTCACTGCCCGATTCTTTTGTTTCTGGACAATGGGTAAAACTGTAGACTGTGCTCTTGAGACTTGTGATCCTGTCCCGCATGGATTTACATCAGCAAAAAGGGAAGAATCGTGGTATGGCTTGTCCTTTGCTTTTTTTTTTTTTTTTTTTTTTTACATCCTTGTAGGGGACGAACATGGAGGGTGAGAGGTAAGGGGGGAGGGAGAGAGAGAGCTATAACGTATCCCGTTGTTATAAGTGACGAGAGAGGGTTAGAGTAGGTTATCCTGTCAACAATAGGAGACAGAGCCGACGAGCCAGCGAGACCAGCAGCTAAACATAGCCTGGTCCCCTCATCACAAGGTAGATATGAACCGCCGCCTGCCGCTTATGTACAGGAAACGCACCCTTAAAGTAAAGTGAATCAGAGAACTTAAGTACATATTTATCGCAGCCGGGCGATCACACGAGGGAAAAAGGTGAATTATGTTTTGGGTGAGAGAGGGGGGAGGGGGTAAAGACGGGGAGGAAGATTATGGTGGAGAGGACGTGGTGTTATACCTACAATCGAAGCGTCCCCACTGTAGATAGTAGATCTGGTGCGTGGGGCATTTTCCGCTTTTTGGTAAATTGAACTTTTTGTTTTTTTCTTATGACAGATATAATTTCACATATCACGTACTCTTTGGCCAGATACATTTTTAGGTTAGTACATATACCCATGCGTATGCGTATGTTATTCTTTAAACGTATTTTACTCAATAACGGTGACCATGTTTTTTTTTTACTGCCGTCTTTTTATTTTACATGGGTGTCGTTTTTAACCCTGATATGTCGTGGTGTTAGCCCTGATATGGCTTCAGTAGTCGGCTGGGCTATAAGCAGCCTGAACCTGAACCTGAGCCAGGTGCGTAATCATTATATTTCCAAAATCAAAAATTTCGTGTCAGTGGTTCATGAGGCTGTCAGTGGCGGGGTTGTGGTGGTCTCCTTGCTAGGTTTTCTGTCGTCAGTAGGGAGCTTGGTACATACTAGCAGCAGTATAAACTGGATCGGAACAAGTACTGTGAACTCCTCTGCAGTGATCCGTAGTATCGCCTAGTCTCCACGGGTGGGTGCCCAACGGTACTTTGACATCGCTGGCTCCGAGGGGCTTCCTGGCAATAGAACTTTGACTGAACGAACTTGGGTTTGGTGGAGCTGCAATGAATCGGCCGTGAAATCAACTCAAGGTCTGACATCTCGAGGTCAGTCCCAGTCCATATCATCACAAATGACCTATTTGGAGCCCGTTTTAATATTTCCATCATTCCGGTGGTGTTAGTTTAGCGCTTCATAGGCCTCTTCCCCACCCCACCCCCCCACCCACCCACCCCTCCCCTCCCCTCACCCAGTTCAAGACCTTGCCATTGCAGTTGGTTTTGCGTAGGCTCAGCAAGTCTGTTACAGATAGTTGCTGGCAGACTTGGGTGGAGCGCATATGGAATTGTCCGAGTGCGATGAATCCATCTTGAACAAATCCAAACTCAATCCAGCTAAGGTTGATAACTTCTTACTGACGTGACCTGTTTGTGTATTCGCATTGACCTACATGATTGTCACAAAGGATTTGCCATGTGAACTTGAGATGCCCTTTTCTGACAGTTGACATCGCCACAACCCATTGCCCCTCACCCAGTGTGGTGTGTGTGTATCTGTGCGTGAGTGAGTGAATATGTTTGTAAGTGTTTGTATATGGGTGAGTTTGTTTATTTGTATATGTGTGTATATGTATGTTTATGTGTGTTTTGAATTGTGTGTATACATGTGTGTTTGTGTGTGTGTGTGAGGGGGGAGTGCATGTGTGTGTTTGCGTGTGTGTGTGCGTGAATGCGCATGTGCGTGTATGTGTGTTTTGTGTGTGTGTGTGTATGTGTTTGTTTTCAGCCAGTGTGTTTGTAAGTAGAGTTGTGTGTGTGTATATAGCTCAAGGATAACATCTCTGTAGCTGTGGATTCTGTTACTTACGTTCATTGTATATTTACATATCAGACCTGGGTTTATCGTCACATCCGATAGACTTGTATCCAGATCAGCAATCGTCGGCTAAGGATGTTGGAAAACAAACCTCCACCCTCACGCCCTTGTACTGCCCATTTCTTTCCTGACACTGTGTAGTGTGTGCAGTGGGTTATTTCTTTCTTTGTTTTTTGTTTTTGTTTTTGTTTTGTTTTGTGTGTATGTGTGAGTGGGCTTTTGTTTTGATTTGAATTGGTTTGGTTTGGTTAAGTTGTGTGGTGTGTGGTTTGGTGTGTGTGTGTGTGTGTGTGTGTGTGTGTGTGTGTGTGTGTCCGCGCGCGTGCGGTGTGTGTGTGTGGTGTGTGTTGTTTGTTGTTTGCTTTGTTTTGTTTTGTTTTGTTTTGTGTGTGTATATGTGTGAGTGTGGGGATTTTTTTTCATTTATGTATGTATGTATGTATGTATGTATGTATATTTGTATGCATGCATGCATGCACGTACGCACGCACACGTACCACGCAATACGCACGCACGACACGTACGTAGTATGTATGTATGTACGTACGTACGTAGTATGTATGTATGTATGTATTTAGGTAGGTAGGTACGTACATATGCATGCATGAATGCATGTATATGTGTGTGTATGTATGTACGTATGTATGTATGTATGTATGTATGTATGTATGTATGTATGTATGTAGTATGTATGTATGTATGTATGTATGTAGTATGTAGTATGTAGTGTATGTATGTATGTATGTATGTATGTACGTATGTATGTATGTGTGTTTTATGTATGTATTTAGGTAGGTAGGTAGTACGTATGCATCATGAATGCATGTATATGTGTGTGTGTGTGTATGTATGTATATATATATGTGTGTGTAGTGTTATATATATATATATATATATATATATATATCATATATATATATATATATATGTCTCCATCCATGTATGTCTCCATCCATGTATGTCTCATCCTTCCATCATTTTTTATCTATCTATCTGTCTATCTATCTATCTATCTATCGATCTATCTATCTATATGTCTGTCTGTCTATCTGTCTATCTTATCTATCTTTCTATCTATCTGAATATTCATAGATAGAGATAGGTAGATAGGCAGACATACATACATACATACATACATACATACATACATACATACATACATACATACATACATTACATACATACATACGTACATACATACACACACATGCGCACTCTGTCAGTCTGTCTCATTGAAATACACATACATATATACATACAAACACGTACACACACACGCGTGCGCGTGCGCGTGCGCGTGCGTGCGCGTGCGCGTGCGCGTGCGCGTGCGCGTGCGCACATCATACATACACACTCAAAGACGGGCACACACATCACTCGCTACTAGTTGAGTGCTGTTGTTCAGTCTTTGTGCTCCTCATGTATATGTAAACGTCCACTGTATGACCAGTAATCAGGGTACCCAATTCGACTGTACCCATTCACGCTCATATATCACAGCTCTGAACTTCTACCTTTTTCTTCATCCATTACACGGATTCATAATCGCAGCCCATTAGTGATCCATTTGACCTGTAAATAAACTGTTCATTCTCAGGCGTAAATCCATTAGGAATAAATCCTTCTGACTTATGCTGACATCTCATTAGTTGGGTGGTCAACTGCAGTTGCCCAGCATTGTTGAAATAAACCACTTTCATGCTTTTATCACTTGGTGTGACTCTAGACGTCACACTTACTGTGCGGTATGCTTTATCGGAAATATTATCAGGCCTGGGGTGACGTATCGAGCGACTGGACAGATACTATTCGTAAGTCCATTTGGTGTTTTTCGAACATGGTTTCCTTTGTGTGGCTGTGTACGTGTGAGATGACTGTTCTGTAGCGAACAGCTGGACTTGAATCTTTGGGGAACTTTCCGGTCACTAATACCTGGTTATTCACATATACATATGCGTACGCACATTTGCATGCACACCGTGAGATATACACACACGCAGCATTACAAGCCGGCTTATTATTACGTACACCGCATCGCACCACACTATATCACACCACACAACAATACAACACACCACGCCATGCCACACCACACCACACCACGCCACACCACACCACACCACACCACCACGCCACGCCACCACATCACACACGACACACACCACACCACACCACACCACATCCCACACACCACATCACATCACAGCACACACGCCACACCACACCACGCCACACCACACCACATCACAGCACAGCACACCACACCACACCACACCACACCACATCCACATCCACACCACATCACATCACATCACAGCACACCACACCACACCACGCCACACACACATCACATCCACACCACATCACAGCACAGCACAGAACACCACACCACACCAAACTACACCACCCACCACACCACACCACACACACACACACACCACATCCACACCACATCACATCACATCACATCACACCACGCCATGCCACACCACATCACACCACACCACACCACACCACACAACACAACACAACACAACACAACAGCAGTAAAATATCATCGTCGTCATCAACTTCATCATTACCACACATGTTCTAACGCACGTGCACATTCACACACACATACATACAAACACACGCGCGAACGCTGTCTTACACACAAACACACACATACTAACACACACAGGCACATGTCAACACACACACACACACGCGCGCGCGCGCCCCACACACTCACACATACAAAAACTGCATTTGATAACAAATGATTAAACATGTTAAAAAGACCTTTATATTTATGTAAACAATCACACATACAACCGCATTCGCACAGTCTTTTTGATATTGGTTTCTTGCTAGTGATTTTGTTGAGTTTGAACAAATACCAAGAAAATGTAAGCGTTTTGGAAATACATTTATCTGCTCATAATTATGTGGTCCTCTCTGGCCTTTCGGATTTAGAATGTATACTCGTCCACATCTCATGTAAACACGGTTTTATACTATATATATATATATATATATATATATATATATATATATATATATATATTATACATATATATATATATATATATAATATATACACTTCAATTTTCCAAGACAATCAACAAGGGCATTGAGTATTTTCTCCTATCTATCTATCTATCTATATATATTATATATATTTAGAGAGGGGAGAGAGAGATGTGTGTATATGTATATATGTATATGTGTATGGTATGTATGTATGTATGTATGTATACATGTCCACATCTCTTGTAGACCCGATTCTGTGCGCACACTGACAGAATGTATACATGTCCACATCTGTAAATCCGGTCTTTTGATCACACCAACAACGAAATGTATACACGTCCCCATCTCCTGTAAATCTGGCTGTTTGATCACACAGTCAATATTTATGGCTAAACAGTCAAATATACATGTACATATAGGAACATGTCAGGAGGTAGTAGCCTGTGTCGTAAATGTCTTGTGACATACGTGTCTGTTATCAGTCTGTAACTTTCACAGGTGATTCTCAGTACGGTAATAAATCATTTTATGGCGATGCTTATATCATTTAACTTTTCTATGGTAACAGTCAGCGTGACGTAGTGATGAGCACAACCGATTACTGACTGGTATGTTTGGGTTCGAACCTCTCCCTATCAATCCAAAAAACAATTGTGGGATTTGTCAGCCCGGATCGGTTCCTACCCAGTACATGCATGCCTTGGGCTTGTTGGGCAGACTGGGACCAACACAGTCTAACCTCATCCACTTTATGGATGCGTCCTTGAGGGTGTTGCTCAACTTTCCTGACCAATACCGCAGGTGTCTTTACATTTAGTAGCAATCTGAGTAACACTGTTTACTTGGCTGACACCAGGATATACTATGAAAGTAAAGGCCTAGCGGTCATTTTGTCAGTGGTCACCATATAATCAGATTGTTTGTCATTTGACATTATATTCATGTTTAATCCAGTCTTGGAATTCCTGCTGTTTCGTACACTTTTTCCCCCACTCCGAAAGTGGTGATTTCCTTTTCCTTCCTGGTGACTGAAGCCGATTTCCTTTTTCCTTCCTGGAGACTGAAGCCATTTCCCATGTAAGTTCTGGAAGGTTGTTAACAGTTTCAAAGCTGAAAGTAAACAATAACGTTAGTCTGTTTGTGTTCAGACAGATGCATTGTTTACATCAGCTTTGCACCATGTTACAATCGTGATCAGAGACCAAAGCCGAAAAGTGCACAAACATATGACGGCTACATATGGATCTAAAGCAGGACCACGTCGCAATCTTCTTGATTAGACTGCACGAACTCGTATATGGCAGAGATATTTACATATGTACAATGACTCTGACTTACTAGATGCCACAAGATGTATAAATATATGACCCAGCTATATACAAATTGACCCTGTTTGATTAGATGGGGCAAGAATTATAAATATGGTAGGAATATTTTTATATACAAGTATATATAGAGACTGATTAGATGGCAGATATAAATATTTGGCCCATATGTCTGTCCTGTGGGTGAGCAGCGGTTCCATGTGTTGGCAGTGCGGTAATACCGCAGTAAACTTATCTGCTTTTTAACACTGCACAGTCTACATACGGTATGACGCCCGGATGGCGCAGAGCTAGAGCACTCGACTTCCAATCTGCCTGCAGGAGTTGGCACCACCGTGAAGCTCACCCGGGAAACTTGATACATGTGTTGAGCCTCCAGGCCACCCTGCTGTCAGTGAATGCCAGACTTTACTTCTAACGTCCGTAAGGTAAAGCAGCGAGGGAGAGGAGATGGGCACCCCCACCCCCCCTCCCCCATCATGCTGCCCCAAGGACAGTTGAGGTTTCTGGCACTTCACGCCCGTACAACCTTAGTTAAGAGACAACCTTGACCTTGACCTCTCCGTGGAAGCTAAGTCATAGTTACCCAGATAGCCATAGCCAAGTAAGCGTCCGGGCATTTGAGTGATGTGATGTATGTGTACTTAGATTCAGTTATATACAGACAATAATTATTTGTATAAGTGGGGCAATATATACTACACGTCATTATTGAAGGGCCAGGAACGTTTTTGAGTCAATTTTTGAAAGGAGAAATAACCTATTTTCTCTTACTCTTTTCTCCAATTCGTTGCCGTAACTGAATGGATAAGAGCTCAGACAACATTGCAGTTTCCTTTTGGCACGTGTTTGGGGATTTGCCGATTTGCAATGGGCGGCCCAAGGAAGACAATTTCCACACGAAATTGTCGAATCTTCAGCAGGGTCTCTCTGACGACGCAGGCAAGGTAGCGACAAAATTCGCTTTGCACGTGCAAGGCAAGCCCTTTTTGAACACTACTCCAGCCAAAGTTGCCCGCAGACGAGGATAAAAAGGACCCGTTCTTGGTTCGTTTTAACCATGCTTGCAAGACGACGGATGACGGATGAGCAGCGGGGGAGAGCCCTCGCTCTGCTTGATGAAGGCCTAGCGCAGCGGGAAGTTGCTAGACGACTTGAAGTGTCGCATTCCACAATCCAGAGACTGCTGGAGCGCTTCAATGAGACTGGAGCAGTCCAGGAAAGGCGTCACACGGGTCGACCCAGAGTAACGACAAGACAGCAAGACCGCTACCTTGCCCTCTCCGTCCTGAGGGAAAGGGCATCCACTGCGGTGACCTTGAGGGGTCAGCTGAGGGACGCAACAGGTGCTAACATCAGCTGCAGCACGGTGAGAAGACGGCTACATGAGGCAAACTTGAGGTCACGGAGACCGGCCGTCCGACCCGTGCTGTCACCGGTCAACAGAGTGCGCCGCATGACCTGGGCCAGGGAGCACGTGACCTGGACAAGGCAACAGTGGGCCCGGGTCTTGTTTTCGGATGAGTCCAGGTTCACCCTGACCTTTAACGATGGCCGGGCTCGGGTGTGGCGACGTCAAGGGGAGAGGTTCGCTGACGCCACTGTCCAAGAGCATAACCGGTACGGCGGCGGGTCGGTGATGGTGTGGGGTGGCATGAGCCGTGGTACCCGGACCCCCTGCTCCCCATTGACGGCATCCTGAACGGGGTCCGGTACCGGGATGAGGTTCTGGCGGCCGTGGCACTGCCTGCGCTTGTGGACCTTGGTCAAGGCGCCATCTTCCAGGACGACAATGCACCTTCGCATCGAGCACGCCTTGTGACCGACTTCCTGGAGCAGCATGAAGTCGTCCGTATGGCCTGGACAGCGTGCTCACCTGACCTGAACCCAATTGAACACCTCTGGGATGTGCTCGGGAGGCGCATCAGGGACAACCACCCCCCACCGGGCACCCTGGCCAGGCTGGTCGACATCCTGCAGATCGAGTGGGCGGCCATCCCTCAGGACACACTCCGTACCCTTGTGGGGTCGATGCATCGGCGCTGTGAAGCATGCATCCAGGCTCGGGGCGGACACACGCGATATTGAAAACAGATTGGCCAAATCTGACACTTTCTGTTTTTTGAAAAGGGGGGGATGTTCCTTTAAATGCATGTGCTGTTCACTAATGGGTCATTGTGCTAATTTCTTTTTCCAAAACAGGTGTGGAAATGATGAAATAAAACATAGAATCAATTCTAAACATTGTCAATTATTTCAACTTAAAATTAGAGAGGAAGGAAGAAGTGGCCCTTAAATTATGATTAGGAGTATATATTGGATTGTATATATTTTATTTTATTCTGTTATTCATTTATGTGTTTTTTATTTATTCCAATCTATTTTTTGTTTTATGTTCTTATTTTGTCACAAAACCAAGTCGCCACAATATGGTGTCGCCCGGGCTTTTTTTTGTTTGTTTGTTTGTTTGTTTGTTTTTTTGTTTTTTTGTATATCCCATTCTTGTTCACTTTTTAGACCGGATCTTCTGTATAATTTTGCCACGGACTGTCACTGTGGGTTTCTCTACTTATGCTGATGCATGCAGTGTACTGTCTCATCCAAAAGGACTAAGCACTGAGAACACCACTCAAGGTCAAGGGCAAATGGCAGAAAAAGCCCTGTTCAAAAGGCACTCGAGCTTCAGTTCAATTCAATACAATTCTCCTGTATTAATCCATAAATGGAAATTAAAATGGGTGTCCATTAGTATCACACCATACGCACATCATTATCATACCTACTTAAAACACAGTCGCAAATGAAATAATCAATGGAAAGAATAACCCCTGAACAGATCAGGTCACCTACAGTTTAAGAGTTTATACATGAGGGAGGTTCATGACACTCGACAGTGCCATATGCGTTCCGCTCGGTCCTGTCATTTGGCACACTTCTTCTCAACCTGCACAAAACCTGTGCTCTGTGCAACTGTTTGAAATGGATGAGGGGAAAAGGGCGTGTAAAACACTGAGTTGATACCTCCAGAATGATTGAAGCATTCAGATGGACAGCGTTCAGACCAGTTTTGTGTCCGTCTAGGATGAACTCCAGACATCAGAGCCTGATCCACCAAAAGCTCTGTGGCCAAGGCCCCTGTTGTATCAGCAGCGCTAACCAAGGGAGCTAACAGGGCCACCGGATCTCCACAATACAGAGCAACAAGTCATCATAACTATGACCTAACTCCATGCATGAACTCCCCAACCTCCACTCCCCAGCCCCCCAACCCCCTCTTCCTCCCTCTTGCCCCTTTCTTTCACACACAGAGAAAACACACCATCATAAAGTCATGAAGTTAAAAGAAAAGCCGTTATGTAGATGTCAGTCCACTGTATAAATTCTGTCGCGGTTTTAAGAGGAGGTAGGCTTGTTTGAATTAAAAAAAATTGTTAAAGTTCTTGCGCGTGGAGCACAAAATCTTCCGTTTCTTTCTGTAAGTCTCCTCTGGAAGTCCTTGTGAGGATCGTGTCCATCAACTTCTTCGTGTGGTGGTGGTCTTTGATTTAATGTCTATTTACTAAAGTGATTTTAGACAATCTTTTTCGTGTACATGTCTTCATATGTGTCCTGTTTCTTTCCCACCATCCCACCCATTTTTCTAATCATCTTTTCCAGATTGTCTGCACACATAAAACTCATATGACCTGACGCTTCCAAAGGTGTCGATATGCATGAGACGAAAGTGTCGATATGGCATTACTCCTACAAAGGTGCCACAATGAACTGACACAACAGTGTCAATATGATATGACACATACAAAGATGTCACGATGAACTGACACTTGAAAAGTGTCAATATGATATGACACATACGAAGATGTCACGATGAACAGTCACAAAAGTGTCAATATGATATGACACATACAAAGGTGTCACGATCAACTGACACTTAAAAAGTGTCAATATGATATGACACATACAAAGGTGTCACGATGAACTGACACTTAAAGTGTCAATATGATATGACACATACAAAGGTGTCACGATGAACTGACACAAAAGTGTCAATATGATATGACACATACAAAGGTATCACGATTAACTGACACAAAAGTGTCAATATGATATGACACATACAAAGGTGTCACGATGAACTGACACAAAAGTGTCAATATGATATGACACATACAAAGGTGTCACGATGAACTGACACAAAAGTGTCAATATGATATGACACATACAAAGGTGTCACGATGACCTGACCCTTAAAGTGTCAATATGATATGACACATACAAAGGTGTCACGATTAACTGACACAAAACTGTCAATATGATATGACAGATACAAAGGCGTCACAATGAACTGACACTTAAAAAGTGTCAATATTATATGACATATACAAAGATGTCACGATGAACTGACACTTAAAAAGTGTCAATATGATATGACACACACAAAGGTGTCATAATGAACTGACACTTAAAAAGTGCTAATATGATATGACACATTGAAAGGTGTCACAATGAACTGACACTTAAAAAGTGTCAATATGATATGACATATACAAAGATGTCACGATGAACTGACACTTACAAAGTGTCAATATGATATGACACATACAAAGGTGTCACAATGAACTGACACTTAAAAAGTGTCAATGTGATATGACATATACAAGGTGTCACGATCAACTGACACTTAAAAAGTGTCAATATGATATGACACAAAGGTGTCACGATAACTGACACTTAAAAAGTGTCAATATGATATGACACATACAAAAGTGTCAGTAGGATCTGACACTTACAAAGGTGTAAGTAGGACATGACACAAATATTCACGGCCCATCATGATGCTTCACTCCTTCTGATCAAGTCAGTGTTCCATAGATTCCTTCTCTCCTGTCCTCACATCAGTACCTAACTAATGCATAGGGTTTTGCGAAGCTCAAGGAATCTACCAGACAACTGCTGGAAGATTTTTTACGAGCGAGCATGAAACTGTTTGAGTGTGATGAATACGTCTTGAACAAACTCCAAACGTATCGCTGGAAAGCAATCGGTACAAGTAAACAGTTACAACGTAGCCCAGGCCTTCTGTTGCCTCATAGGTCACTTGTGTTCCCAGGTGAAGAGACACTATTTCATATCGGAGTGGTCCCCCGAATTTGGGGGGGGGGGGGAGGGAGGGAGTAGAGTCGTATCACTCGTATCTGAGAAAACTAGCTTGTCCGATGATGCGACTTTGGAGACAGAGGAAAAACTTATCTACGAATACTGGGACATCTGTATTTACATTTCGTTACCTTATCTTATGACAGATGGATCTGATAAATATTCGGTAGGTGGTTACCTACCGAATATTTATCAGACCCATCTGTCAGGAATAGACACGAGATAGCTTATCTATCTAAATTCTTATCTAATAAGTCCCTTCTGCCACTGTTTTGTCATTTCTGATGTTTTCTTCGGTCTTGTGACCTGTATGTACGATATGGATGAGTATAATAAAGACCTCTGATGTCGACTGTCGCTTTGTTCTCACAGTTCAGCAAGAACGCAGTGTGCGTGTGCATTTATCGGCCCGTGCGTCCACTTGCTTTCATTTTCTGTTATTTGTTGCTGTTTGGGTGTACAGATGGTGAGACACGGGTTAGTGTTTTGTAGTCTTTTTTCTTTTATTTATTTATTATTATTTATTTATTTATTTGTGTATCTACATTCATTTACATGTTTTATTTTGTTTGTTCATTGATTTGTAGTCAACCTCTTTACATGAAAGGAAAAGTGTAATTGCTGACTGAGGCAAATGGACTTGTGGACACCCGCACGAGCGGGTGTATGTGGGGTCCGTCCCGAGGTATAGTACAAGCTATGACATGGATTGGACAGTTCACATTGTCTACCATCACGGTGACCCAAATATGTGAAGGTAACTAGGAAGCCATCTCTCTCTCTCTCTCTCTCACTCTCTCACACTCTCTCTCTCTCTCTCTCTCTCTCTCTCTCTCTCCTCTCTCTCTCTCTCTCTCATGGTCAGAGTGGCCTGACCTAAGCAGAGGTAAATGTGAGAATATATGCGTGGTGTGTGTGTGTGTGTACAGAGAGGAGGAGGGGGAAATAAAAGAAAATTGTTGGCCAGATATTTTTTTGCACGTTGAACACTCTAAATCCGGCAAAAAAAGGGACGAGTCCATATAATTATGATGTCGGTGGATAATTTAGATGAAGAATTTAGGGTCATGTGTGCAAGGTGGAACTACCTGTCCTTCGGGTGTCTGTTCTTTTCTGTGAATCAGTTCTCCTCTCCAGCGACGTGCAGACATATCAGGTTTGACGAGCATTTGGTAGATCGTTGGCAGTTACAGGTTTAGTTTTTCTGAAGGCGGCGTTTTCACGCAGGGAAGGATTCCATATACATTAACGCCACTAATGCCATGTGATGGAAAAACGGAGACAACATAACCAAGGCAGAGGCCATTAAGTTTGCATGTAAATCCTACGCACTGGCAAAATCTTAGTTCTTCCTAACGTCTTCTAATCCTGTTCTTCTTTCGTTCGTCGTCCACATGGTCAGTCCACACCTCGTGATGATTGTGGCTGGGTTTTTTTTTGTTTTTTTCTTCAGTTCCTGTCGGCTACTTGGAGATTGGTAGTCATGAGTTGTCCGATATGTCTTCTGTCGCTCCACTTGATACAGGTGGCATGGCTGCAACAGATGTTTGGCTGTTGGCTGTTGGCTGTTTGGCTGTCTGGTCCTCTTGACCGTCAGGGGCATGTTGGTGAAGGTAGTGTCAAGCTGAATTTGTTTTATATACCAGTCGCCGTGGTGTTGTGGTTAACACAACGAACTACCGACTGGAAGGTTGTGGGTTCGAATCCTCATCAGTCCCTTCAAAAGTATATCATTGTGGGATTTTTCGGCTCTCTCGGCTCCTACCCAGCGTTGGGTGTGCTATGGGCTCATTTGGGAAGACTGGGACCACACAGTCGAGTCACATTCACTTCACGGACGCGTCACTGAGGGTGTTGCTGAAATCTTCTGACTGGTACCGCAGGTGTCTGTATCTCTCGGGCCTGGTTGACGCCAGGATATATTATGATAGTAAGCGTAGAGTACAGCCCTGTCACGCAGTCTCAATCGTAGATCGAACTCCATAGCATCATGACTGTTATCCTCATCGACATCATCATCATCGCATTGTAAAAAAGAAAAAAAAAAGAAAACACCTACCTGTGGCCATTAAGATGGCGTAGAAAATGGAACGAAAAAAATGATGAGCTCAAAGGTAATCTCCCTGAGTGCAATGATTTTTTTTTTTTTTGTATTGGCGTGTAGCTGGTGTGTAGCGTCATCAGGACCATTGGCTGCTGTCTGAACAGAAGGTGGTAGTCATTTTCTGTACGTGGTGTTAAGGAATAATCCAATGATGCTTCTCTTCTCGCTGTAGCTGTTGTTGTTGTCTGGTTTGTTCTGCTGGGCTGGTCTGTTCGCCAGCTCATGTAAGCTACCGTCTGTTCTAATCCTATCATCTGTGTGGTTCTGTTGGGGACTCATGGGATGCAGCAGTAGACAGGATTCTCTATCTCTGTCTGTGAGCTGCAGTAACAAACAGTTCAGGCATACTGAGATTGGGGTTCCGGTCTTTAATATTGCCACCCAGCTGTCCGGGTCGGCGACTGCCTCTTTCCAGGTCACTCTTAAAGGACAGTTTGGGACTGATCGTTCTGGCGGATGACGTGATCAAAATGACACGGCTGTCGCTTGGACTGACGACAATGTGGAACCTTCCTTCTGGAGCACCATGAAGACGGTTATAACACTCGTAGAAAGAGTCAGGATATTGTACTTTTCCGTCCACCCTCCCTGGGAAAATCTGTGAGGACGGTTTGCAAAAAGACCGACATTTAACATGACTTAGCTTTAAATAAAAAGAAAAAAAGCTGCATAACACTTGTAACACCACCAGTCCATGTCTACAACATGCTTACCATTGTCCCTTCCTGTGTGGCTGGTTGACTTGACTTTTTCATCACATTGTGTTTTAACGGTGGTCCGGTTACTACACAAGTGCTGTGCTATGTTATTAAGTGTAACCGCTGCATTTTATTTGGGGATTTTATTTAATTGAAAATACATTAATTACCCGAGGGCTCTGTGCAGGACCCAGAGCAAGAATGCCTCACCGCCAGCCAAACAATTACCTCCCAGCTCGCGACGTGTATCAAAGATATTTACCTGTGAGACAACACACACACACACACACCACACACAACACACACACACCACACACACACACACACACACACACGTGTGTGTGTGTCAGAATGTGTGTCAGAACGAAAATAAGGGGGGGGGGGGAATTCAGAAGACATCAGCCAGTTGAAAATATGAGGAAAAAATTCAGAAGACATTATCAGGCAGTTGTCATTGTTATTGACAGTGTGTGTTATCACCACAATGGAGGTAAACCTTGTCAGAGTGTTATCCGGTTTTTCCAAGAAAACCGATTGAAGTGTATGCACGGCTTGGTTAGAACTGTGGTTTGTACGGGACGACATCCGCCAGACGGCAGCTGTATCATAGTTTGCTGGAGGGAGTAAGGAGACAAGTGGCTGTTTTTCTTTTTCTTTTTTTTTTTTTCTTCTTTTTTTTTGGGGGGGGGGGGTGATAGGGAGTGGCTGGAAGGGAGCGTGGCGGCTCACTGGCCTTGAACTTGCGAGATCTCGTTCGATTTTCGGATCAGACAAGGATTTTTCGCCAACCTTTTCCCCTTCCACTTTCCTAGTCAAATCTCCCAGATCCCATTCCCCTCCATTAGATCTTGAGTGGTGCAGTCTGCGTTTTAGATCTAATCTTAGATTAGATGATAAACTGAGGTCTGCTGTACCCTTGGCCACCTTTGAGAGAGAAAGACACACCGAGAAAGGGACATGATGATTTGTGGCGTTGCGTTGTGGCGACGCCGTTTGCCCGGTTGTGTGTGTGTGTGGTGTGTGTGTGGGGGGGAGAGAGAGAGACAGAGACAGAGACAGAGAGACAGAGAGAGGATAATTAAAATATAAACATTTGCGTGATTTGTTACATGTGGGCCTAGTTCAAAATGAGATCAAAGTCTTCAACACTTTGTGAAAAATTAACAGAAAGATAACATCTGAACATCCTGAAATAATACCTATGAACTAATAGTATTAAGTGCTGTGTCTAGACAGAAAGAGGTGGTGGTAATGTGATTTGGCGTGGCGCTTTTATCGATGATAGCCACCTGAATGTTCACGAGAAATAACAAACTTAATTGGATGTATAAATGTACACAAACTATTGATTTCTCTACAACATATGAAGTTTAACCAAAATCAGATCATATTTTATTCAGGATTCGGAGCTACGAATAATCTAACACGCCCATCCCCATTCTCATTTACTCCCATTTTGGGGGCCACGTTAAGTTGCAAAAGGTATCTGGTGTCACCTGTGTGCTAGATCCAGTGTAAACTCGGGTATCATTGATTCAGACTGTTTCATACCCAGGTACGAAATGGTATGGGTATAATTCTAGTCTGTTGACCGCCAAAGGGAGGAATGTCCTTTGTTGGGATTGTAGGTTTCTTTACTGATTGACTTAATAATTTTATGCCTCTGTTTGTGGTTGGTTTGTGAGAGAAGGTCGTAATGTGAATGTGCATGTCTCTCTCTCTCTCTCTCTCTCTCTCTCTCTCTCTCTCTCTCTTCTTTTTGGTAGTGCATGGTGGAGTTTGTTTCTCCTTTTTCTCTTATTTTTGCATGTGTGTGTATCGGGGACAGGGATGGGTGGGTGGGGGTGGTGGGTGTTCGTTCCCGTAAGGTTAAGAAAGGTTTGAACATGAAAGGTGTGTCTGTACGTTCGTGTTAAATGAAGCAGCAGTTGAATGTCCGCGAAAGCCGGTGAGAGGGAGTCTAGATAGGAATTTGTGAATACGTATGTCGTGTGTGTGTGTGTAGTGTGTGTGTGTGTAGTGTGTATGTGTGTGTGTGTGTATTGTGTGTGTGTATGTGGGTTTTGTGGTTGTGTGTGTGTGTGTGTGTGTGTGTGTGTGTGTGTGTGTGTGTGTGTGTGTGTGGTGTGTGTGTGTGTGTATCAGTTCGTCTGTGTGTTATTATTGCTAGTTTGATTATGAGTATTGTTATCATCACTTTACTGTTGCTGTCGTTTCATTTATTTCATTTCTTATTATCCTTTTTTTTTCAGTGTGTGCTTTCACTTGTTAGAGTACGTTGCATTACAGGCAGTTATAGATAATTGTCGTCACAGTAAACTGTGTGTATATCTCTACTGGATTATTATCATGTCATCTTATTCTCTTAGCATCTTTCGAGGACGGACTTCCATATATCTGTCACACACGCACGCGCATATAACGCGGAACATACCCAATATATCCATGTTCAAGCTGTGTATGAACCAACGAAAGACATAGATCCCACTAGGGGCGATTGGTTTTTGTTTGTTTCTTTCTTTCTTTTTGTTTTGTTTTGTTGTTTTTATTAGAGGGGGGGGGGGAGAAAAAAGTATGAAACAAACCAAAGCAAAATGAATGTGAAACTATGTAATTTGTTAGAGGAATAGGATCATACAATTCTGTTACGAACACATTCACACATACATACACTCACGCGCGCGCGCACACACACACACAACACACACACACACTCCTCTCTCTCTCCTCACTCTCTCTCTTCACACACACAACACACACACATACACAAGTCCACACACCACAATCACACACACACACACACACACACAAAACACACACACACACATTCTCTCACTCACACTCACACACACACACTCACACACACACATTATACTCACATACACACACATACATACATACATACATACATACATACATACATACATACATACATACATACATACATACATACATACATGTGTACATACATACATACACACATAGACATACATACAGTATTCTTTCTCTCATCTACACACACACGCGCGCGCGCGCGCCACACACACAACACACACACACACACACACACACACACACACACACACACTCCTCTCTCTTTCACTCACTCACATATACATATGCACGCGCATACACACCGGGCTATTCTAAATACACTATGACGGATGTTTTTTTTGGGAAAGAAAAAGACACCAAAAGATCAATATAGTCACATCCTGTGTGAAAAGAACTGTGACTAAAGCGGAACTAAGTGAACAATGTAGACGCTCTACTAGATTAATCTTAACTCTATTTTTATGACCATTGTTTTTGAGAAATTATAATAGGCACAATCTTATTATAATTTACACATATCACGCCTAAACGAATATTATCCATCATATATGACTGAAACAAGAAAACTCTCAGCATGAACTCTATTTTTGGTTCGAAAGAAAACACGAAAATAGATTGACTCAGAAACTTGTTCAGCTTTGTGGACCGCAGATAATGTGGTGCTGCATTTTGTTAAGATTGGTCCACCTCTGAATTCTGTTTAATGTTTTCTTTGTATCTTGAAATTATTATTGTCATCATCATCATCATCATCATCATCATCATCATCATCATCATCATCATCATCATCATTGTTATTATTATTATTATTATTATTCAATATTATTATTATTATCATTATTAATCTTCTTATATAGCGCAATTCTCAAGACTTATTGGACTCAATGCACATTGCACATAATCACACTTTTTAGTACAGCGCGGAGAACTCCATCTGTTGAGTGAGTTGACGACACCTTACTGTGCTGTTGTACACTTCGCATCCTTGGTGGACAGGCATGCTGGTTATTTTCATGTTTCCATAAGTCAGCCATTGACATGAGTTACAGGATCTTTAACGTGAACAAGTGATATTCTGCATGTGTATATAGACACACGAAGGGGGTTTAGGCTCTGGCAGGTCTGCACACATGTTGACCTGGGAGATCGGAAAAATCTCCACACTTTACCTACGCGTCGAACCCAGGACTTTCTGATTGTAGGTCGGAAGTTTCCCACTTGACTATTGTTGACAGTTCATATTGCAGGCAGTCATTGAACTTCAAAAACAAAAGAACCTTCTTTGCTATGGTGAAAAACACAACAAAAATCTAACAGAAAACAAACAAACTAACAAACAAAAAATGGACACCATACCATTTCTGTGCTGTATTGTGCCCTTAGAATCTAACAAAAAAAATGACAGCAACAAAAATGGACACCATACCATTTCTGTGCTGTATTGTGCCCTTAGAATCTAACCAAAAAATGACAGTAACAAAAATGACACCATACCATTTCTGTGCTGTATTGTGCCCTTAGAATCTAACCAAAAAATGACAGCAACAAAAATGGACACATACCATTTCTGTGCTGTATTGTGCCTTGAGAATTAACAAAGAAATGACAGCAACAAAAATGGACACCATACCATTTCTGTCTTGTATTGTGCCCTGAGAATCAGAGAACTTGCAGCAGTTTCTTTTTTATTTCAGGATAAGTGAGAGAGGGAGCTGTTTACCTTGCTGAAGCAATTTTGACAACACAATGCGTACGATTTCCTAATGCGTCCACCGTTAATGTCAGCGCCACTCACGGCAGTTTAGTTTAATGGTAAAAAAACATGTGATTAACGTGGCTAGCTTCTTTTTTTGATGTGTGGATTTATGAGCATGTTTGTGGCCGTTTTGCCGTAAAGCGGCATAATAATATTGTTGTTAAAATAATGTCCGCCCATTATATCTCCCCTTTCTTTTATTCTCTTGCTGACTGTTAAAAACCGTATAAAGCATGACAGTAAAGCAGCGATCTTTGGTGTATGTATTTCTTCATAGTGGTGGTGATTTTTTTTTAAACACGTGTTCTGCTTTTGTAACCTTTATTGTCATTCGCACATGCGCGTGCGCTTGCATGCGAACACACACATTTATACACCACACACGTATATATATGCATATTATATATGTATGTATACCTATATATATACACACACATATACATACACATACCACACATACACATGAACACACACGCGTGCGCACAACACACACACACACACACACACACACACACACACACACACATTTTTAGTTCTCCTCTGTGATGTGAGAGCTGTTGATATTCTACGGGAAGGTAAGGTGAGTACAGTCGTGAGGTCAGTCATAGTGGACTGAGGTGGTAGAGACCTCTACGTCCCTCTGGGTCACCATCATGAAGATGTTGTCTATCCCCTCCTTCTGTCTGCATTACCATTCCCATCAGTGAACGGGGATCTCCTGTGCGATAAAGAGGACAGAGTGGTCAACGCCAGGCGCATCTCCTTCTCCTTAGATTATGTGCGCGAATGCATTGATATGTGTAGGCCTACTTACTTTTCTTTTCCATTTCTTTTTTTTTTTTTTTTTTTTTGTCATGTTGAAGTGTTGTATTTGTTATGAAACGGTTATAGCCCTGATATGGCTCTACTCAGTCGGCTGGGCTTTAAACAGAAATGACAAATAACAAAAACGGGGATCTGTCTAAAGCTATCTTAATGTAGCCATGTCGTCTGCGTCACATGAAACGACAGGAGACATGGCCGACTAAAACTTCTCTGACCACCAAGTTTCATGGCAACCGACAGGAACTGGTTAAAAAATTTAAAAAAATAAAATAAAATAACGTTCACGTTCATCGCCCAGTGTGGCGTGAACATGCAGATGGTGAACGAAAGAATAAGGTATTGTGAATGATTTTCCTTGAAAGTAATGTTTGCAAACTGGTGAGAACGCGGACTGGTCTCTTTGAGTGTTTCTGTTTTGTTACGTTACAACACGCTCCATTAATTCAGAGTGAGTTTCGAATTTTCCCCCTTGGCATCTCTCTCTCCTCTCTCTCTCTCTCTCTCTCTCTCTCTCTCTCTCCTCCTCTCTCTCTCTCTCTCTCTCTCTCTCTCTCTCCCTCTCTTCTCTCTCTCTCTCTCTCTCTCTCTCTCTCTCTCTCTCTCTCTCTCTCTCTCTCTCTGTTCTGTCTGTTTCTCTGTCTCTTTGTTGTGAGAGTGAGTGTATGTACGTGTGTGTGTGAGTGAGTGAGTGAGTGAGTGTGTGTATGTGTGTTTGTGTGTGTGTGTGTGTGTGTATGTGTGTGTGTGTGTGTGTGTGTGTGTGTGTGTGTGTGTGTGAAGAGAGAGAGAGAGAGAAAGAAAAAGAATGGGATAAGGGGCGGGTGAGAAACTTGTGGCTGTATGCTTGTCAGAGTGATAGGACCGATACGAATGACAGACATTTTGAGGTTTGTATTATACAGTTAACACCACCAGGACAGCTGTTCCATGAAAATGAGTCACAAATGGACAGGGCCTAGTCATCTTTATCTTACCTCAGAAATTTGATTTCAGGTCTGAACATGTGATTAAATCGTCAGTCCACCTTGACAACTAAGCAGTCCATAATTTGAATATGATGATATCACGCTGTATATTATGCTTACACATCACCGTTGTTGACTTTGAGGTAGATTACTTGTCTGTGTTCGCTGAAGACATTGGCTGCCAGCTTCTGCTGCTGAGTACTTGAGTGATTCTGCTCCTACCTGTAGCTGAGTACAGCTAAAGTTTGGTAGAGAGCAGATAAGGATAATCTCACTATGTCATGTGTGTGTGTGTGTGTGTGTGTGTGTGTGTGTGTGTGTGTGTGTGTGTGTGTGTGTGTGTGTGTGTGTGTGAACACTTACCTGTCCCTCCTTGCCCCCCTCACTCTTTCTCTCTCGGTTTGTCTCTGTCTGTCTGTCTGTCTCTCTGTCTCTGTCTGTCTGTCTATCTGTCTCTCTGTCTCTGTCTGTCAGTCTGTCTGTCTCTCTGTCTCTGTCTGTCTGTTCACTCTGTCCGTCTCTCTGTCTCTTTTTGTCTGTCTGTCTCTGTCCCTGTCTCTCTCTGTCTCTGTCTCTCTCGCTGTCAGTCTGTCTCTCTCATTCTTTCTTCCTACCTACCTGCCTATCTATCTATCTATCTATCTAATCTGTCTGTCTGTCTGTCTGTCTATCTATCTATCTGTCTGTCTGTTTGTCGGTCGGTCTGTCGGTCCGTCCATCCGTCCGTCTGTCTGTCTATTTATCTATCGCTCTATCTATCTGTCTATCTCTGTCTGTCTCTCTCCCTGTCTCTCTCTCTCTCTCTTTCTCTCTCTCCCCTCTCTCTCTTTCTCAGTACTGCTATATTCCAGTTTACCCTTTTTTGGTTTTAATGCAATTTTGTTTTCATTTATGTTAGCATAAACCGTCCACTGGCGAAAAGTGGATATTACAAAAAACATTGCTTTGCTTTTGCCACTACCTTCACAAATCTCTCTTTGTCTCTCTCTCTGTCTCTGTCCCTGTCTATCTCTCTTCTCCTTTTTTTCTTCTTTTTAAATTGAATTTATTGATATCATCAACAAATCCTGAAGTTGTGCATAATTTCTGATTGTTTTATTACAAAGCTCTGAAAATTTAGAGAAACAGCTCATAATATGGATTATTCTTTTGTCAGTTTCAGAACTATGTCGTAATCATGTTGTAATCATTCACAATGTATCACTTGTAATCATTTAGAATGTATCATGCTGTAGGTTGTTCACGTATACCTTGATGATGGCCATGCCTTGTGACATGTATAAACTCTCTCTCTCTCTCTCTCTTCTCTCTCTCTCTTTCTTTCATTCTGTCTCTCTCTTTCTCTCTCTCTCGCTGTCTCTCTCTCTCTCTTCTCTCTCTCTCTCTCTCTCTCTCTCTCTCTCTCTCTCTCTCTCTCTCTCCCCTCATTTTGGAGATAGGGGAGGGGTTTGGGTGCCTGCGGTTTCAGATTGAACTCATGCTTAAGTGGTCACAGTCAGTGAGTCATTGCACAATACAAAACGGAAAAAAAAACGGGACTCACAACAGGATAGACAGAAATGTAGTGATAGAAGACAGAAAAGCGCTTTGTTTCCTGCTGAATCCTAGCACAGGACGTTAATCTGGTGAGGGACAGGACGGAGTCCGGGGAAATCCCCCACAATTTCCACATCCTGTTTCATAGTATTGATCATTATTTCGTTATTTCAGAACTTTGTCGTAATCATGTTGTACATACGAAACTTGACAAGACATTGAACCAACTAATACAGAAACTGTTCGTCTTGTTCTTTTCCTCAGATTTCAAGTTCGGTGGTCTGTACCACTGTGCCACCACCCGCCACTTACTGCTCCACAGCTCATCACGACGTTATTTGAAGTCCGCGCAACGAGCGGGACCCGCCAGCAAGACGAGAGAGAGAGAGCGACACACGGGGTCGGCGGCAGTCAAGTAACGGTGCTGGAGTTGTGTGGTAGGTCAATGTAGACAGCCGTCTGCTGTACTTACCCCTACCCTCCTCCTCCTGTCTCCCTGTCCATCCCCCACCCCCCAGTTCCGCCTTTTCTTGGGGACGTTTGTATAGCGTATTTCATACACAGTAAGCTTTGAGATTCATACAGGTGTGTAAGCTTTCAAATTCTTCTTTGGCTAATTCGAGTCCGCCTTTGCTCGTGAGGCTTCCAGTCCATCCAGTTGTGGACGTACACCTGACCCTGTTCAGGACTGTATTGTTAGCGGCTATATTGTTTGGAATTTGTTTAACCCTTCGACTCCCGTACCCTGTCCACCAGCGTCCTGCGTTGTCAACCATGCTAGCAAAACAATAGCTTAACCCTTTGATTCCCTCACTCTATCCACGTTTTTGCAGTTGGTGGATAGGGTGCAGGAGTCAAAGGATTATCAGGGATTCATTGTACTCCATATACGCTCCATCTAAATCAGTCAGATTCCTTGGGCCTGCCCAAAACTCTTTGCGCTGGCAAGGTCTTCAATGGGGAAGGGAGAAGAGAGACCTAGTAAACGTTAAGCTGACACCACCAAAACGTAATATCAAAGATGAACAGTGAACAGGCCAGTTGCGGGCTGGATTGAACTCGAGATATCAGATGTTGCGTCCATGGTTCTATCGAAAGAACCAACCGACTCGCGTAAAGATCATGGCCCGCCGGTGGGTTGAGGGCTGTAGGACATAAAGTGTCAAAGGAGAGAAGCTTGGCACCGCCCTCATGATACTGACTCTGACAGACATTGAAGCCTGTTCCACCTGAATGAAACCCCTACGACCTTTGTGAAACTGGACACATTTCACCTGTCGTCAGAACTCGCTTGCTGTGTTTTGTTTGTTTGTTCATTTATTTGTTTGTTTATTTGGTCTTTGTTTCCCAGTTTGTGTATGCTAAACTGTTTTTATTCGTTCTTTGTTCCCCAGTGTAGATATACAGATAGCTGCTTCATTCTTTGTTTCCCACTGTTGATCTGTGAATTATTTATTCGTTCTTTGTTCCCCATAGTTGATAGACAAATTGTTTGTTCGTTCTTTGTTCCCCACTGTTGATAGATAAATCGTTTCTTCGTGCTTTGTTCGCCAAAGTTGATAGACAAATTATTTGTTCGTTCTTTGTTCCTCACAGTTGATAGACAAATCATTTGTTCGCTCTTTGTTTCTCACAGTTGATAGATAAATTATTTGTTCGCTCTTTGTTCCCCACAGTTGATAGATAAATTATTTGTTTGTTCTTTGTTCGCTACTATTAATAGACAAATTATTTGTTCGTTCTTTGTTCCCCACTGTTGATAGACAAATTATTTGTTTGTTCTTTGTTCGCCATTGATAGACAAATTATTTGTTCGTTCTTTGTTCCGCCATTGATAGACAAATTATTTGTTCATTCTTTGTTCCCCATAGTTGATAGACAAATAATTTGTTCGTTCTTTGTTCCCCATAATTGATAGACGAATTATTTGTTCGTTCTTGTTCCCCATAGTTGATAGACGAATTATTTACAAGTTCGTTCTTGGTTCCTCACAGATGGTAGACGAATATTTACAAGTTCGTTCTTGGTTCCCGTGTTGATACATGAACTATATCAGCAGCAGACTGTGGAAAGGACAGAGAAAAGTGTTTATTAAAAATTGTTAAAAAAGAAAGTACAGGTCCCATGAGTTGTGTAGAATCTTGGGACCTTGTCAGTGAGTAGGTTCTTGGAAAGGAGTAAGGCATATGTCATCATGGTTATACTAGATCCTTCCATAACATGATATTTGTGATTGTTGGGCGTATAAAATCATCCGAGCATTGGGACACCTTTCCTAGGCAAAACACACACACACACACACACACACACACACACACACACACACACACACACACACACACGCACACACACACACACAACACACACGCGCGCGAGCGCGCGCACACACACACACACACACAGACATACACGCGCGCACACAGAGTTCTTACACACACACGCACGCACGCACGCACGCACGCACGCACGCACACACACACACACACAACACACACACACACCCCTTCCTAGTTCCTCTGATCGATATGAAACCGCCTCTTCCCTGTGTGATGTATCTGTGGGTTGTTTGTATTATTTGTGTAAACCAACTGGATTGGGTTACAGTGAATGCTAAAAGGAAAGTTGTCAATTTTAAGCTCCACATTTTGTTTCTTCCTTCTCCTGTATACATGTGGCGACAGGAGCTGAGAGGTGAGTGTTCGGTGAGTTGCGAGGCATTGGTACTCTGGTCTCATCTAGCACCTCGGATGTTTCTTGTGCTCAAAGCGCCAACTTTTTCTTTTGTCCATCTCCGGTATACATGTATTCATGTTTATCTAGGAATTTTTTTCCCGTAAAATGTTGCCAGAGATACTTAAACTTCTGTTGCCATAGGATCTTTTACGTACACAAAGTTTGTGCTGCACTCTGATTTTGGGTCTCGTCTCATCGGAAAGACTAGCGCCAAGACCAACGCTTAAGGTCTGGTAGAGATGGAGACCCTGACTTCCCGGGTAAGTGGTATAACCACACGGGCCACTACTCCTCCCTGCCCTTCCCCCGATAGGTATTGATGTACGTAAATACAAAATCAATTGACATAAATAACAAAGAAGAGAGGGAAAGGAACTATTAATGCCATATACATCCTAAGAACTATCATACAGAGGTCAATCGAATTGAATAAGGATTTATATTTATGCTTTGTTGATTATACCAAGGCTTTCGATCGGGTAAGACATGAAGAATTGATCAACCAACTAGAAAGACTCAATATTGATAGAAAAGATCTACGAATAATCAGAAACATGTATTGGGAACAAACAGCTGCAATGAGAATAGAAAACGATACAAGCTTTTCCAAAATATTAAAAGAGGAGGCAAACAAGGTTGTGTTCTGTCACCAAATTTGTTTTCACTTTACAGCGAAACCATCATGAGAAACCTAGAAGAGTGCCCTGGATTAAAGGTTGGAGGAAAAATGATAAACAACACTCGTTACACAGATGACACCGTGCTAATTGCAGAAAATGAAAGGGACCTACAAAACCTTGTGAATATAATAGAAATAGAAAGCAAAAATAAAGGGCTGGAGCTAAACAGCAAGAAGACAGAAGTCACTGTAATCAGTAAAAAACATGAAATACCCCCATGCAAAATAACAGCAAACGGCACAACTTTGAGACAGGTTGATAAGTTTAAATCTGGGAACGGTCATCTTACGAAACGGCAGATGCACATCAGAAATAGCCAGCAGAATCGGCCAAGCCAGGATAGCATTCAAGAAGATGAAAAGCATTTTTACCAACAAATGCCTATCAATTAACATCAGGAAGAGAGTTCTTGAATGTTATGTAGAACCGATAATGTTATACGGTTGTGAGACGTGGACATTCAACAAGCAAAGCCAGAACAAGATTGAGGCAGCCGAGATGTGGTTTCTAAGAAGAATGTTGAGAGTTCTATGGACAGCAAAGAAAACAAACGAGACAGTCTTGACTGAGGCAGGCACAAGAAGATCATTGATAAGGAAGATTAGGAAAAGGCCATTTTATGAGGAAAGGGGAATTCGAGCACCTGGTCACAACAGGACAGCTGGAGGGAAAGAGTGCACCAGGTAGACCCAGGGAGAAAATATTGGACGGACTTGCAGGATGGCTGAGGACAGAGAGGGTGAAAGATGCGCTTGTGGCAACAAGGGATAGACAATGACAATGACAATGACAATGACAATGACAATGACAATGATGTTTTATTTTCCAACGGTAAGAGCTATTGGCTAGAAGCCATTTTTCAAACTTTTCAAGATGCATATGGAGGGCAATGATCGCCAACGCCACGGGGCAGGGCACATGATGATGATGATGATGAAATAACAAAGCAGTCTGAAATTTGTTCACGAGGGATTTATTGCACTCGAACAACTTCATACGAGCTCCGCCCAACTCTTCCAGCGATTAAATGGCAATTTATTTTCAGTCTATAGCTAGCAAGATGTTGACATGGGAAGATAGGGTGGAGCCTGTGGATCCCTGAGCTGACATCACCAGAATGACTGGAGAAAATTACACAGAATATCATCAAGCTCAAATCTTATAGTGTCTCACAGACGTCTGCTTTGGGCGACTAGTAATTAATTTACAGTAGTTAGTTACATGATTTAACCACGAAACGAGCACCGTAGTTCATCATCATCAGATGCCTTGCTGCATGGCACGGCGATCATGGACTTCCATCTGTCTCTATCTCTCGTTGCCCCTAGCATCTCACAAAACCCCTCGTCCCCAGCCACTCTGCAAGTCCGTCCATCATTTTCTCCCTGGGTCTACCCGGTGCTCTCTTTCCCTCCAGCTTTCCCGTTGTAACCAGGTGCTCCAAATCCCCCTTCCTCATAAAATGGCCTATAAATGTTGCCTGTCTTTTCCCAATCCTCCTTATGAGTGATCAACTTGTGTCTGCCTCCATCAAGACTGTCTCGTTTGTTTTCTTTGCTGTCCATGGAACTCTCAACATTCTTCATAGAAACCACATCTCGGCTGCCTCAATCTTGTTCTGGCTTTGTTTGTTGACTGCACCGTAGTTAAGTGGGTTAATAACGGACATCCAGTCAAAAAGCACGGCAAGTCATGTCAGCTTATGTGGCTTAAGGACAAGTGAAAACTCTCAGCACGCACGATCATACAGACTATGCAGCGACATATCACATGCGCGGTATGAGCAAAACATCGTACGTACATGCATCTGAGAAAAATGATAAATTGGATATGAGAGAGACTGGATGAAGAGAGAGAGAGAGACTGGATGAAGAGAGAGAGAGAGAGAGAGACAGACAGACAGACAGACAGAGAGAGGATTGTATCTACGCCATTGACATGAAAGATTGGATGAAGAGACACAGAGAGAGGATTGTATCTACGCCATTGACATGAAAGAGATTGAATGGAGAGACACAGAGAGAGAGAGAGAGTTGTATCTACGCCATTGATATGAAAGAGATTGAATGGAGAGACAGAGAGAGAGAGAGGATTGTATCTACGACATTGACATGAAAGAGATTGGATGAAGAGACACAGAGAGAGGATTGTATCTACGCCATTGACATGAAAGAGATTGAATGGAGAGACACAGAGAGAGAGAGAGTTGTATCTACGCCATTGATATCAAAGAGATTGGATGAAGAGACAGAGAGAGAGAGAGGGTTGTATCTACGCCATTGATATCAAAGAGATTGGATGAAGAGACAGAGAGAGAGAGAGGGGATTGTATATACGCCATTGACATGAAAGAGATTGGATGAAGAGACAGAGAGAGAGAGAGAGGATTGTATATACGCCATTGACATGAAAGAGATTGGATGAAGAGACAGAGAGAGAGAGAGGATTGTATATACGCCATTGACATGAAAGAGATTGGATGAAGAGACAGAGAGAGAGAGAGAGGATTGTATATACGCCATTGACATGAAAGAGATTGAATGGAGAGACACAGAGAGAGAGAGGGTTGTATCTACGCCATTGACATGAAAGAGATTGGAACAAGAGAGAGAGAGAAAGAGAGAGAGAGAGAGGATTGTATCTACGCCATTGATATCAAAGAGATTGGATGAAGAGACAGAGAGAGAGAGAGAGGTTGTATCTACGCCATTGACATGTAAGAGATTGGATGAAGAGACAGAAAGAGAGAGAGAGGATTGTATCTACGCCATTGATATCAAAGAGATTGGATGAAGAGACAGAGAGAGAGAGGATTGTATCTATGCCATTGATATGAAAGAGATTGGATAAAGGGAGACAGAGAGAGAGGATTATATCTATGCCATTGATATCAAAGAGATTGGATGAAGAGACAGAGAGAGAGAGGATTGTATCTACGCCATTGATATCAAAGAGATTGGATGAAGAGACACACAGAGAGAGAGAAAGGGTTGTATCTACGCCATTGACATGTAAGAGATTGGATGAAGAGACAGAAAGAGAGAGAGAGGATTGTATCTACGCCATTGACATGAAAGAGATTGGATGAAGAGAGAGAGAGAGAGAGGATTGTATCTATGCCATTGATATGAAAGAGATTGGATGAAGAGACAGAGAGAGAGGATTGTATCTATGCCATTGATATGAAAGAGATTGGATGAAGAGACAGAGAGAGAGAGAGAGAGAGAGAGAGAGAGAGAGAGAGAGAGGATTGTACATACGCCATTGACATGAAAGAAATTGGATGAAGAGACAGAGAGAGAGAGAGAGAGGTTAGTGTCTACGCCACTGACATGAAAGAAATTGGATGGAGAGAGAGACAGAGAGAGAGAGGATTGTATCTACGCCATTGACATGAAATAGATTGGATACAGAGACAGAGAGATACAGACAGACAGATAGACAGACAGAGAGAGAGGTTTGTATAGATCTAAGCCATTGATATGAAAGAGACTGTAGGAAGACAGAGACAGACAGAGAGACAAAGAGAGAGAGGATTGTATCTCCGCCATTGACATGCAGGGTAGCAAGGAAAATCTTCCACTCTGTGAAACAGAGCAAAATACAGCAACATGTAGTTCCCATGGGATTGCTTCAAAACTCTTGTTTCTGTCCTTTGATTATGTAGCTCATTGCAATCATTCATTACACAGTGTTGAATAAGGAGACTGAAAAAAAGTTCCACCATGGGTACTGGAGGCCTCCAGTCCATCCAACTGTGAATGGGTCCTTCACCCTGCTCATGGTTGGGGAAGGTAAAGCAGCGTGGAAGAGGAGACATGTACTGGTCGCTAGAAAATGTGAAGTCTGTGACACCTATTCCGTTACGATCTGAGAAATATGGGACAAGTTTTGCATTTACGGTGAGCGTTCCGTGTGAAACTACTTATACCTTACCACCTGCTCTATATCATGCTTTGTTCTCTCTCTCCCCACCCCACCCCACCCCGTCACCTCCGTTGTAGGCCTACCTCTTAATCTGTGCTGTAGCTTACCTCAGAAGGGAGTGGCTGGGCGGGTTAGTGGGGACGGTGAGGAGAGGAAACGGACGGAAATCACACATGGTGGGGGTAGTGAAAGGTGGATGGGGTGGGGATTTTAAAGGTCAGGTAAGAAGTTTTGGCGGGAAAAGAATTGTGTACCTGTACACAGGTGTAGAGGCTGTAGTTGATAAACAGGTAGCGGTGTGTAGTTAGGTGCTTGGCAATGGGATCTGAGGTTTGTGAGTGGGGGTAGGTGTACATAGTAGACCAGGGAATGGAATAGTCGGGATGGACTGTAGCTGAGCTGATATTGAAAACTAGAGGTGAGCTTTTGTCCACTAAAGATGTATTTTCAGAGAGGAATGGCACATGGTGGGGTGAGGGATTACTATGTGTATAGAAAGTGGTTTGGCCAAAGGCTTAAACAAAACAAATTCTGCAAAGCGTGGGCCTGACTGTACTTAGCAGGTTGTATTGTTAATGTATAAAGGGGCTGACTCAGGGTGTGCTGTGCTGTGCGCATGATTCATTCGTTCATTCATTATTTCATTAATTCATATAGTCACTCATTTCTTGAGAAATATATGTATCTATGGTTTTATGTATATGTGTAATAATTTGTATTATTTCTGTCTTGATAAAATAACCTGTTTGATGCTAGTATTAACACAGCAGTGTTTTAATAATCATTTCATTTAATAGCTGTAATAATCATTTCATCTAAATAACTGAGCGACTTTCCTGGATAGCTCCTTGACTCTTGAATTCTATATGTACAGTTTAGTGTGTGGCTGTTTGAGCCCAAACCTTATTTCCATAGTAGAATGAGTAAGATAAATTTATATAGTATATACCTCGTAATTACGGGCGAGTTATATAACCTGAGCGAGAACAGGTGGCATAATCATAGTAATATACACTCATATCCCTCCTCTTATCCGTTCAAACAGTAGAAAGCAGATCCGTGCAGGTGCACATGTACATACAAGGTAACGTGTTAAACGAGCAACAGTGTGTGAATCATTACACTCTCTTAGCTTGTCCCATGCAGATCTGTTTATGCTCGAGCGAGCAAGCGCACCACACACACACACACACACACACACACACACACACACACAACCACGCACGCCGCGCGCGCGCCCACACACATACACACACACACACACACGCTTTACTCCTCTCTCACACACACATTACTCTCTCTCTCTCTCTCTCACACACACACACACACACACACACACTCTCTCTCCTCTCTCTCCCTCTCCCTCCCTCCCTCTGTCTCTGTCTGTCTCTGTCTCTGTCTGTCTGTCTCTATCTCTGTCTGTCTCTCTGTCTCTCTCACTGTCTCTCTCCTCTCTCTCTCTCTCTGTCTCTCTCTCTCTGTCCTGTCTCTCTCTCTCTCTCCGTCTGTCTGTCTGTCTCTCTCTCTCCGTCTGTCTGTCTGTCTGTTTTCTCTTCTCTCTCTCTTTCTCTCTCTCTCTCTCTCTATCTCTCTCTCTCTCTCTCTATCTCTCTCTCTCTCTCTCTCTCTCTCTCCAGGCCCGCACGCTCACACAGTGAAAACGCCAAGACATAGACACAGACAGACAGACAGATACACTCACACACACACACACAACACACACACACACACACACACACACACACACACACACACACACACACACACACACACACACACACACACACACACACACACACACACACACACACACACACACACACACACGGCTCACTTTCACACACTGAAAATGCCGAGAGCCGGTCTCAGTAAACCTCATAATTGTCTGTAATGTTCACGGATATTGAAAGCTGTACAGTACACACAAACAATACAGTACTGATCAATAGGACAACTAACGTGAACTGTAACCCTTCACCTCTGCCCGTAGCTCCACTGTCCCGAGAGACGTTTATGATTTTGTATGAAACAAACAATTAGGGTTACCCTTTCAAAGAGAGATCAGATTTTTTTAAAAGAATTTGTTACCTATCCGACAAGAAAATGAAAAACAAAATCTTTCCGCTCCGTTACTATTTTTTTCAGAGGAGGGGAGATGCACGAATTGTCAAACATAGCCAGGAGACAGATAATGAAGTTCTTTGTTTGGTGGCCATTGGTCCTTTGTCTGGTGGCCATTGGTCCTTTGTCTGGTGGTCCTTTGTCTGGTGGCCGTTGGTCCTTTGTCTGGTGGTCCTTTGTCTGGTGGCCGTTGGCCTTTGTCTGGTGGTCCTTTGTCTGGTGGTCCTTTGTTTGGTGGCCATTGGTCCTTTGTCTGGTGGCTATTGGTCCTTTGTCTGGTGGCCATTGGTCCTTTGTCTGGTGGTCCTTTGTCTGGTGGCCGTTGGTCTTTTGTCTGATGGCCATTGGTCCTTTGTCTGGTGGTCCTTTGTCTGGTGGCCGTTGGTCCTTTGTCTGGTGATGGCCTTCTGTGGTCCTTTGTCTGTTGGTCCTTTGTCTGGTGGTCCTTTGTCTGGTGGCCATTGGTCCTTTGTCTGGTGGTCCTTTGTCTGGTTGGTCCTTTGTCTGGTGGTCCTTTGTCTGGTGGTCCTTTGTCTGTGGCATTGGTCCGTCTGTGGTCCTTTGTCTGGTGGTCCTTTGTCTGTGGTCCTTTGTCTGGTGGCCATTGGTCCTTTGTCTGGTGTCCTTTGTCTGGTGCATTGTCCTTTGTCTGGTGGTCCTTTGTCTGGTGGCCATTGGTCCTTTGTCTGGTGGTCCTTTGTCTGGTGGCCTTGGTCCTTTGTCTGATGGCCATTGGTCCTTTGTCTGGTGGTCCTTTGTCTGGTGGCCATTGGTCCTTTGTCTGGTGGTCCTTTGTCTGGTGGCCGTTGGTCCTTTTGTCTGGGTGGCCATTGTCTGGTGCCGTTCTTTGTCTGATGGCCTTGGTCCTTTGTCTGGTGGTCCTTTGTCTGGTGGCCGTTGGTCTTTTGTCTGATGGCCATTGGACTCTTGATGATCGTTGTTGTGCCGATGGTGCTAGTCATGGTGGCCCCCGTGGTTATGTTGTTGTTGTTTGTTTGTTCTTATTGTTGTCGATGTTTTTTAAATAGTAACTAGTAATATAAGTGTAATCAATTACATTGACTGGATCTGTGAATGGTAACAGTTCACCCATGCTTTTCTAGAAGAAAGGCTTTATTGGCTGGTTATATGGTACTTCACCATCCTTCTGTTTCGTCTCGAACACACTTTTGGCTTTCATGCTACTGCTCTTTCTTTGTTCTCCTCCTATCTCTCTGATCGCTTTCAGTCAGTTGTCGTCAACGGAAAGCAGTCTGAGCCTGTTCGGCTTTCTTGGGGTGTCCCTCAGGGATCTGTGTTAGGCCCTGCCCTGTTCATCCTTTATACTCCACCCCTAGCCAAAATCATCAACCAGCATGACACGAAACATCATTTTTACGCAAATGATTGACAACTTCAGAATAGCACCACTCCTGAAAATATCACCTTCCTTGTATCAGAAGCGTCCAACTATTACGTTGATATCCAGAACTGAATAACACAAAATAAACTACAATTAAATGGTGATATAACCGAAGCAATGATTATAGGTACCAAAATTCAACTTGCCTCTCTCGCTGAATACTATCCAGCCGGGTGACGTCATCCTTTTCTCCGAATCTGTCAAAAACCTGGGTATGACCTTGGACAACACTCTTTCTATGCTGAAGTTTCTGAGCCAAACCTGCCAATCATGCTACTATCAGATTCGGCGCATTGGTTTCATTCGAATATATCTTTCAACTTAGGCTGCATCTAAGCTTGTGACATCTTTCATTTTGTCTCGTCTTGATTATTGTAATGCTCTCCTTACTGGACTACCAGCTTCTTCTCTCCTGTGTCTGCAACGCATACAAAACATAGCTTCTCGTCTTGTCCTTAGGAAGAAAAAGTTTGATCATATCAGTCCTCTCTTTGGCTCTCTTCACTGGTTGCCTGTCTTAAAAAGAATTGAATATAAGCTGAATACCTTGTGTTACAAATCTATCCACCAGTCTGCTCCATCACATCTTTGCATCAACATCAATATTTATACGCCAACTCGCATCTTGCGCTAAGCTTCAGACACTCTTTTGTGAACTGTTGGCCAGCTTTCTTTGCTATCTCAGGATCGTCAGCCTGGAATAGACCTCCATTCTGCCTTCGCCTAACACCTAACCTTTCTGCCTTTTAAATCCAGTTTAAAAACCCACCTCTTTTCCCGATAATGAATTGTAGTTTGTGTACTTTAAAGAAAACATTAAATATGTAAAGTAGTCTTTGTCGATTGTATGCGTATGCCTGGTGCATGACTGCGCTTTGATTTGAATTGTCAAGATCTGGCGCCGTATCAATATTGTAATTTTCGTCGTCGTCGTCGTCCTCCTCCTCCTCCTTCTTCTTTTTCTTCTTCTTCTTCTTCTTCTTATTATCATTATATTATCACCACCACCATCATCATCATCATCCTTCTTCTTCTTCTTATTATTATTAAAACGTTATGTGTGCTGCATGAGCGTTAGTTGTTTCAACGTCACTAAAGGAAATGGTTTATATTAGCTGGTCCTGGGGACAGTAATTGGTGAATTCCTTGAAGTGTTGAACATCGTCAGAGAAACGGATGGATGGATGGACAGAAGATGGTGACATCATTGTTCTTGGCCAGAGAAAAGATTGTATTGGTTGACTGGATGGAAGTTGAACTTTTTGCACATATAATTAGCGAAAAGATCATTGGTTGCCTGGATAGAAGGTAGTTAGTGAACTCTGTGCATCGTTAGTTTCACTTTCAGTTTCTCAAGATGGCGTCTTCGCGATCGGAATAAATTCCATCCACTGATGCCATGTGATGAAAACGACTCAACATGATCATGGCTTACCTACAAGCCGTGTCTATACATGCACATAAACCCTACGTGCTGGCAAGATCATGGATACGCATCATTACAATTTACTATTGCCTATTATGTCGTCTGCATATACGGCAGCAAGAAGGTTTGCTGCTCCTGTCTATTCTCGGCCAGCCTCTGTATTGTTACGTACATGTGTTTTGGGACCTTAAGTTCTCCTGATATTGTTGGGCTCCGGGTGTTCTTGGATCTTCCTCTCTTGCATTTTCCTTAAGGTGTCCAGTGAAAGACAGTCCACAGCATCACTAGAAAAATGGCTGTGTGTTTATTGTAATTAGTGAAGTGCTGCAGTTCACTAGAGAGAAGACGATACTGTTGGATGGGTGGACGATAGCTGAGCTTTTGCTGTATCACTAAAGGAAAATGTCCTGTTGCCTGGCTATACAGCAAATAGTTGGCGAACTGTTTACACTTCTGCGCATCATTAGAGAAACTAAGGAATGATTCTAGCCGATAACTCGTTAGTTCTTGACAAAAGAAACAATATTTTAACTGGCTATATGGTTGAGTGCTAGTGTTAACTGTTTGTGAACCATCAGAGAAAAATTGACATTGGCTAATGGTTGGTAGTTTAACTGTTTCTACATCACTAAGGGAAAAAGTTATACTTTCATTTGCTGGCTCTGGAATAATTGGTGAACTCTTTGAACTCTTGCGCGTCTTACAGAAAAGGGTGGATGGAAAACAGGGATGAATTTTTGTACTTGGCCAGAGAAAAGGTAAATGGTTGTTTGTCAGGGCATCATAGGAGACAAGTTTCTATAGGCTGGATTGCATGAACTGTGAATGGTCAACTGACAGATTAAGCCAGGTTGGTGTAGAGGCACAGAGCCTGCCTTTCTCTCTAACTGCATGGGTTCCAGTCTGGCTGTAGAGAAAAACTTTTGCCTGTGGCCTCCTGTCTGTCCAGCTGTTCATGGGTACCTACTCCTATTCAGGGTTGGTGAAGATTACGCATAGAGAGAGGGGGATGGGCCTCGTCCTCATCATGCTGGCCTCGAGACAAGTTGGTGTTTCTATCACTTTTCTCTCCTACGATCTCAGAGTTAGAAGATAACCTTTACCTGTTTACTTTCACCTATCGAAAAGGTTCTATTGGCTCTGTGTATGAATGAGAATTGATGAAGTCTTTGTGCTGCTATTGGCTGGTAGTCGGCTGACTGGTTGGCTATTTGTTTGATGTTGTTGTTTTTTCTTTACGATAGTAACAGTAGCTGTTCAATTCTTTGTTCATCAACACCCCGACCCCTTCAAAAAAGAAAAAAGAAAAAAAAAAGAAAAGTAAGAAAGAAAGAAAAATAGGAAGGGGGGGGGGGGGGGGCAATTATATTGACTGGTTTGATGAACAGTAGTTGGCGTGTGGATCCATTATTTTGTTCAGTATGGCGACAGTAGTTGGTAGCTGTGCCTGCTTGGTGTCGATAAACCTTCAGTCACTCGTGGTAGAGAAAGGAGGACCAGCAGCTTAGGCAATTTACGCACGGGCCTGTGTTTCCACAAGGGCTCTGTCGGTGCCAGACAATGAGTGACTCAGTCCATAGCAACTGCTCCATGCCGCTGTCAACCGTGGCTCCAGCAAAACAACGCATGACAAAACCCATCGAAAAACGCGCAAAAGCTGGGGAAGGGATGGAGGGGGTTGGGGGTGGGGGGTGGCGGCAGGGAAGGGAAAAGGAGGAAGAGAGAGTGGAGGGAATGGTGAGTGAGTGATAAGCAAGTAAAGCTCTGATACTTGTGTCCCTGTGTGTCAAGCGCGATTTTGTGGTCTGGCAGCTGGCGGACATCTACAGTACAAGAAAGAACCACAGCAGTCAGAGAGCATGAAATGATGATAGCTGGCTATAGGGTAGGGGGGGAGGGGGGAGAGAAAGAGAGAGAAAGGGAGGGAAGGCCTGGGGTAGTAACAGTTTTCCCCCCACACTGAATAGGAGAGGGTGGCAACAGACAAGAGCGACGGCGCCGTTGATTGGGTAAGAGGACGTAAGAACAGTAACAGCCACTGTCATTGGGCAAGGGAGAACGCACAGCGTTAGCGCGCGGGTCGCGTGGTTGCCGGGGACACGCGCTCAATTTGCAAGTCAATGCGGCGACCGCGGCAGATGGCGAGATATGAATATACCCCTATTGAATAGTACCCGGGATATATTAGAGGCCCGTGCCTCTTATCTACCCTGCGTGTTTGTGTTGCACAATGTATTTCCTGTGGAAACGAGGCAAATCGCACACAAAAGCCATTCAGGCGATCAATACAGTCAGGGCCAGCGCGCACAACCCCCTACTCCTACCATCACCCCGCTCCCATTGCTGGCTTTAACTGTCAGGCCTCTCAGGCTTTGTCAGGCCATTGGCTGTATGCAAAACTCACACCCCTACTCGTCATATCGGGCCGCTTTGATTTCGCCGTTGCATGCTGATAGGGTGTACTAGTACTAAACAACTACCACCAGCAGTGCACGCCTATGGCAACAACCAGTGACGAACTGTCAAGATTTGTTTTGTTTTTCTTTTGCTAACACCTTGGTGACCCATTGGTACTTGTGCCGTACTGGGACTTCTCTACTAACTCAAGTCCTTACTACTTACTACACGAGGGAACTGTTATGATCGGTCAGCTATCCCATTGTCCTCAGTGGGTCGCAAGGTTACTACTGCCTGTATAGATTCTGGTGGCTTATTTTTTCCTCTGGTGGTCATCTGCCCTCGCTGTGACACCTGTCAACACAGTGAAACTAACGTCACTGCTCTCAGCTACACTGTGAGTCACAGAGTGTTTTCAACTTTCATTCATTTGTACAAAAACATTATAGCTAACAAATTTACTTTTCATTTATCGATATTGAAATATAATTTGTTTTGATCTTTTTTCGCATGCTTTTATTTTACTGCCGAAGTTTTATTGTCGTTTCGATAGAGTTAATCTGAGTATGTCTCGGTTTAAATTTTTTTCATTTGTTTGCTTGATTTTTAAAAAATTATTGTAAGGGTTTTTGTAGTAAAAGTATGAAAGTTAACGAAGTTTCAAAGTTGTTCTTATAGTAAGTGTCGTTCGAATATCATTATCATTTTGTGTCATCGAAACCTATTCATATTTTCAAAAAGATCTAGTGGTTGTTATTTCAACTTTAGTTTTGAAAAAAAAAAAAACTCGCTGTGTAGTTGTTTGTCAGCGTGTTTAGAATCTATGTGGTTGTTGTTTTCAAACTTGCTGTTCAATATGTTTGGTTTTAATTTTCTTTAAGCTTTGTTTGGTTTCTCGATTGGCAGATATATTGATTGTAATTCAGTTATTTATCAACGAACGAATTGATTCTGTGGCAATTGTCGTTTTCTTAGATTGGTAGATGGATGTGTTAATTGTAGTCCAATAACTGATGAGATGATTGAAAAGGATACTGATCACTGTCGTGATTGGCACATTTGTGTGTCAGTCCTAGTCCAATCACCCAACACCACAACCCCACAACACGATTGATAAAGACTTGTTCATTTTTATGAGTGGCAGATCAGCGAATCGATTTTAGTCCAATCATCGATCGAAAAATCGAATGGGATTACTTCCTTTTCGTGATTGGTAAAGTCAGTACATATCGATTATCGACCAATCGTTGATCAGATGATCGAAGAGAAATAACGCAGTTCTGTGACTGGACGATCGATGGTATCGATCGTAGTCCAATCATCGGCGAGAAGATCGAAAGGGATTGCTTCAGTTTCGTGACTGGCATATCAATGCATCGATCCCAATCCAATGGAAAGGCAGCTAAGTTCAGTTTCGTTATTGGTTGATCTATATATCGATTGTAGTCCAATCGCCAATCAGTAGGTGAAGGGGGAACGGTCGATTGGTGCGGCAGTTCACCTATAAAAAGAGTTCGATCTTTTAGGGCAAGGGCGAAGGAAGGTTGTAAGGGGAGGGATGAGGTTTGACTGTGATTTGTCGATCGTCGATCGGATCGCCTACCACAAGGCAGTTTCAGTGTCAGTGGTGGTAGTACAGAAATCAGTAAGCTTTGTTAGCTTGATCAGCCTGAGTGCTCTTATAGCAGCAATGCCTCGATCGGATCTTGCCACTACTTTCTCGTTTGTTGTTTTGGACGAGTGGGTCAGTTCGATACTACTCAGCTCGGGCTGTAATTTGTCGGTCGGTATGTTGAGGTCTCTGCCACTCCCTCCCTCGCAATCTCATAAGCCTTAGAGCAGAAAAGTTCTTGGTGTCGTAGTTGTGGTTTTTAGTCAACCGTTTTAGTCAGTTTGATATTAACTGCATAAAAGAAATGTCGCAAGCTTAAAGTTCGTTTACACCTCATAATATATATTATATACTCGGTCGGTCTTGAAGGTGATTTAGTGGAGTGATGGTGATGTAGGTCTGTGTGTACGAGAGTGCGTGCGTGCGTGCGTGCGTGCGTGCGTGGTGCTGTGTGTGTGTGGGGTGTGTGTGTATGAGAGAGAGAGAGACAGACAGAGAGAGACAGCTGTGGTGTGTTTTAATTTGTTGTTGTTGTTATTGTTTTACTTTTGGTCAAGACTTGGGTTGGCGGTGGGGAAGAGTTTTCCATTGATGTGGCTCACCTTTGTGTGTGTAGGGTGGGGTGGGTGGGGTGGGGGCTTTCTGGTGAGAGTAACAGAGACAGAGAGACAGACAGAGCGCTGGGGTGTGTTTGCTTTTGTTATTGTTGTGTTTAGTTAGGTGAAGGTGGGGTAGGGGTGAGGTAGGTAGGAAGAGTTTCTTGTTATTGCTCATCTTTTGTGGGTACTAGTGATTTTCCGTGTGTGTGTGTGTGTGTGTGTGTGTGTGTGTGTGTGTGTGTGTGTGTGTGTGTGTGGTGTGTGTGCGTGTGGTGTGTGGCGCGCACGCGACGGTGTGAGCCCTCACACGTGCTGTGTTTTCAGATTTTGTAATGTATTGTTTTCAGTGTGAAGCCCATTTTCAAAACTTTGAAGCAGGGCTTTTTGTTGAAAACACTGACGGATGTCACAACTGTGACAGCAAACAAGCAAGGCCAAACTGAAACTGAACTGCACGATTTTTATCGGTAGGCTTAATGGTGAGACCTGTCAAGAGTGTCCCTCCTCACCGCCCCTCTCACCACCACCACTCCGGTCTCGCCCTCCCTCTTTCTCAGGCAGGCTAGATAGGCTCGTCGATATAGCCGTGGACTGAAGATCCTATGTCTCGTGTTCAAACCCATTCCGCAGCACAAAAGCTGGTGTTGGCTGCCTGTTGTAACGCTCCGGTCATTCTGATGGTGTTTTGTTTAATAATCCATTCTACACTCCCTCCCCCCATTTCAAGATCTTGCCGATGTATTTGGTTTTCACGCGAGCTAAAGGTGACTGCCCGAAAACTGCTGGCTGAGTTGGGTAGAGCGCAAATGGAATTGCCCGAGTAGCAGCGAATCCCTCTAAGCAACAGAAACTTTCATATACTTGAGGGTAACCATGCCCAATGAAAAAAAAGAACAACAACACAACAACAAGCAACAACAACAACAACAACAACAAAAGCCTCTAAACATAAAGAAATCTAAACAAATTCCAAACTTCCCCATCTGTGTGTGTGTGTGTGTGTGTGTGTGTGTGTGTGTGTGTGTGTGTGTGTGTGTGTGTGTGTGTGTTGTGGTGTGTGTTTGCGTGTATTTGTTTGTGTGACGAATGATTTGTGTGTGTGTGTGTGTGTGTGTGTGGTGCGTGTGTGTGTGTGTGTGTTGTTGTGTGCGCGCGGTGTGTGCGTGTGTGTATTTGTTTGTGTGCGTGTGTGTGTGTGTGTGTGTGTGTGGTGTGTGTGTGTGTGTGTGTTGTGTGTGTGTGTGTGTGGGGTATGGTGTGCGTGTGTGTGTGTTGTCAATCGTACTGCAGCACTTGTTTCTTGTAACGATTTTGACCCGGCCTCGCACAAACACCATACAGAAGTGCATGCACCAAGCCGTTTGATTTTAACGTTTATGTAATCGATCAGACGTTTTGGCGGGGCTGTTTTTCCCCTTCCTCTTTTTAACAACTTTTTTAAAACATTTTTTTTTAGTCGGATTGGAAAGGGGGTAGTGGATTGGCTCTCCCTCTGACTGTCTGTCTGTCTGTCTCTGTCTGTCTCTCTCTCTGTTTCTGTGTCTCTCTCAGTCTCTGTCTCTGTGTCTCTATCTCTGTCTTTCTCTCTGTCCTTCTCTGTCTCTGTCCCTCTCTCTCAATGTCTGTCTGTCTGTCGCTCTGTCTGTCTCTCCTTCCTCTCCTCTCTCTCCTTCTCTCTCCTCTCTCTCTCGCTTCCTTACTCCCTGTCTCTCTCCGTCTGTAATTCTGCAATTCTTGTTCTAATCCTTTTTTTTTTTCTTACTTTTTTTTTAATCCTTTTCTTTGTTCCTTTCTCAACAGCCATACCACGTGGAAAATACGGTTCTCGTTCGTCTTTCATTCTCTTCGCTCTTAACTGTCATTCTGTCTGTCTCGGTAATACACACACGCGCGCGCGCGCGCGCGCGCGTGCTCACACATACACACGCACGCACACACACACACACACACACACACACACACACACACACACACACACACACACACACACACACACACCACGGTGTTTTTTGTTTTTTTTTCTTGTTAGTGTAGTCGCCGTCCGTCTTATCGAAGTTGGTTTTTGTTTCGTTTGTTTCTTTTTTTGTTTACTTATATTGTGTATCTAGAGTAACAGATCTTTAATCGGGTTGTCGTTTTTGACGTGGTGTTAGCCCTGATATGGCTCTAGTAGTCGGCTGGGCTATAAGCAACATGAACTTGAAAGAACTTGAGTAATAAAGCTGTAAGACAGGTCCAGTGGTACCCAGTGCTACTACCCTTGAGTAATAAAGTGTTCGAGAGAGACAGACAGACAGACAGAGAGGGAGAGAGAGAGACAGAAGAGAGACAGAGAGAAAGAGAGAGAGAGAGAGAGAATGCGCGCGCACGCGCACGTGTGTGTGTTTCAGTCAGGCGTTGCAATACAGAGAGTAATATCACTGAACAGGATGTCTCACGCAACAGGATGAACGTGATAAAACTGGAAATACCTGTAGTTACGATAAGTAGTAGTCTACAACACGGTGCAGTATAGCACAATAGAAAACCGTTCATTCTAATTCTCTGTCCTTTCTCGATGGAATACAAACAAAGACAGTAAAAAAGAAGACGGTGAGTTTGGTTGTCTATGAGTTTGGTTGTCTGTCCTTGATATCACACATTTTGTTCTTAATAAAGGACAGTACTACACAACACAGTTTAGTTGTCTGTCCTCAATACAAAATAGTACAAAAAAAGACAATTTCGCCGTCTTTTTTAAATACAAGACCGTTGTCTGCTTTTAATACAAGACCGTTGTCTTTTCAAACAAGACAATACCAAGACAATTTAATCGTCTATATTCAATACAAGACAGTTTAGTTGTCTTTAGTACAAAACAGTTTAATGTCTGTTGTTTTTTTTAATACAAGACAGTTTAATTGTCTGTCCTTAATACAAGACCGTCTAGTTATCTTTAATGCAAGACGGTTTCGTTGTCTCTTTAATACAACACAGTTTTAGTTGTCTTTAATACAAGACGTTTAGTTGTCTTTAATACAAGACAGTTTAGTTGTCTTTAATACAAGACAGTTTAGTTGTCTTTAATACAAGACAGTTTAGTTGTCTTTAATACAAGACCAGTTAGTTGTCTTTAATACAAGACAGTTTAGTTGTCTTTAATACAAGACAGTTTAGTTTGTCTTTAATACAAGACAGTTTAGTTGTCTTTAATACAAGACGTTTAGTTGTCTTTAATACAAGACAGTTTAGTTGTCTTTAATACAAGACCGCTTAGTTGTCTTTAATACAAGACAGTTTAGTTGTCTTTAATACAAGACAGTTTAGTTGTCTGTCTTTAATACAAGACGAGTATAGTTTGTCTTTAATACAAGACAGTTTAGTTTCTTATACAATACAGTTTCGTTTAGTTGTCTTTAATACAACACAGTTTAGTTGTTCTTTAATACAAGACAGTTTAGTTGTCTCTTTAATACAAGACAGGTTTCAGTTGTCTCTCTTAATACAAGACAGTATAGTTGTCTTCTTAATACAATACAGTTTAGTTGTCTCTCCTTAATACAAGACAGTTTAGTTGTCTCTTCCTTAATACAAACAGTTTAGTTGTCTTTAATACAAGACAGTTTAGTTGTCTTTAATACAAGACAGTTTAGTTGTCTTTAATACAAGACAGTATAGTTGTCTTCCTTAATACAAGACAGTTTAGTTGTCTCTTTAATACAAGACAGTTTAGTTGTCTCTCCTTAATACAAGACAGTTTAGTTGTCTTTAATACAAGACAGTATAGTTGTCTCTTAATACAAGACAGTTTAGTTGTCTGTCTTAATACAAACAGTTTAGTTGTCTTAATACAAACAGTTTAGTTGTCTGTCCTTAATACAAGACAGTATAGTTGTCTTTAATACAAGACAGTTAGTTGTCTTTAATACAAGACAGTTTAGTTGTCTTTAATACAAGACAGTTTAGTTGTCTTTAATACAAGACAGTTTAGTTGTCTTTAATACAAGACCGCTTAGTTGTCTTTAATACAAGACAGTATAGTTGTCTCTCCTTAATACAATACAGTTTCGTTGTCTGTCCTTAATACAACACAGTATAGTTGTCTCTCCTTAATACAAGACAGTATAGTTGTCTCTCCTTAATACAAGACAGTTTCGTTGCTCTCCTTATACACAAGACAGTATAGTTGTCTGTCCTTAATACAATACAGTTTGTTGTCTGTCCTTAATACAAGACAGTTTAGTTGTCTGTCCTTAATACAAACAGTTTAGTTGTCTCTCCTTAATACAAGACAGTTTAGTTGTCTCTCCTTAATACAAACAGTTAGTTGTCTGTCCTTAATACAATACAGTTTGTTGTCTTCCTTAATACAAGACAGTTTAGTTGTCTGTCCTTAATACAATACAGTTTGTTGTCTCCTTAATACAAGACAGTATAGTTGTCTGTCCTTAATACAATACAGTTTGTTGTCTGTCCTTAATACAAGACAGTTTAGTTGTCTTCCTTAATACAATACAGTTTAGTTGTCTGTCCTTAATACAATACAGTTTAGTTGTCTGTCCTTAATACAAGACAGTTTAGTTGTCTGTCCTTAATACAATACAGTTTGTTGTGTCCTTTAATACAAGACAGTTTAGTTGTCTTTTAATACAAGACAGTTTAGTTGTCTTAATACAAGACAGTTAGTTGTCTTTAATACAAGACAGTTAGTTGTCTTTTAATACAATACAGTTTAGTTGTCTTTAATACAATACAGTTTAGTTGTCTGTCCTTAATACAATACAGTTTAGTTGTCTTTAATACAAGACAGTATAGTTGTCTTTAATACAAGACAGTTTAGTTGTCTTTAATACAATACAGTTTAGTTGTCTGTCCTTAATACAATACAGTTTAGTTGTCTTTAATACAAGACAGTATAGTTGTCTGTCCTTAATACAAGACAGTTAGTTGTCTTTAATACAAGACAGTATAGTTGTCTTCTTTAATACAAGACAGTTTAGTTGTCTTTAATACAAGACAGTATAGTTGTCTTTAATACAAGACAGTATAGTTGTCTTTAATACAATACAGTTTAGTTGTCTGTCCTTAATACAATACAGTTTAGTTGTCTGTCCTTAATACAATACAGTTTCGTTGTCTGTCTTAATACAAGACAGTTTAGTTGTCTTTAATACAAGACAGTATAGTTGTCTTTAATACAAGACAGTTATAGTTGTCTTTAATACAAGACAGTTTAGTTGTCTGTCCTTAATACAAGACAGTTAGTTGTCTTTAATACAAGACAGTTAGTTGTCTTTAATACAAGACCGTTTAGTTGTCTTTAATACAAGACGAGTTTTAATAGTTGTCTTCTTAATACAAGACAGTATAGTTGTCTTTAATACAAGACACGTATAGTTGTCTTTAATACAAGACAGTATAGTTGTCTTTAATACAAGACAGTATAGTTGTCTTTAATACAATACAGTATAGTTGTCTTTAATACAAGACAGTATAGTTGTCTTTAATACAAGACAGTATAGTTGTCTTTAATACAAGACAGTATAGTTGTCTTTAATACAAGACAGTATAGTTGTCTTAATACAAGACAGTTATAGTTGTCTTTAATACAAGACAGTATAGTTGTCTTTAATACAAGACAGTATAGCTGTCCTTAATACAAGACCGTTTAGTTGTCTTTAATACAAGACAGTATAGTTGTCTTTAATACAAGGCAGTATAGCTGTCCTTAATACAAGACAGTATAGTTGTCTCTCCTTAATACAAGACAGTATTATTGTCTCTCCTTAATACAAGACAGTATAGTTGTCTCTCCTTTAATACAAGACAGTATAGTTGTCTCTCCTTAATACAAGACCGTTTAGTTGTCTTTAATACAAGACAGTATAGTTGTCTTTAATACAAGACAGTATTAGTTGTCTCTCCTTAATACAAGACAGTATAGTTGTCTCTCCTTAATACAAGACAGTATAGTTGTCTTTAATACAAGACAGTATAGTTGTCTTCTAATACAAGACAGTATAGTTGTCTCTCCTTAATACAAGACCGTTTAGTTGTCTTTAATACAAGACCGTTTAGTTGTCTTTAATACAAGACAGTTTAGTTGTCTTTAATACAAGACAGTATAGTTGTCTCTTAATACAAGACCGTTTAGTTGTCTTTAATACAAGACCGTTTAGTTGTCTTTAATTCAAGACCCTTTAGTTGTCTTTAATACAAGACCGTTTAGTTGTCTTTAATACAAGACAGTATAGTTGTCTCTCCTTAATACAAGACAGTTAATACAAGACAGTTAATACAAGACAGCTTATTGTCTTTCCTTAGTACAAGACAGTTTAGTTGTTTCTCTTGAATACAAGACAGTATAGTTGTCTTTAATACAAAACAGTTTAGTTGTCTTTAATACAAGACAGTTTAGTTGTCTCTCCTTAATACAAGACAGTTTAGTTGTCTGTCCTTAATACAAGACAGTTTCGCTGTCCTTAATACAAGACAGTTGTCTGTCCTTAATACAAGACAGTTTAGTTGTCTGTCCTTAATACAAGACAGTTTAGTTGTCTGTCCTTAATACAAGACAGTTTAGTTGTCTGTCCTTAATACAAAACAGTATAGTTGTCTGTCCTTAATACAAGACATTTTAGTTGTCTGTCCTTAATACAAGACAGTATAGTTGTCTCTCCTTAATACAAAACAGTATAGTTGTCTGTCCTTAATACAAGACAGTATAGTTGTCTGTCCTTAATTCAAGACAGTTTAGTTGTCTGTCCTTAATACAAAACAGTATAGTTGTCTGTCCTTAATACAAGACAGTTTAGTTGTCTGTCCTTAATACAAGACAGTTTAGTTGTCTGTTCTTAATACAAGACAGTATAGTTGTCTGTCCTTAATACAAGACAGTATAGTTGTCTGTCCTTAATACAAGACAGTATAGTTGTCTGTCCTTAATACAAGACAGTATAGTTGTCTCTCCTTCATACAAGACAGTTTAGTTGTCTTTAATGCAAGACAGTTTAGTTGTCTCTTCTTAAAACAAGACAGTTTAGTTGTCTGTCTTTAATACAAGCTAGTTTGTATGGGTTTTTTTTAGTACAAGACAGTTTGGTTGTCTGTATTAATTTGGTTGTCTGTCCTTAATACAAGACCGTTTAGTTGTCTTTAATGCAAGACAGTTTAGTTGTCTCTTCTTAAAACAAGATAGTTCAGTTGTCTCTTCTTAAAACAAGATAGTTTAGTTGTCTGTCTTTAATACAAGCTAGTTTGTATGGGTTTTTTTTTAGTACAAGACAGTTTGGTTGTCTGTATTAATTTGGTTGTCTGTCCTTAATACAAGACCGTTTAGTTGTCTCTCCTTGATACGAGACAATTTGGTTATCTATCTCAAAAGCAAGCTAGTTTTTGTTTTGTTTTTTATACAAGACTAAACCAGTTTAGTTAAAAGACTACAAGACAGTTTGGTTGTCTGTCTCAGATACAAGACAGTTTAATTATCTGTCTTTTTTATACAAGAAGTTTGATGTCTTTTGATGCAAGACAGTTTGGTTGTTTGTCTTCAGTACAAGACAGTTTCGTTGTCTGTCTTTTGTAAAAGTTTGGTTGTCTGTCTTTTTATAAAAGACAGTTAGGTTGTCTGTCCTTAATGCAAGACAGTTTAGTCATGTACTTTTGATATAAGACAGCATGCTATTGTACATGTGTATATAGTTCTTGCCACTGGCAGTTGTAGCTTGAATTATACATCACAATACAATGCAATCAGAAGAATTTAAAATAAGATAGCCGACACAAACATTGAAATCTGAATTAAAGTGTGTGCCAGGTGTTCAGGCAAGTGGAACCAGAAACACATGAATAGAGGATGAAGAGAACGCCTGTTGTATTAATTAAAGAAACAAGAGAGGCACTTAGTTTCATCGAACTGGTCTTTGTCCATCTTAGTGAATTGTCAGGTAAGTTACCTGATCTGTTGTTTTTGTCTATAATCTGGTGAATTTGTTTCTTTGTTGTCTTTGTGTGCTTTTGACAAAGGCCGGTCGGTCGAAAATTTGCGCCTGTTTTGTTTCGTGTTTACATAGTTTTTAAACAAAATGGGGTAAAGGTTGGCTACCCCCTAACCGGAAGGTGGCAGTGATGTGATGTCATCGAGATCTTAATTATACTCTGGTCCAGCGTTATGCAGCCGGTACCCATCTCCTCTCCCTCACTGCTTCACCTTCCCCAACCGTAAACAGTTATCAATTCATAGCTGGGTGGACTGCAGTTAGTACGCACAGTTTTTCTCTCTGTCTGTCACTGTCTCTGTCTCTGTCTCTCTCTGTATTTCTCTGTGTCTGTCTGTCTGTCTGTCTCTCTGTCTGTCTGTCTGTCCTCTCTCTCTCTCTCCTTCTTTTGCTTCT
>JAPXFY010000019.1:23376033-23393533 GCA_030674185.1 Monoplex corrugatus
AAAATGATAAATATAAATCCTTATTCAACTGAATTGATCTTTCTATGAGAGTTCTTAGGATGTATATGGCATTAATAATGCCTTTCCTTTCAACAAATCCACATTGTTCTTCTGCTGTTTCTGTTTTGATTCTATTCCTTGTCCTCATCATGATTATTCTCAATGAAATCTTTGTCACATGACTCATCAAGCTGATTGTAGGATGGAATTCGTATTCTGTAGCCCTTGCTTTTCTTTGGAGGTGCATTGAAAATTGATTTTGACATATCTTTAGGGATTTTTCCGTATCATGAATTTTGTTTAGAACTGTTACTTTTTCAAGACCAAGTTCATCTGCACTCTTAATCATTTCTGTAGTAATATTGTCTGGTCCTGGGGCGTTACCCGGTTTCATCTTTTTCAACACTGCTCTAACTTCATCTTTCATAATGGGTGGTCCTTCAGCGTTTTTTCTTATGATGTACTCCTTCCTGTCATCGTCGAAAAGGTCTTTAGTGTAGTCTCCCTGTCTATCTAATAATATCTAAGCATATTTCTTCAGTTTGTGTTAGCGTATAGATTATTCTGTTCAATCTTATACACTGCTGTCCAAATTTTATTTTTGTGCTTTTGTCTAACATGGCTACGACAAATAAAATCAGTGATGCAGTTCTGAGACTATTTTATTTCTCATTTGCATGGAGGTTTGCAGTGAGAATTGCTTGTGTTAGAAACGACTATCTATTTTGTATTTATTCATTTTTGTATACAGATTATACTATAGCTTGACCGTCTAACTTTTCTTTATCTTGACTGAAAACAAAAATGAAGAGTTAAACTCTAAAAGGATAAAGAGTGCAGTCTCTATATGTTGGTACGTCGTCCCATGTCTTTCTTTTTTAACTTTCTTTTTTACTTTCTTTTTAATTTTTTTCTTTTTTTTTCTTACTGTATTCTTTCTTTGCGGGAAAAAATGGTAGAGTTGGAAGAAAAGTGAGAAATGACAACTGAATAGCGACTTTTCTTTTCACACACACACAGACACACACACACACACACACCACACACACACACACCACACACACACACCACACACACACACACACACCACACACACACACACTCTCTCTCTCTCTCTCTCTCTCTCTCCCCCGTCCCTCTCTCCTCTCTCTCTCCGTCTCTCTCTCTCTCTCTCTCTCTCTCTCTCTCTTCTCCTGTCTCTGTCTCTTTATGTCTGTCTGTCTGTCTATCTCTCTCTCCTCTCTCCTCTCCTGTCTGTCTGTTCTTTATCTCTGTCTGCTGTCTCTCTCACTCATTCTTTCTTTATATCTTTCTTTTATTATTTCTGTATTCCCGTCTTTCTAACTTATTTCTTTGAGGGAAAATGCCAGAATTAGAAGAAGATGGGAATATTACGGGCATAAGATTGTGATTTTCATTCCTTCTAAATTCTTTAATGACAGAATTAGAAGACAAAACAACAAACAAACAAACAAAACCAAAAACAAAAGTTCAAGTTCATATTGCTTACAGCCCAGCCGACCACTAGAGCCACATCAGGGCTAACACACGTCAAAAAAACCCGTTTAAGATAAAAAGACAACAGTTAAAAGCCATGCTCACCGTTAACCTTCAAGTCTAAAATGACAAAAACAAAAAACAAACAAACAAACAAAGGTTACGGACATAGTCTCATGTTCATCTTTCTGTTTGTCTTTGTAGCAGAAAAATGGACAGAATAGGAAGGGTATTTCGTTTCTACCTTTCCGTTTTCTGCTTAAGGGGAAATTGACAGTGACAAAGACAGTGACGGTGATACTTCCTTTTTCAATGGTAGACAGGTCCGGTTAGAAGGAATGGGCCAGGTTACAAACATATAGCATTGTTTTCTTCTTTCTTTCTTTCTTTTTTTTGTTTTGTTTTGTTGTTGTTGGCTTTTTTGTTTTGTTTTTTGTTTTTGTTTTTTGTGTGTCTTATTCGGAAGGATAACTGAATTAGAAGAAAAAGAAAATCTTTCAGATACCTATTGATCGCCCCCTCCCCTTCTCCACGTGTCCTCCTCCTCTCTTTGTGTTGTTCTTTTTCTTTTTGAAATGGATAGTGTTAGGAAAAAAGTGGGGAGGGTGGGGGGGGGGTTACAGATTACAGACATCAATATTATTACTGATTTTCTTTCCTTCTTTCACTCTTTTTCCCCCTTTCTTTCTTCCTTTTTTTTTTTCTCTGGATTTGTTTTTATATGAGTAAGGAAGGAGTGGAGGGGGTGATAGCAGAATCAGACAATTACTGACATGGATTGGTGTGTGTGTGTGTGTGTGTGTGTGTGTGTGTGTGTGTGGTGTGTGTGTGTGTGTGTGTGTGTGTGTGTGGTGTGTGTGTTTTTGTGTGTTGTCTGATGACTGACTGACTGACGACTGACTGATTAGCTGTCTACTCGATTATTTTATTTCTTTGAGATACAAATTGACAGGGTTAGAAGAAAAGGAAGAGTGACAGAACATGGATTATTGTTTGTTTGTTTGTTTGTTTGTTGTGTGTGTGTGTGTGTGTGTGTGTGTGTGTGTGTGTGTGTGGTGTGTGTGTGTGTGTGTGTGTGTGTGTGTCGTGTGTGTGTGTGTGTGTGTTTTTCTCAGGAAAAAATAAATAAAACGAAAAAGGAAACAGAAGACAAGGGCAAGATCACAGCCAAAGAATGGCATTTCTTTTCGATTCTTGTCTTATTTTTGGTGTGTTCTTTCTATGGTCTTGTTTGTTTGTTTTGTTTGTTTGTTTGTTTGTTTGTTTGAAATAAAAAGACAGTTGGGGAAAACTTAACAGATAGATCTTATGATTGTGTTGTTTTTTCTTTCGTCGCGACAACAAAAAATGACAGACGTACAGTATCAGTGATTATTCCTTTCATTTGTTTGTTTGTCGTTGTTTTCGTTCGAATATGGTTACGCCTCAAGTGATAAGTCCGCTGGTCTGGATGTGGTTTTCATTTTTCATCAAGTTTTCTTTGTTGACCTTGAAGCTGCTTTTCGGGAGTTTTTCTATTCATTTCTTTCGTATTCTGTCTTTCTGTTTCTGTCTCATTCCGTCTTTTTTTTTTTTTTTTTTTCTGTTTTTGTTGGTTTTGTTGTTGTCGTTTTTCTCATTTTATGAATATTCCTGCAATATTTCTCACTTGCATTTTCTCGCATCATTTGTTTTCTTTGGTTGATTCTTATTCATTTTTTTTGTTTATTTGTTTGTTTGTCTGTTTTAAAGAACTTTGTGTGTTTTCATTCTCTTTTCCATTTCTTCTTTCTTCGATGGATGTTCTTTCTTTCTTTCTTTTTTTCTTTGTAAATAGTATCCCATTTAGTTGCTTGTTGAAAAAAAAGTAGTCTTCAGTCTGTATTTGTTAGAGAGAAACTGATTGTTCGTTTCATAGATTCAGATTATGAAATAAAACATTGTGTGTTGTGTGTGTGTGTGTGTGTGTGTGTGTGTGTGTGTGTGTGTGTGTGTGTGTGTGTGTGTGTGTGTGTGTGTGTGTGTGTGTGTGTAAGTGCAGGCCCGCGCGTGGAAATGTTCATCAGCTGCTAGAACAAGTAGTTATACCAAGGTCGTAAATTTGGGACAGATATTATCTTAGTGATCACCGAAAAGTTAATTATTTCAAGCAGCATTTCCACCCCCACCTCCACCCCACCCCCAAATGGTTGTTATTTGTTTCTTGTATAAGGTAGGTTGATCGTTTGATTGATGGTTGGTTTGTTTGTTTGTTCGTTTGTTTGTTGTTGTCCATTGTACCATGCAAGTTGATATGTTTTGTCCAAGTAAACAAAACGTAAACAAAGAAAAACACACGGTAGGGATCAGTTTTGAATGATATCACTTCAGATTTTTCTTTTCTTTTCTTTGTGTGTGTGTGTGTGTGTGTGTGTGTGTGTGTGTGTGTGTGTGTGTGTGTGTGTGTGGTGTGTGTGTGTGTGTGTGTGTGTGTGTGTGTGTGTGGTGTGTGTGTGTGTATGACTGTACTGATTCGGTTTATTTGGAATGCTTCTGTCAATGGTATTATAATGATAAAGTAGAAGACGACATTGCATCATGCATTACTTAAATCAGGGTTGTTGTTTGTAATAGATTTCTTGTGTTGACTGTAAAACATGCTCACGCATGCACACACGTACACATTGGCACGCGCGCACGCACACACACACTCTGTCTCTCTCTCTTTCTCTCCCTCTCTTTCTCTCTCCTCTCACACACAACACACAACACACACATACACACGCCATACCACCATAAACTTTAGTTAGATTACACAGTCCAGTAAACTCCCTTTCGTGTCCCCGCAGTGGCCAAGTAGATTTTCTGTAAACCCTCCAATGCCTAGAAATCCCGTTTTATAACGACATTCCGCAAAGCCGGCTCAAAAATGAATTCAGCAATATCCGAAAATCCAAAGGCTGTATACACACAGTGTGTATTTAGTAGACCTACGTGTGACTTTCAGCGGGACATTATTTTGGCGGCGGATTTCACGATATACGGCAGCACGCGAGCACGAGCGCCAGTTCCAAACATATGTCACTGTGACACGCAAAATGATCTCCCACGCCAAATCGTCCTCAGGCCTTTGTTGTGTTCTTTGGGTGTGCTCGGTTCACTGTCATAGCTTGTTATTGGTGTTATGTGTGTAAATGACTATCTCAATACGTTTTCCAGCAGTGAGAAAACTTTTTTTTTTCTCATCTGTTACATTCTCGTCTGACATTGGTGGGAAAGACCATCATATCATTCAAACTCTTCCTTGCAAGACCAAAACCAATTGTTTTAAAACTTCTGTTAGCATTCTCCACGACGAGTATTATGACATTTATTTATTTATTTGTTTATTTATTTTTCATCCCTTTATTCATTTATTTATTTATTGGGTGATAGATAAATAAATAAAGGAATGAATAAATATCCGAGGGGATACCGTGGGCTCTTTTAGTATAAATAGTATCCCCACCTTCTGGAAATTCTGTGCTAGAAATTTCCTTTTTTCTGTTACTAACTTTGTTTCTTTCTTCCTCCTTTTGCTTTCTGCCTTGCTGGTCCATTCATCTGTACGTGTTCGATAAAGTCTTACGTACTTTCTCTTAGAATTGATAATTGGGTACATGTATTAAGTGTATTTTTGGCTCTAGGGAAATGAGATATGCGGAAGCAATTTTAGGTAATTTAGACCCGCTTTTATTTGTTTTAGTGCCCTTGATTATGTTTAAATTTGTGTTCAGCATGTTTTTTTAATTCCCCTGTGCGCTAAATTGGACGTAGTGGTCAACACCAGGGGCATGTCCTTAGATTAAACGCGCAGATGCATAATTGATATGCGTACTTAATTTTCTTTCCCCCTTTTTTTTTCCTGTTGAAGTAGTGTGTATGTTTTGAAACGGTTATAGCCCTGAAATGGCTGCACGCAGTCGTTGGGCTTTAAACAAAAATAACAATAACAGTAATTTATTGAATTATTTTCGTTCTTGGCTAAAACCCGTTTTTCAAACTTGCCGTTGCTAATCAATGTAGCGCGGGCCATGGCCAAAGTTTATTTGTACATTTTCATGCGGGGTGGTTGGTTCTTTTGATAGAGCATGTCTCGAGTTCAATCCCAGCCTGCAACTCTAAATCTGGACTCTTCCCTGCTCATCTGAATGTTTCCATTATTCTGGTGATGTGCTCGTAATATTTCGTAGGTTCCTCTCCTACCCTTACCATTTCTAAATCTTGCCAGCGTGTGGGGTTTTACGCAGGGAGTCTTGAAGATAACTGCTGGCAGATTCGGGTGGAATGTGTATGGAATTGTCCTAGTGCTATGAATCCGTCTTGAATTAACTTCAAACTCCTACAAATTCCACCAAAAAAAAAAATTAAAAAAGAAAGAAAAGAGGATATACATCGATAAAATCATAGGACACAATGCATAAGGAAATCAAAAAGTAACAGCATTTGTTACGTTTTGAAGAGAGAGAACTCTTGAAAGATGCATGGAAGAAAATAATAATTGATGTGTGTATACATGTATGTGTTGCGTGTTTGTGTGTGTGGGAGAGAGAGAGAGAGAGAGAGAGAGAGAGAGAGAGAGAGAGAGAGAGAGAGAGAGAGAGAAAGAGAGAGAGTTCACCTCAGTGATTTTATTCAAATAGACAATAACCCCTGATGAAGGGGTGTAAAAATTGCACATAAGTGGCAGACAAGCGTATTTGTAGATATGATATGGACTTTGACAAGCATACACGTACAAACATACCAATTGAATTTGTGAGAAGAGAGAGAGAGAGAGAGAGAGGTCATTTTGAAAGCTTAGTAATGCCAAGGTTTGTTGGTATCTGTCATGTCATGCTTGGTGTGGATCTTTCATGGCACGTTGGGGGGGGGGGGGGGGGGGTTGTTACGTATATTACTCTGAAACCGGTCACATTTTTCTACTGGTGCCAAATCTTACACCCGGATACATATACAGCATGCTACACCGCCTTGCGAGCTTGTGTCGTATGCCGTCACATGGTCGCCCAGGCCGCACACCTGCCGAAGGTATGTCTTTGTTACCTATGGATGTTGTAGGGGACTGTCTGGGTTAGCGCATGAATGGCAGGTGGGAGAGAGATTGCCTCTACTCAGCCCCTTTCCCCTCCATTCCCCACCCCCCACCTCCTGTACGGTCCCCTGCAAGGTTTAATTTGACACCGGTTTTGCCGCCATGAAAACAAAAAAAGCAACAACAACAACGAAAAAAGCACAGCATTTGGTACATGGTACATACGTATGTTAAAATGAGCATGGCTGCATGATTGAATGTTAACAGGAGGGTAACGAGAGGCCAGCCAGTTTTGTGTCCTGTTTGCTGAAGCTCTCTGTATCGAGCTCTCTGTGTTCCCTCTTTTTGTACTAAGCGTGTTATTCAGTTGGGCGCTGGTTTTGTAATACGATTTCTCTCATGAGAGGTAAAGTAAAGCTTGTCCCTTTGTTCTGGGGTCACAGCGGGTGTGAAGTGGTGGAGAGCAGATTTTCTCGGGACCAGCGTTATATTATGAAACGGGTGCCTACGAGTATCTCCTCTCGCCGCTTTCACCTTTTTCAGCCTTGAACAGGGCTGGGCATCCATCCACGCTGCTGGATAGGCTAGAGGTTGTACGCACAGGTCTGTCCAGATTGGTAGCCATCACTGTATGTTCAGACATAATGAAAGGCCAGTTTATATATATTAATGTGTGTATGTATGTGTTGCGTGTTTGTGTGGAAGAGAGAGAGAGTTCACCTCTCTCTGTATAGAGAGAGATATGTGTGCGTATGTGTATGTGTGTGTGTATTCAGCCCTTTTGTGTTCAGTTCCTTTGTGAGAAGCATGCACTGTATCACTGGAGTTGGCGCCGGTTTTGTAATGAGATTTTGTAGGCCAGTACTTACAGTAACAGGGCGTGTCCTCGTTTATGTCGAAGACAACAAGGTTTAGTGTCGGTTTAAGGCACGGGATAGGTCAGTGTCAGGGTCAGGGTTAAGGTAAAAAGTACAGGCTGGTAGAAGTAAGTTTTATTCGCGGAATGTGTCAGGACATAATCGCATGAGTAACAACGAATATAGCGTATGACCTCCTCACCAACAGTATTCAAATATTTCGTTCATGGGTGTAAGAAGCAATAGTGTAGACCATACACAACAACAGAATGATAAAGGTTGCCCCATAACTCGGGGGTCGTTTGGGGGAGTGAAGTGAAAGAGACCTGGGGTTTTCTTGGGGGGCCAGCATAATGAGCGATGTGCTCAGCTGCCCCCCCCCCTTCGCTGCTTTATCTTCATTAACCTTCAACGGGGTTAGGTTCCCATTCACAGCTGGGTGTACTGGAGGCCGCATTGCATCAAATGTTTCTTCTGCTAGAGTCAAACCTGGAAAGTGGCATATTTACCTGTACGTTGGTGTCAGAACGTTTTGTTTTGCTGGCATGGTTGACAAAGCAGGATGCTGGTGGACACGGTGCAGGAGTCAAAGGGTTAAAGCATCGGTATAGGACGCCAGAAACCCGGGTTCGAATCATGGATAGGTCAGGGATGTATGTCCCCTTTCCACTGGATCTTAAGCACTGACCTACAGATAACATTTCTGTGATCGTAAGTGGTGGCCTAGACTACGTGCTAGTCTTTGGGTGAAATGGTAAACCATGTTTCCTACGTTCAGCATGCTCCTTGCATATGTCAACGATCCCATGGCAACAAAGGAGTTGTCCCTGGCAAAATTCTGCATAATAATCAATTTCCATGGGTAAACTGAAAAACGTGCATACAAAATACAAAACAAAACAAAAAACAAAACAAAAAAAAACAAAACAAAAAAGGCGGTGCACTTCGATGACCCGATCTTCCCAAGAAGAAAAGCCATCATTTTACTTATAAACTTATTGTGAGTTAAAAAGGAAAGAAATGAACTATACAGACGTTTATGCTGTGACAACAACGCGGTCTGATTAGTTCTTTTGACAGATCCGTGGACTTGAGATCTGTCCTGAGTTCAGTTTCAGCCCACAGAGTTTAAAAACTGGAATGCTTGCTGACCGTGTTGAATGTTTTTGTCATTCTCATGGTATCATCAGCTTAAGTGTCAGAGATCTTCTCCCCCCCCCCCCCCGCCGCCCCCATTCCTCTACATTTCAAGACCTTGTCAGTGCATAGGGTTTTGCGCATGTTCAGGAAGTCTGCCAGATAATTAATGGCAGATATGATGGAGCACATATGGAATAGTTCGAGTGCGATGAATCCCTCTTGAACAAACTTAAGCTGTTAGATTCAGTAGCAGGCATTGTGACTGCTATTTTCCTTCCAGGTCCAGGGTAAGGGTTAGTTAGGAGTACGGACAATGTTAGGGTTAGGGATAATAATATTATGATTAGAGTTAAGGTCTAGAAACATGTACACCTTAACCGATGATATGATATATTTGGGCTTTAGAAATTCAGAAATACAGAAATCGAGAGCAGAACGGGGCAATTGTGGAAGAACAGCTTTGAGACAACAAAGGGGATGTTCTGAACACCGCCATCTTTTATCCAGACCACTATATGGACTGTGTGAAGTGTGACCGTATTCGAACGCAAAACAAAGCCATTTGAACAATTTCCCTTTTTAACGCTAAAACATAGCACTTCTGCAAGGGCTTTTGTTAGAAAAAAAACGTGTCGAGATGTGTACGTGCGTGTGCGTATGTGTGTGCGCGCGATCATATGTGCGTGTGTGTGTGTATCGAGGAAACCTGTAACGTAAACTAAAACCCATGACGTCATACATCTATAGAATAAAATTGTTTTCTAAGTTCAAAAGATGAAGGTTTATTCAAGAAAGATTTATCTCTTTCGAATAATCCCTTATGCGCCCACTCAGTCTGCGATTTGTTATCTAGCAGACAGCATGAGCCTATGCGCTGGCATGGCCTTGAAAAGGATGACATCATCATCATCATCAGCATGGCGTTGGTGATCATGGCCCTCCACATGAATCTATCCTTTGTCACTGTAAGTACTTCTCCCATCCTGTCTTCATCCACCTCGGACGTCCGTGTACCTGGTGCTCTTTTTCCCTTCAGCTTTTCTGTTGTGACCAGGTGCTCGAATTTCTCTTGCCTCATAAAATATTCTGTGAATGTTGCTTATCTTTCCCTAATTTTCTTCATTAATGTCCTTACTGTGTCTGCCTCTCGTATGTTTTCTTTTCTGTCCATGAAACTCTTGACATGTTCTTATAAACCACGTTTCAACTGACTCAGTATTGTTTTGACTTTGCGTGTTGGCTGTCCTCGCTTTACATCCGTACAACAATATCGGTTCTATGTAACACTGAAGAACTGTCTTCTTGATGTTAATTGATAGGTATTTGTTGGTAAGAACGCTTTTCATTTTCTTGGATGCTTTTAGCCTGGCTGATTCTGTTGGCTATTTCTAATGTGCTTCTGCCGTCTGGTGAGATGATTGTTCCCAGATATTTAAACTTATCAGCTTGTCTCAGTATGGTGCCATTTTCCGTTATTTTACATGAAGTGCAGTGAAAATTGATTTTGACATATCTTTGGGGATTTTTCCAGTGTCGTAAATTTCATTTCAGCTGATGCACATCAGAAATAGCCAGCAGATTCGGCCCAGCCAAAGCAGTATTCAAGAAGATGAAAAGCGTTTTAACCTACAAATGCCTATCAATTAACCATCTCACCTCCTCTAGTCCTAAAATATTGATGTTAAGCCTTTCCATCTCTATCTTGACATTTTCTCATTTTCCCTTTTGTAGTAATGTTCTTACATTCCAGGTTGCAAATTTTGATGTTTTTGGTCTGTTCACACAGTAGCTTGATAACGGTCAGGTGTCATCTGCGCAGCATGACATTACCTACCGGACGGAGTTCCGTAAGAGCCCCTATTTACGCCGTTTGGGTTTCCTTTCTTTTGGTTGGCCATGAGTGTCGAGGGAACATACAATGGTGGTTTCCCGTTGCCTTCCATCGGTTTTTGTACGGACTCTCCGCTAGCCTTTATCGCTCCCACGATTATCCACAAGGCAGTGGAGGTGATTTTCTGTCAGAGTTTTCTCCCTTAGTCATGGTTTCTCCCGAGATAACCACAAAACAGTGGTGTTTTTCTGTCAGGAGTTTACTCCCCTTAGCCTTGGTCTCTCTCAAGACACCCACAAGGCAGTGGTGCTGTTTTCCCATTACTAGGGGTCTGGACCCATGAAACAGTGAGATGACTCCACCAGAATGATTGGAGCATTATGATGGGCAGCACACAAGCCAGTTTCCATGTTTCAGGCCAGGATTGAACTCGAGACATCAAGTCTTGAGCCCAGCTATCATACAAGTGCCAGCCACCAAAAGAAATAAAAGATGTAATTGCCGAAGAAAAAGCGAACGGGAAAAAAATCTTGCTGACTGCTGGCTGAGGCGAGCTCCTTGAATATCAGAAAACACATTTTAAAGAATGAAAAGTAGGTATGACTCTGATAAATAACGTCCGTTACTTCTGGTGTATAAACTCCATACCTGATTATTTGTATAGACAATTTTCAGTTTGGTTTTGTGCGTTCCCAAAACACTTTCATGTATTTAACATGTATTCAACAGTCACTTCTAAACCCACTTCCTTCTACAACCATGATAGACCTGCATGTTTATCGGATAAAAGCTATAAAATGTTCAACTTACGCAGAAGGGCCGGTTCCACAGCTGCCGGGATTCTTAAACGCAATCTTTTAGTCGTCAGTCCACTACGCTCATCATATTGCGACGACAACTGCTGAATGTAGCAGATTTTATTAAACTTGCCGTATTTTTTCATGGAAAACAATTGTAACATCGGTCCAGAATTACGTGCTTGTTTCATCGCAGGGCGCACTATCGGTTTACGTAACATACTCCTACAACTTGGAGCCTGTGGGCGAACAACGTATAGCTGGTCCAGCCATTCTCAGAACCCCGGGTGCCATTTTCTTCAAGTAAAACTAATAACTTTGGTAAAACTCGAAGGAGAGATTTCATTTTCATTTAGGCGTAGTATAAAAGTTGTTTGGGGCATTAATGTCTTGCATTATTTTTCAGTGTATCTGTGTGTGTGTGTGTGTGTGTGTGTGTGTGTGTGTGTGTGTGTGTGTGTGTGTGTGGTGTGTCTGTGTGTGTGTGTGTGTGTGTGTATCTGTGTGTGTGTGTGTGTGAGAGAGAGAGGGAAATTTTGTATATTTGTTCTGTGCTGTTTTTTGGTGTGCGTGTGTGTATGTACACAGACACAAAGGCGCACAAAAACGATAGAGAACAAACGTATAAAATTGGTCTTCAGGTCGACGAAACACTAGGGAGTCTGACTGGTTTTTTTATTTGTTTTGTTTTGTTTTTTTTGTAGTTCATTTCTTACCCGTGTTTGGTATATTTATTTATTAATTGTTGACTTGTGTCCGCTTGACAGACCACTTCGCCAAAAATTTGCGCCTATCTTCTTTTGTTATGTTAAATATGCGTTTTGATTCTATTTTTCTTTTCCCGTTGGTAATAACAGAAGTAATAATATTCATCTTTTTATCTATTCATGCATTTATTTATTGTTTGTTTATTTTATTTATCGATATATTTATGCGTTTATTTATTTATTCATTTGACTAAATTCGCTTGTTTTTAATTAATGAACTGGGCACAGATTTTGTAACGTAATGATAACTGCGTTTATTAATTTTGCTTTAATTAGGTTAGATGTTATTAAGTCTTCATTTCTTCTGCATTGTAACCAAACCAAATCGCTCAGTCATTACCACGCCCCCTTCTTCCCACTCTGTCTTTCCTCCCCCCCCCCCTCCTCCTCCTCCTCTCTCTCTCACTGGCAATCGAGGTGATTAACAGTGGAAGACATGGTGCTGTTCTTCTCGTGATGCTTCCGAATCATTTTATTCTTTTGCTAGCTGACGATGTTGTTTTGATGGCAGAAACAGTCATTGGACTCCAAACCCAGTTAACCAGTCTGCAATGTGCAGCAGCTGCACTTCATGTAAAAATCAATGTTTTTTAAAGTAAAATCATAGTATTTAGAACAGGTGGGGACTTGGGTGCAAGGGAACGATGGATGTATGGCGGAAATACAATACCTGTGATCAGTGTGTGTAGTTATCTTGGAATATTGTTCTCTACTCGTCTGCGTTTTGCTGTAACATGCAAAATTCATCTAGCAGAGCTAAAAATGCTTTGCCTTTCATCATACAGAAGTTGTACCTTCTTAATATTAGTTCTTTCGATGTGATTGTTAAATTATTTGATTCTCAGGTACAACCTATCGCACAGTATGGGTCTGAGCTTTGAAGATGTTTTTGTAGGAATTAATGTGCGAACATCTAATGATCTTGTATGCGCTGAAACAAATTGCCATCCCGTATACATACATATGGGATGGCAAAACATATATATATTGTATTTGTTACTGGTTTGAATTGTTGCATATGAAAGACTACAGAATTTCACGAAAAGCATACAATATGTCATACGATTTAGATGCTAAAGGTAAGCTACACTGAGTATCTAATGTACGTGTTTGCTTGTTTAAACACGGTTTTGGTGTTGTATGGTTGTGTCAAGGTGTTGACAGATTGAATCAATTCATTCGTGTTTTTCGTCAATGCTTAATTGATTGTAGGTGGCAGGAATGGAACGCACTGTTCGTGAGATATACATACGCCCAAAATATTATATGGAACCCTCCTTATTTAAATTCACTTTATTGATGTCACCAACTGCCACAAAAGTTGTCCAAAATTTGCTTTATTTCTATACAAAGCGTGTAAATTTAGAGAGACAACAGTTTCTTGGGTCTCTTTTAGAATTAATTATTTCCGAGGAACCCAAACTTGAATATGAATAAAAAATCTGTATCTTATGTTATTTTCGCTCACTTGTTATGTATGTGTACAAAACATTTAAAATTATGAATATTGTTACTCTCTAGTTAATGTTTATATGATTGTGAGAACGTATTGTTATGTGCATGCCCCTGACTGTGGCCAATATGCAGAAACCATTTGAAGTTTGAAGTCTGAACTCTCTCTCTCTTTCTCTCTCTCTCTCTCTCTCTCTCTCTCTCTCTTTCTCTCTCTTTCTCTCTCTCTCTCCCCTCTCTCTCATTCATTAAACGAGCTATTATTCTGTTCAAATATATGATATTATTCATATCAATATTTATGGTTGGTGCATTGACTGAAGCTGGTAGTCACGTCCAAACGAAGCATCCTAACAAAAAGATAGGTCTGTTTGTTTTGTTTTGTTTTGTTTTGTTTTTGTTTTTGTTTTCGTTTTTGTAATCCTGTTTGACATTATTGTTTGTATTGTGATGTTTGTTTCTTTGGTTTTTTTTGTTTGTTTGGGTTTTTTGTTTTGTTTGTTTTGATACTGGAAAAATAAAGAAAAACAGAAAAGGTTATTTAAATCAACGACTTCAAAGCACTGAACGTCATGGTGTTTTGACTAAACAGTTAAAATTGTGTTTCCAGTTGAACGGATGAGGAGGCAGCGACGGCGGTCTGAGGCATCTTGCGTGCTGGTTGTTTGGTGAGGAGTGTGAGCAAAACGTTGACCACAGCCAACAGGTTGTCCAGTTCACATTGAATGGACGTGGTCACACCAGGCCCAACTGTGTTACAGCCAACTGAAGAACCACAGGAGTCGATCCATCAATCACACTCACAATAAGCAAAGAGGTGAGAAGACAAGTTTTGTTTCTGTAGTCATGTTTAGTTGTTTGATCGTTTGGTGGTTGTGTTTTTGTTTGTTTGTTTGTTTGTTTTTCTTATCGAAGTGTTTTCCTTATCGCAGTGGATTTTTATGTGAAAGTTGGGCTGCTGTCTATATGTTTTATTTTATTTTATTTTATTTTATTTTATTTTATTTCATTCATTATATTTTTGTTTATTTTGTTTATTTTATTTTATTTTGTTTTGTTTTGTTTATTTTATTTTATAATATTTTATTTTATTTTATTTTATTTTATTTCATTTTATTTTTTTAATTTTATTTATCTTTTGCGCTGTGGTCAGATGGATAACCGTGGGCCTTGCAGTGGGGAGGCCCTGGGTTTGATCGTCTAGTCATCTCCGCCTGGTGGGTAATAGGGTGGAGAGTTTTTCGATCTCACAGGTCAACGTGTGGCCAGACCTTCCAGAGTGTATACGCATGCAGAATGTCAAATGTGCACGTTAAAGATCCTGGAGGTCATATCAGTGGATGGCTCATGGAAGTCAGAAAACAGTCAGCATGCACGCCTATAGAATACAGAGTATGCAGACTGCGCAGTAACACAACGCTTGCACAGTGTGGACAAGGCAACATACATACACATGTCCGACAAAAAAGAAAAAAAAAATATCTGGACATTTTAAAATAAGGGGGAAAAAGGGAAACAAAAGATCAAACGTTGGGCAGTGTTGTGTGCTACATACATGTCGGTGAGTTTCTTCCTATTTCCTGCTCAAGATTTTTACGTGTCTCTCATATCATATCTCCTTTGTCGAGAGAAGTTGTGAATGGAGGAGATCAAGATCTGTCGGGGTGACGTGATAAGGGTTTCATCCGGGTAAAAGGCGGATACAGGTGGGAGAAAGGGTAGGAGCAACGGATATCTGACAACGTAAGTATGTTAAGAGACAATCACATTACAGACCCATAGCCCGAGCCATGTTGTACGAACCCTCTGACCTTTCGTGACTACGGCAGATATCGGATGCTGAATTTGGAAAGATAAATGGAGAGTTTCTCTCTCTCTCTCTCTCTGTCTGTCTGTCTGTCTGTCTGTCTCTCTGTCTGTCTGTCTATCTCTCTCTGTCTGTCTGTCTGTCTGTCTGTCTCTCTGTCTGTCTGTCTATCTCTCTCTGTCTGTCTGTCTGTCTGTCTGTCTCTCTGTCTGTCTGTCTATCTCTCTCTGTCTGTCTGTCTGTCTCCTCTCTGTCTCTGTCTGTCTGTCTCTCTCTCTCTCTCTCTCTCTCTCTCCTCTCTCTCTCTCTCTCTCTCTCTCTCTCTCTCTCTCTCTCTCTTCCTGTGTGTGTGTGTGTGTGTGGTGGTTTTGGTTATATAACTTTTGATTCTGAAACGGATTTCTAAATTATTTTTGTGAGAGGATACGTTCGATATTCATTTCGTTTTTGTTTTCATTTATTAGTTTTAAGTATTTTTAAGGTAAATTTACATTTGTATGTTGGTTAGTTACATAATATTAAAACGTATTTGTCGTTAGTATACTCTTTATAGAAATAAGCACCTGAAGTGTCTGGAAAACACACACACACACAGACACACACACACAGACACACACACAGACACACACACAGACACACACAGACACCCCACAGACACACACAGACACACACACAGACACACACACAGACACACACAGACACACACACACACCACACAGACACACACACAGACACACACACAGACACACACACACACATATTGTCACGAACGCAGACAACGCGAGAGAGGAGAGAGAGGAGGGGAGAGAGAGAGAGAGACTTCAGACTTCAGATTCAGAATTTTATTCAAGAAAGGCCATAGCCCCTACTGAAGGGGTGCTTATAAACATAATGAGATAATCAGATATTATATCATATAGGATTAGCAATCAACAACAAAATAAATTGTGTATTACGATAAAGCAATTTCCCTGATTTTAACTGCTTTAAGCAGAGAGAGAGAGAGAGAGAGAGAGAGAGAGAGAGAGAGAGAGAGAGAGAGAGAGAGAGAGAGAGAGAGAGAGAATCAGGGAAATCGCAGTGTCACAGAAGGACAACGATAAAACAAACACAACACAACAAAAATAAAACAGACACCCTCTCTACCTTTTGCTGGTGGAAATTCTAGTTTATTGCAGGCGATGTAATGTGATTAGTGTTTGCCCACCGGCAGCGCCAAACATGTCTCTGCCCTCGCCAGAGAGCGAAACCCGAGATGAATGGAAACCTTCATATATTTGCCACTATTGCATTGGATCCGCCACGTTGGCCGGGCTTTTCTGCTGTTGGTCGAGGTTTTTAAATCCCCCTTCCCACCTTGTTTTTTTAATGGGGGTTATATTGTATCAATCAGAGGTTTAAGAGAAAGAGAGAGAGAGAGAGGTGTGTGTGTGTGTGTGTGTGTGTGTGTGTGTTGTGAGAGAGAGAGAGAGAGAGAGAGAGAAAATAGTAAAGAATTATCACATTGGCATTGCTCGCTGACTCTGTATTTGCGGTCGTTTTGAACAGTACACTTAAAAAAACAAACTAAAAAAAAAAACAACGTTAAGTAGTGATTTTTTTTGTCTGTAATGAATAGGTTCTCTTTATTTATTGATTTTTACAAAATCGAACTTAAAAGCATAAATGTTGGAAAGTTGAACAATTTTCTGGTTGAGAATTACGCTGGCCACAAGTTTTGCTAGGTAATGATAATAATAATAACGATAATAGTAATAATAATGATAATAGCAATGATGATGATAATGATGATGATGATGATGATGATGATAAGTACAGTACTTACATTGCACCAGATCTTGACAATTCAAATCGTATGATAATGATGATGATGATCATGATGATGATGATGATGATAATAAGTACAGTATTTACATTGCACCAGATCTTGACAATTCAAATCGAAGCATACCCACGGCACCAGACGTACTCATGCGATCAACGCAGACCAACTTACAACATGTGGGGAAACAAAACTACACAAACTTATGGAAAGAGGCAACTGCAGAATTCATTGTCGGGAAAAGAGTTGGGTTTTTAAATTGTACTTAAAAGCAGAAAGAGTAGGTGTAGACGAAAGGAGAATGGAAGTTTGTTCCAGGCAGATGGTCCTCAAACAGCAAAAGAACGCTGGCCGACAGTTGACAGTTTAGGAACCTGAAGGGAAAGAGTATCCGAAGCTATGCGGAAGGTGCAAGTTGTCACAGAGGTATGGTGCAGCAGACTGGTGAATAGAATCGTAACACAAGGTATCCAGCTTATGTTCAGTTGTGTTCAAAAC
>JAPXFY010000019.1:23398533-23403533 GCA_030674185.1 Monoplex corrugatus
TTATATATGATTACCACACATCCACACTGCCCACTTAGGGACATAAAAAATGACACTCGGGCTTCTTTCCCCTGTGACTTGTTCACCCGGGCAAAACCTGTGACCTTGTTTAGTGCCATTTAAATATACTTCTTGTATGCTTTAACCGATGACAAGTAACTGTTGTCTGTGACATGGAAATCTAAAGAAAAAAATGAGGGGGGGGGGGGAGAGAGAACGAAGGGAATTGCACCCTGCCTCAAGTATAATGTAGTCCCCAAGCAACCACTCGTACCATCGTCGCAATTATATAATGTCTTGTCGACTCAAAAATATCCACAGCGTACTATTCGACAGTGGACAAAATGTGACTCGTGGTGTGTTAGTGGAAGACATGTTGATGCAGATAAATACCTAGAAATAGTATTATAGAAGCTAAACATTGGTACAGCCGTTTGGATCTGGGCTTTTGATAAATAGACACGTACATGCATGCATACATACATATACATGCATACATACATATACTACATACATACATACATACATACATACATACATACATACATACATAATACATGCATACATACATACATCATACATACATGCATACATACATAACATACATAACATACATACATATAAAATACATACATCATACATAAATCATGCATACATCATACATACATCAAATAATACATACATACATAAATACAATCGCAATACATTACAACCCCACTATCATACATACATACATACGCATCATAATACATACACACACAACTACATACATACACTGCATCTATACACAACATACGTACGTACGTACATAGCATACACATCATACAAATACATACATCACATACAATGCATGCATGATAACTACACCATATGCATCATACATAAACATACATCATAATGAGCATCATACATACATACTACACAAACTACATACATACGCATACATACATACATACATACATAAACACATACATACATACATACTACTACATACATACAATGCATACCATACATACATACATAACAAGCTACATACATACATACATAACATATCATACATACATACATACATAAAACATGCATACATACTACAACATCATAACACATGCATACATACATACATCGAGAGAAAAAAATCTCTTTATTGTAGAAGGCCATCAGACCATCACAAAATGAGAAAGAAGAGAGAGAGAGAGAGAGAGCTTTCACTCTCTCTCTCTCACCCCCAACACCCACACCCCACACCCGTTTCTGTCTCTCTTGCTCTGTCTCTTTGTCTCTGTCTCTCTCTCCACATTTACCCTAAAGCCATCCCACCATTGTTATCCTCCCTTTCATCCTCCCAATCCTCGCAAGTACCCCACGCACCCTACCTCTCTTCCTATCGTATCCTCGTATGCAAGTACAGTTTGGAGTGTAGGCAATAATAATGTATGCAGCTTTAGTATCAAAGCGCTGCTTTTATCAGAGGGAGTGGTGTGTGTGTGGTGTGTGAGGTGGTGTGGCTTTGGGGAGAGGGGGTACCGGAAATGCTAATCTCTTTATGGTATGTGTGTGTGTGCTTTTGTGTACGTACCCGTTTATCGTGGCTCCAACTTGTGTGCAGCCCTTCTCTTCGATAGGTCTCACGCGCTTAAAAAAAAAAGGGGGTGAGGAGATTGATTTAAGTCCGTTTAAGGCTTTCGCGCGTGCATACCTAAGGACACCAAAACAATATATATATATATATATATATATATATATATATATATATATATATATATATATATATAAACGGGCCTAAATTACCTAAAACTGCTTCCATATATCTCAGTCTCCTTAGAGCCAAAAATGAATTTCATACATGTACCCAATTATCAATCCCAAGAAAAAGTACGTAAGATTTTATCGAACACATACAGATGAATGGACCAGCAAGACAGAAAATGAAAGGAAGAAATGACAGAAAGTAAAGGAAGAAGAAAGAAACAAAGAGTGACAGAAAAGAGGAAACTTCTAGCACATAATTTCCAGAAGGTGGGGTGATTTATACAGAAAGAGCCCACGGGGGGAAATTGTCAAGAGGGTAAGACATGGCTTACAGTGGGAAGGTATAGGTTCGATCCTGTCTGGGTGAAGGTTGGAGATCCTTTCGATACCATACACAGATCTTGTTTATAGGGTTAAACAATACCGGGTAAAGGGTGGAGATCTTTTCAATACAATACACAGATCTTGTTTATAAGGTTAACAATACATATTAGGTAGGAGATATAAAACGCGCTGTGCTGTTAGTAATACTCTCTCCGTAAGGAAGAAAACTCGAGTTTCAATCAGAGAAAAATTTGTTGATATGATAGACATATAACACAGTACAATCCGTATAATACAGTACAATCCGTATAATACAGCACAATCCGTATAATACAGTGCAATCAGTATAATACTGTACAATCCATACAATGCAGTACAATCCGTACAATACGGTACAATCCGTGTAATCAGTATAATACAGTACAATCCGTATAATACAGTATAATCCGTATAATACAGCACAATCCGTATAATACAGTGCAATCAGTATAATACTGTACAATCCATACAATGCAGTACAATCCGTACAATACAGTACAATCCGTGTAATCAGTATAATACAGTACAATCAGTATAATACAGTACAATCCGTATAATCAGTATAATACGGTACAATCCGTATGATCAGTACAATACAGTACAATCCGTATGATCAGTATAATACAGTACAATCCGTATGATCAGTATAATACAGTACAATCCGTATGATCAGTATAATACAGTACAATCCGTATGATCAGTATAATACAGTACAATCCGTATGATCAGTATAATACAGTACAATCCGTATGATCAGTATAATACAGTACAATCCGTATGATCAGTAAATACAGTACAATCCGTATGATCAGTATAATACAGTACAATCCGTATGATCAGTATAATACAGTACAATCCGTATGATCAGTACAATACAGTACAATCCGTATGATCAGTACAATACAGTACAATCATATGATCAGTACAATATAGTACAATCCGTATAACAATACAATCCCTATAATACAGCACAATCCGTCGCAGTGATAAATTGTTCCAACAAAACAGTCTGTTGCGATGATAAATTATATAATACAGCACAGTCTATTGCGATGATAAATTATATAATACAGCACAGTCTATTGCGATGATAAATTATATAATACAGCACAGTCTATTGCGATGATAAATTATATAATACAGCACAGTCTATTGCGATGATAAATTATATAATACAGCACAGTCTATTGCGATGATAAATTATATAATACAGCATAGTCTGTTGCGATGATAAATTATATAATACAGCACAGTCTATTGCGATGATAAATTATATAATACAGCACAGTCTATTGCGATGATAAATTATATAATACAGCACAGTCTATTGCGATGATAAATTATATGATACAGCATAGTCCATTGCGATGATAAATTGTATAAATTGTATATTATATTGATAAACTACATAATACAATACAGTCCGTTGCGATGATACATCATAATATACAATACAGTCCGTTGCCATGACAATTATTTTATTTAATACTGTGTGTTGGACTGACTAAACAGATAGAGTGCAGGTCAGTGCTGCATGATGCAACACAAACCATTCCTTACAGACGGTAAAGCAATGAACAGAATAATCATAGGCTGTAGTCTTTGATTAATAATTCATAATTAATTCTCCATGGTAACAGACAACAGACCAGTCAAGCTCCCAACAAATGTAGCAAAGATAAAAACCAAAACAAAACAAAACAAAACAAAAAGGAAAAGAAAGAACAAAGATAACAGTATCTACTGAGTCTTTGTTAAAACATTGAGCCTTGTGATTTTGAATAGCCACCGCTTGAAGTCCCTGTAGAAACAAGCCTTTATAACGTTCACCTGTGTGGGCATAACTAAAGGCGGCCGCCATCCCAAGGGAGAGAAAAATACAACTGGACAATAAGACATTACCCGCTTCACGTTCTTTTTAACTATTCTCGTCTGCGTCTCTTCTGTCGCTGTAGAGGAGTTGTCGGACTTGAGTATACATGTATGTATGTGTTGTCTGTGCCCCCCCCCTCTCTCTCTCTCCCCTCTCTCTCTCTCTCTGAGTGTAAGAATTTAGACTTTGTTTGGGAGAAGGGATGTCATTTTCTGTTTAGAACTAGAAACCATTTCAGCAAGTAAGAAAGCTGGCACTGGTAAGCCCTTAAGGCTCTCAGAGCGTGGAGGTGGAGGTTGGCCGCCATTAAAGGGGTGCCAGCTGACCTGGCCACAGACATTCCAGAGTGTACTTACCGCTGTACGGAGGTCACCATGAAGGGTTGTGTAGCAATTAATTGTAGTAATCACGATGGCGAAGAGAGTCGGCATAAAGGAATAAATTTCCTGAAGAGACAGAAGGAGAAGTAGACAAGGAGAAAAAAAGGTCGTTGTCATAAGTTATGTCAGTGATGAGTTGACTATCATGTGACAGTCTGAATGTGTTTTCTGTTAATTCTATTAATGCAGTTCGTGTATTGCAAGTGCTCTCTCTCTCTCTCCTCTCTCTCTCTCTCTCTCTCTCTCTCTCTCTCTCTCTCTCTCTCTCTCGTTCCTCCTCTCTCTGTCTCTCTCTCTTTCTCTCTGTCTCCTCCTCTCTCTGTCCCTCTCTCTCTCTGTTCTCTCTCTGTCTCTCTCTCTGTCTCTCTCTCTCTTTTCTCTCTCTCTCTTTCTCTCTCTGTCTCTCCTCTGTCTCTCTCTCTCTTTCTCTCTCTGTCTCTCTCTCTCTCTGTGTGTTCTCTCTCTCTCTCTCTTTCTCTCTCTGTCTCTCTCTCTCTGTGTCTCTCTCTGTCTCTCTCTGGTCTCTCTCTCTCTCTCTCTTCTCGTCTCTCTCTTCTCTGTCTCTCTCTGTCTCTCTCTCTCTGTCTCTCTTCTTTCTTCTTCCTCTCTCCTCTGTCTCTCTCTGCTCTCTCTCT
>JAPXFY010000019.1:23408533-23416033 GCA_030674185.1 Monoplex corrugatus
TCTATCTCTCTCTCTTCCTCTGTCTGTCTGTCTGTCTGTCTGTCTGTCTATCTGTCTGTCTGTCTGTCTATCTGTCTGATTGTCTGTCTGTGGTTTCTAACGATTTCAAGTTGATATCTTGCTGCAAACTCATGACTGTTTTATATTCCCAGGTGGTTTGTTCTCAGAATACAGTGCTGTGACGCTGAACAAACTGATCACAGTCATGTTGGTTTGTTGTATATGATTCCTTTAGTTGCTATCCATTTAAGTTTTCCATGTAGTATTGGCACGTGTCGTGTGTGTGTGTGTGTGTGTGAGTGTGTGTGTGGTGTGTGTGTGTGTGTGTGTGTGTGTGTGTGTGTGTGTGTGTGTGTGTGTGTGTGTGTGTGTGTGTGCATGAAACCAAGAGAGGATAAGAACTTGGATCAAGAGTCACTCACCTGCATGTTGAGTGCACCCTAGCTCTTTATCCTCTATATATGTGTGTGTGTGTGTGTGTGTGTGTGTGTGTGTGTGTGTGTGTGTGTGTGTGTGTGTGTGTGTGTGTGTGTGTGTGTGTGTGTGTGTTTGCCTGCCTGCCTGTCTATGTGTGTGTGTGCGTTCATGTGGTGTGTGTATGTCTGAAGACTTGTATTTATCTCAGTGATTTTGCTGTCGTTTATTCTTTGTGACCGGTGATTCCTAATACTTATTTTCATTTCTTGTTTTATTATGTGTTGTTACGTATTAAGTTTGATAATTTGCTGGTACAGTGAAGTGCATTGAGCATGTTTTTGACACTGATCGTTTGCACAGAATAAATGAAATTACGATTCGTAAATTAGCTGGGAACGATCATTTCATCAGACGGCAGATGCACATCAAAAATAGCCGGCAGAATCGGCCAAGCCAAAACAGCATTCAAGAAGATGAAAAGCATTCTTACCAACAAATGCCTATCAATTAACATCAGGAAGAGAGTTCTTGAATGTTATATAGAACCAATACTGTTGTACGGATGTGAGGCGTGGACAGTCAACAAGCAAAGCCAGAACAAGATTGAGGCAGCCGAGATGTGGTTTCTACGAAGAATGTTGAGAGTTCCATGGACAGCAAAGAAAGCAAACGAGACAGTCTTGATGGAGGCAGACACAAGTAGATCATTCATAAGGAAGATTAGGAAAAGACAGGCAGCATTTATAGGCCATTTTATGAGGAAGGGGGATTTGGAGCACCTGGTCACAACTGGAAAGCTGGAGGGAAAGAGAGCACCAGGTAGACCCAGGGAGAAAATGCTAGACGGACTTGCAGAGTGGCTGAAGACGAGGAGGGTGGAGGAGATGCTTGGGCAACAAGAGATAGAGACAGATGGAAGTCCATGATCGCCAACGCCATGCGGCAGGGCACCTGATGATGCTGGTGATGAAATTAGCTGTATTTTATTTCTTTGCTTTTTCTTTTGTACACTTATTTTTTCTTAAGTCATTGGTTCTCAGCAAACAAGCAAATCATTCTGAATTGATATGGTTTAATTTCTTTGAATCGTTTTGTTCTGGCTTTACTCTCTCCACTAAGTAGATGCAGTTTCTTATTAGCACCATGCGGCATTGCTTCTGAGAACATGTGGATGGCTTCAGTTTTACTTTCATTTATTTATTTTTTTGTTTTTTTGTTTGTGGTGGTGGTGGTGGATTCTAATCCTTTCTTTTTCTTCCTTCCCCAATTATTTCCTCTCCATCCTGTCTTCCTAGTCATTTCCTTCTTGCCCTTCCTCAGTGTGTGTGCGTCCATTCATCCCTTTCCTCCAGTTGTTCATTTTTGTCTTGTCCTTCTCTGACTGGGTCCGTGTCTCTCTGTCATCCTTTCGCCTTCAATCGGACCGCCCCTGAACCAAATACTCCTGTGTTGGCGTTGCCGTTATTTTTATATTAGATGTGAGGATTAAAAAGTGATGAAGGGTTTCCTTAGTATGTAGCCCTTGTCATCCATCCCCTTGTTTTGCCTGATGTGGGTTGGGCTGCCCTCCTGTGTCCTGCCAGGATCCTTTTTTTTGTTTTGTTTTTTTGTTTTTGTTTTTTCTGGTTTGTGCCTGTGCTTATCAGTTGTAAAAGTGTCTGAAAAGAAAAACCTATGTTCAGAGATGATATGTGTGTGTGTGTGTGTGTGTGTTGTGTGTGTGTTCGTGTGTTGTGTTCGTGTGTGTGTGTGTTGTGTGTGTTGTGTGTGTGTGTGTTGTGTGTGTGTGTTGTGTGTTGTGTGTTGTGTGTGTGTGTGTGTGTGTGTGTTGTGGTGTTTGTGTGTGTGTGTGTGTGTGGTGTGTGTTGTGGTGTGCGGGTTGGTTGTGTGTGTTGTGTGTGTGTGTGTGTGTGTGTGTGTGTGTGTGGGTGCGTAGTGTGTTGTGTTGTGGTGTATTGTGTGTGTGTATGTGTGTGTGTGTGTGTGTGTGTGTGTGTGTGTTGTGCGTGTGTGTTTGTGGTGTGCGGCGTATGTGGTTTGTGTGTGTGTGTGTTGTGTGTGTTATGTGTGTGTGTGTGTGTGTGTGTTCGTTGGTTGTGTGTGTGTGTGTGTATGTGTTGTGTGTGTGTTCGTGTGTTTCGTGTGTGTGTGTGTGTGTGTGTGTGTGTGTGTGTGTGTTGTGTGTGTGTATATGTGTTTGTGTGTGTGTGTTCGTGTGTGTTGTTCGTGTGTGTGTGTGTGTGTGTATGTGTATGTTTGTGTGTGTGTGTTGTGTGTGTGTGTTGTGTGTGTTGTGTGTGTGTTTGTGGTGTGCGGGCGTGTGTGTGTGTTGTGTGTGGTGTGTGTGTGCGTGTGTGTTTGTGGTGTGCGGGCGTATGTGTGTGTGTGTGTGTGTTCGTTCGTTCCTTGATTTAACGTCTTTTCACTATAAGTGATATTAGACGGGTGTGTGTGTGTGTTTGTGTGTGTGTGTGTGTGTGTGTGTTTGCGTGTGTGTTTGTGGTGTGCAGGCGTATGTGTGTGTGTGTGTGTGTGTGTGTTTGGTGTGCCCATGCTTTGTTTTTAACATGCATGTGTTCATTTCTTTCTGTGTGTGTGTTTTTTGTCATTGTCTCTCTTTGGTTTTGGTTTTGGTTTTGTTTATCTGCTCTCTTTTTCTTTCTGTCCCTCTCTACTTTTGTCTGTCTGTCTGTCTGTCTGTCTGTCTGTTTGTCTGTCTGTCTGTCTGTGTCTCTATTTCTGTGATGTGATAAAAAGTATTGTGTTAACTAACTATGTTACCCTCTCCCCTGATCGATCATTTGCCAGAGTACAATGAATGTTCTAAGTATTCGTTTGATTCGATCGATAAAGTGAAGTGATTAGTTTGCTAGTCAGTTGATTAACCGATCAGTTGTCGATTGATTGATGACTGCGTTAATTGACTGGCCACTGACTGCTACTGAGAGACTAAATGCTTGGCCAGCAGATCAAGGAATGGAATGATATTTGATTAATTGGTTGAGGTTTTAATTTAATGCTCTGGTTAAGCTTGTTGACAGTCAAATGCTGATTGTTTTGTTTCTTCGTAAAGTGTTAGATTGGGTCAGCAAACGAAGGATCTATTGACTGTTGCATCGATGAAGCATTGAAAGTTACAATTTTCAATGATATAACTATGTGCATTGTAAAATTTGTATAAATTACAAAAAGCCCTACTTCTCTCTCCGCCCCATTGACTATTGTATTGCGGCGTAAGGGCGATGTACATTAAAAGTTCTGAGTTCTGAATTTTCTCTCTCTCTCTCTCTCTCTCTCTCTCTCTCTCTCTTCTCTCTCTCTTCTCTCTCTCTCTCTCTGTCTGTCTGTATCTCTCTCTGTCTGTCTGTCTCTCTGTTATCTGTCTGTCTGTCTCTCTGTTTATCTGTCTGTCTCTCTGTTTATCTGTCTGTCTATCTTTCTGTCTGTCTGTCTCTTTCTCTGTCTTTCTCTTTCTTCTTCTTTTTCTCCTTTCTTTTCTTGTTCTCCATTTTCAATTATCTTCTTTTTTTTTCTTCTTCTTCTTTTGTTTATATACATACGTGTTTCCTTCTGTTTTCAGTTACCGTTGGCCAACAAGCAAATGGTTCTGAATTGGTTTGGTTTCATATCTTGGATTCTTTCTTTCACTATTCTTTTCCTATTTGTGGTTTTTAATTGGTGGACGGTTTTTCGTTTTTTCCGATTGTGGGATTTAAGTCTCTCGTTTTGTTTGCCTGTTCTGCCTTCATTATTTGTCCATCAGTGCATTTAATACCTCTTATTCCTCCTGTCTGTCTTCTGTGCGTGCGTCCATCCATCTATTCCTGCATTCCTTTATTTTTATCCTGTTCTTTTCTCGTCCTTTGTCTCTCTGTCATCCTTTTGCCTTCATTTGGACCACCTCTGAAACAAATAACCCTGTGTCGGTGTTGCTGTTATTTTTATATAAGATGTGAAGATTAAAACGTGTTTGAGGTTTCCCTGGTATGTAGTCCTTGTCATCCATCTCATTATCTCGCCCTGCTCTGTGGGGGCTACCGTCCACTCTCTCCCCCCCCCCCCTCCCATACTTGTCTGCTCTGATTCCAACAGCTTCTTTTCTTGTGTCGGGGTGGTGGTGTTGGTATGTATGTGCACGGGATAGCTTCTGTATGTGTGCTTTTGTCTCAGTGATGTGTATTTCTTTGTTTCAGTTCAGAACTCCCCTCCCCCTCTCTATCTCTTTCTCTGTTTTCTTCCTTTCTTTGTCCTCATTCATTATCAGCAAACAAGCGAATTGTTTTCAATCGGTTTTGTTTCATTTCTTTGATTCTTTCCCACTGTTTCCACTAGTTATGATTTTTACCTAGCGTAACACTGCAATTCACCAGCACTGAGCGCGGGGCTGCAGTGGTTTTCTGTGTTGGATGTTAACACTCACCTTTCTTTTTTCTATCCTTCTTTGTTATTCCCATTCCCATCTACCCTCTCTTTATTTTTTCTTTATTTTTTATTCGTTCCTCTTTCATTCCTCTTCTTTTATTTCTCCTGCCTCTCCTCTTCAGAGTCTGTGTCCCTCCATCCTTTCTCTCCACTAATTCATCTTTATCCTTTCCTTTTCTCACGGGGTCCGTGTCTCTCTGTCATCCTTTCGCCTTCAATGGGACCACCTCTGAAAAAATAGACTGCTGTGTCGACGTTGTCGTTATTTTTACGTTAGATGTGGGGATTAAGTCGTAATTAAGGATTTTCCTGGTATGTAGCACTTGTCATCCGTCCCCTTGCCTTGAGTCAGGCTGTTCCCCAGTGTCCTGCTAAGATCCCAGTAGCGTGTGTGTGTGCGCGCTGGCATGCACGTATATTTATGTGCACGTACTTTCTTTCTTTCTTTCTTTCTGATTTTCCCTTTTTTTGACTGTAATGTCCATTTCTGTCTTTGCGACTCTGGTTGTCTTCGGGCAGGCCACGATGTTGATGTCGGCTGTTTGGTCTGTGTAGAGCTATGTGTTTAAAGTCTGCTATCTCAGGTTCAAATCCCAGTACACATCATTAAAAACTGGCATGCTCGTTGCCCATCTGAAGTGTTTCAAGAACTTGGTAGTGCGTGTGGTTTTGCGCAGGCTTGGAAATCTCTCAGATAATTTCAGGCAGAATTGGATGGAGCTCAGTGGAATTGACCAATGCGATGAATCCATTTGAAACAGACTAGTTACATGGAATTGACCAAATACGATGATCCATTTGAACAAACTCATGGAATGACCAAATACGATGAATCCATTTGAACAAACTCATGGAATTGACCAAATACGATGAATCCATTTGAACAAACTCATGGAATTGACCAATACGATGAATCCATTTGAACAGATTCCATGGAATTGACCAATGCGATGAATCGATTTGAACAAACTCCATGGAATTGACCGATGCCATGAATCCATTGAAACAGACTCCATGGAATTGACCAGTGCGATGAATCCATTGAAACAGACTCCATGGAATTGACCAATGCGATGAATCCATTTGAACAAACTCCATACTCTGTGTGCCTCTGTCTACGTCTGTCTCTGTCTCTCTGTCTCTGTTTGTCGCTCTGTCTCTGTTTGTCTCTCTGTCTGTCTGTGTTTATTGTTGTCCCTCTGTCCCTGTTTGTCTCTCTGTCTCTGTCTCTCTGTCTCTGTTGTCTGTCTGTCTCTGTTTGTCTCTCTGTCTGTCTCTCTGTCTGTTTGTCTCTCTGTCTGTCTGTGTGTTATGTTTGTCCTCTGTCCTGTTTGTCTCTCTGTCTCTGTCTCTCTGTCTCTGTTTGTCTGTCTGTCTCTGTTTGTCTCTTTTTCTTCCTTTCCATCCATTTCTGTCTGTATCTATTCCTTGTTATGTCTTTCTATTTTTTTTTCTTTCTTTTCTCGTTTGTTGGGAGTTTTCAAGTCTGAAAACAGATTCTTCAGTTATAAATTGCTGTTGCATTCCATTTTTAAAGCTCGATTTTTTCTTCTTTTTTTTTCCTTTGTCTTTTTCTCATTCGCTATTTACAAACAAGCAGACAGTTTTGAAATGGTTTGGTTTCTTTTCTTTGATTGTTATCGTTTCTGACCCCACCCCCACCCCCACCCCCCTTCCTCCTCTTCTAGTCGCAGTTTTTAACTTGCACCGCACAGTAGTGCACCAACTAACATGCGAGTAACTTCAGTTTTCTCATTTTGCTTTTAAGCCTCTGTTCTTTTTCTGTCCTTCATTCATTCATTATTCCTCCTCCTCCTCCTCCTTTCTCTTTCTGTCCTTCTTCAGTGCTCGAGTCCATCGATCCTTTTCCGCCACGTGTTCATTTTTCCCCCTATCTGTCTCTCACTGGGTCTGTGTCTCTCAGTCATCCTTTGGCCTTCATTTGGACCACCCCTGAAACAAATCTCCTGTGTTGGCGTTGCCGTTATTTCTATATTAGACGTGGGGATTAGAAGGTGATTAAGGGTTTCCCTAATATAAAGCCCTTGTCATCCATCCTGTTGCCTGGCCCTGATGTCAGTGGAGTTTGCAGTTTGCTTAGGAAGGATTCATTGCACTCAGACAGTTCCATATGCGCTCCACCCAAATTTGCTAACAGTTGTCTGGCAGACTTCCTCGGCCTGCGCAAAGCCATACGCGCTGGCAAGGGAGGTGGGGAGAGGGACTTGTGGAACAAGCTGACACCTCCAGAATGATGGAGACATTAAGATGTGCAGTGAAAAGGACAGTTTTTAATACTGAGAAAAACTAAAACGTGATCTATCCTTGGGTTGAACTCGCTACCTCTGCGTTATGAGCATGGCGCTCTAAAAACTGAGTTAATGGGTCACTTTAGTTGTGAGTGGGCTGTCCTTCACTGCCTTTGTAGGGCTCCAGCAGATTCTGTGTTCTGTGTGTGTGTGTCTTGTGCCTTGCCTGTTGTCTATCTCTGTGTGTGCTTCCGTCGCTGTCACTTTATCTCTGTTTTTGCTATCTCTGAGATAGTGTCTCTGACTCTCTTTGTCTCTTTCGGTCTTCTGTGATTCAACTCTCTCTGTCTTTTCTCTCTCTCTCTCTCTCTCTCTCTCTCTCTCTCTTCTCTCTCTTCTCTTTCTTTCTCTT
>JAPXFY010000019.1:23421033-23426033 GCA_030674185.1 Monoplex corrugatus
TGAAGTGTTTGGTGATCTGAGTGCCTGCATTTTTATGGATGTTTGACCGGTGTTGGTAAAATCTTGCTTTGAGAGAATTTTTGGTTTGTCTTATATATTGCCATTTGGGGCAGGTATCACATTGGAGGAGATACATTACACTGGTTGATTCACAGGTTAGTTTGTGCCTTAGTTTGAAAGTTTTACTGATGTTGAAACTGATGATCAGACGTTGTTCACAAATAATACATTTTTGCTGAGCACTAAAAGCAGTCTGCATCAGGATCAGGAGGGGTGGGAAGGCAGGATGGCATGAGGATGTTCTGCAGGGAGTGACAACATCTTTCACCAAGGACGGGTGGGCCGGGAACAACCTTCTGCGTTTTGCTGTTAGTGTGAAGGATTGTGGAGTGGAGCCATGAGCCATGACCGAGGGGTGGGTTAGATGGATGGGAGGTGACGATGAAAGGGATCCTGGTGGAGGTCTGTTTAGGTATCTGTTGAGGGGTCTGGGATCTGGGGATGAGGCTAGCACCCTAGGGTGAAAGGAGTTATGTCAGTTGAGAAGAGTTCTAAATCAGAAAAAAGCAGACTGATTGTATAACTCGGTCTGTTACTGCTGCGACTGAATTTTACTTATTATTTCTGAAATAGTGTTCGAGGACAGTGATGAATTCGTCATGTGGAATGTTGGAATACAGACCCACAGTGTCTGTGGTGACCAGAGTGATGGTTTGGAAAGAGCCATGACTTTAGTTCCAGTTTTGTAAGATGTGGAGAAAATATGCTGTCTTTGGTGTTGCTAGGTAGATTCACTACATATTCCTGTAACCAGTGGTCGACGATTTTGGTTTTTTTTCGGTGGGTCCATTTTTGCCAGAGATGATAGGCCTACCTGGAGGGTCGGACAATGCCTTGTGTATTTTAGGTTGTGTGTACACGCACGCAGGCATGAACCTACGCGCACACACAAACACATACACACTCACTCTCTGTCCTCTTCTGTCTCTCCGTGTCACACACGCGCGCGCGCATACACACACACACACATATCACACACATACACATACGCACATACACACACACATACACACACACACATACACACATACACATACACATACACATACACACACATACACACACACAACATACTCACACATATACACATACACACATACACACACACATACACATACACACACATACACACATACACATACACATACACATACACACACATACACACACACACACACACACACACACACACACACACACACACACACACACACACACACACAAAATATTGAATAAGATTAAACACACAAAGAAATAGACAGAGGGAGATAATCATATCTAGTTATGATGATAACGATGATGATGGTGGCGATGATGGTGATGATGATGATGATGATGATGATGATGATGATGATGACCCAGCGGAAGATATTATCACTACATCCAACTGTCCTATATGCCGTTGCTGGACTGCATGCACCAAGACCGTAAGACAACGTATAATGCAGCAGCAACAAAAACCAAGTAAGAGAAAGATAAACGAGGACAGACAGGCAGACAGAGAAAGCAAGAGAAGAGACAGAGAGTGGCATCAGGGACACAACAGTGGTTACACTGCGCAAAGTAAAAGCCGATGAGGAAAAGAAAAAAAAAACGATGGGTGCAGGAGACCCAGTTTGATTGGAATTTGGTGTTTGTAAGAGGCATTCTTTGCTGTGAGACAGGTATTTCTCCAGTTTGATTGGAATTTGGTGTTTGTAAGAGGCATTCTTTGCTGTGAGACAGGTATTTCCCCAGTTTGATTGGAATTTGGTGTTTGTAAGAGGCATTCTTTGCTGTGAGACAGGTATTTCCCCAGTTTGATTGGAATTTGGTGTTTGTAAGAGGCATTCTTTGCTGTGAGACAGGTATTTCCCCAGTTTGATTGGAATTTGGTGTTTGTAAGAGGGATTCTTTGCTGTGAGACAGGTATTTCCCCAGTTTGATTGGAATTTGGTGTTTTTCAGAGGGATTCTTTGCTGTGAGACAGGTATTTCCCCAGTTGATTGGAATTTGGTGTTTTTCAGAGGGATTCTTTGCTGTGAGACAGGTATTTCCCCAGTTTGATTGGAATTTGATGTTTGTAAGAGGGATTCTTTGCTGTGAGACAGGTATTTCCCCAGTTTGATTGGAATTTGGTGTTTGTAAGAGGGATTCTTTGCTGTGAGACAGATATTTCCCCAGTTTGATTGGAATTTGGTGTTTTTCAGAGGGATTCTTTGCTGTGAGACAGGTATTTCCCCAGTTTGATTGGAATTTGGTGTTTTTCAGAGGGATTCTTTGCTGTGAGACAGATATTTCCCCAGTTTGATTGGAATTTGGTGTTTGTAAGAGGGATTCTTTGCTGTGAGACAGGTATTTCCCCAGTTTGATTGGAATTTGGTGTTTTTCAGAGGGATTCTTTGCTGTGAGACAGGTATTTCCCCAGTTTGATTGGAATTTGGTGTTTTTAAGAGGGATTCTTTGCTGTGAGACAGGTATTTCCCCAGTTTGATTGGAGTTTGGTGTTTTTAAGAGGGATTCTTTGCTGTGAGACAGGTATTTCCCCAGTTTGATTGGAATTTGGTGTTTGTAAGAGGGATTCTTTGCTGTAAGACAGGTATTTCCCCAGTTTGATTGGAATTTGGTGTTTTTAAGAGGGATTCTTTGCTCTGAGACAGATATTTCCCCAGTTTGATTGGAGTTTGGTGTTTTCAAGAGGGATTCTTGAGACAGGTATTTCCCCAGTTTGATTGGAATTTGGTGTTTGTAAGAGGGATTCTTTGCTCTGAGACAGATATTTAGAAAATGAGCTTAAACTTAAAAGTACTGCAAACACTAATTTTGCCCGTTGTGTTATATGGAAGTGAAGGATGGACTCTTAAAGCTGCAGATGAAAACAGAATCAAAAGTGCAGAGATGTGGTTCTACACAAGACTCCCGAAAATCAAGTGGACTGAAAGACAATCAAGCCAAAGCATTCTGGAAGAACTGAACAAACAACCTGGACTTGTAGGCCTGGTACGGAAAATGAAAATGAAATACTTTGGACATGCTATGAGATATCAGAGCTGCCATGTAATGAAGACTGTGGCCCTGGGCAGAATGGAGGGCAAGAGACGAAAAGGAAGACCGCCGACTTCCTATGTAGAGAACATAACCAAGTGGACGAAGTTGCCGAAAGATGAAATCTACAGAAGGACTGTAGACAGAAGGGGATGGAGACAGCTGACGGGGCATGCATCAGCGGCTACCATCAAGAATGATGTCGCCGACAGGTGAACAGGTGAACTTTGCTCTCGGCCACTTCCATATGCGTTCCACCAAAATTTGTTAGTAATCATCTGACATAATCCTTGAGCTATAATGGAATAAGAGATGGATGGGATGGCGAACGTAACCAATGAAAAACTAAACGGACACCACCAGAATGATTGGAATATTAAGATGGGCAGCGAACACGCCAGTTTATATATTGCATGCTGGGATTGAACTCGAGACATCAGATGTCGAGTGTGCACAGCCAGTCCGGGACAGAGACAGAGACAGACGGAGAGAGAGACAGAGATAAGGACAGAGACAGAGAGAGAGAGACAGAGACAGACAGACAGAGAGAGAGACAGAGAAGAGACAGAGAGAGAACACACAGAGAGACAGAGAGAGAGACAGAGACACACAGAGAGACAGAGAGAGAGACAGAGACACAGAGAGAGACAGAGAGAGAGACAGAGACAGAGAGAGAACAAGACAGAGAGACAGAGACACAGAGAGAGACACAGAGAGAGACAGAGACACAGAGAGAGAGACAGAAGAGAGAGAACAGAGGAGGCAGATGGCATTATTGGGATGGATGTCCCTTTGGAATCAGCCCCTGAAAAAGGACTCAGCGTGCCCTGTAGGTAATGGGGAACGGTCATCTGCTGTCAGGGTAGGGGCATTAAACCCATGGTGCCCTCCTCCATCCACCCACCACCCGCCACTCTAGTCGCTATTCTTGTTCTCCAACCCTTCAAAGCTGTCACAAGCTGTGAGTGTGACATCAAAGCGTGCTCAGTGGCATTAAAACAAGCTTGGGTTTAGGTTAGTGGTAGATCCCAACGAATTGAAAAACTCGGCGGCGACACTCTTTGTGACTTCCGTAGATGGGATCAGGACAGTCACCACTTGATCCAAATTGGGTGATGGGCCGGAATGTTTAATTCCACTGGAGTAGCGTGGTGACTGTGACAGACATATTGTTGGTGTATTTGTTCGTAACTTGTGGCGTTCTTTTGTTTTAACATTGGCATCAGTCACTCTTCGGTTTAACTCTTTGAGATGATAATTTTTTTCCAAAGTCTGAAAGTCTTCGTTTCCGATCTGAGGAGGGAGGGAGGCTACAATCACATTGTGTGAGTGTGTGGTGAATATATATATATATATATATATGTGTGTGTGTGTGTGTGTGTGTGTGTGTTGTTGTGTAATCACTTAGAGAGAGAGAAGTGAGTGTGTGTGTGAATGTTTTGGGTGTGTGTGTGCGTGTGTGTGTGTGTGTGTTGTGTGTGTGTGTGTTGTGTTGTGGTGTTGGTTTACTTAGAGAGAGAGAGAGAGTGAGTGTGTGTTTGAGTGTGTGTGTGTGGGGGGGGGGGGGAGTTTACACTAACTATTTCACAAACATCACCAATTCACCACTACCTAGGGTGTCATTCCGATTCGCCTATTTCTTCCTCGCCTTTTCTCGATTTGTCTATTTCTGATTCGCATATTCTCGTTTCACCTATCTCTAATTTGACGACTCTTCCAAGAGGCCATTGAGGATTGCTGCGCCACCAAAGAATAGGCGAAGCGGGAATAGGCGAATGGGACCTGCTCCCTACCAAGACATCCCCACAACCTGATCCTAGACCTTAGCCAAGAGACCCATACATGCCTGACCCACGAAACCTGTGAAGATGTAGAATTGGACAGAAATGGAAGAAAAAACAAAAACAAACAAACAA
>JAPXFY010000019.1:23431033-23451033 GCA_030674185.1 Monoplex corrugatus
CACCATAATGATAGTAATATTAAAATGTGAAGCTGATGTCACCATAGTGATAGTAATATTAAAATGTGAAGCTGATGTCACCATAATGATAGTAATATTAAAATGTGAAGCTGACATCACCATAATGATAGTAATATTAAAATGTGAAGCTGATGTCCCATAATGATAGTACTATTAAAATGTGAAGCTGATGTCACCATAATGATAGTACTATTAAAATGTGAAGCTGATGTCACCATAATGATAGTAATATTAAAATGTGAAGCTGATGTCACCATAATGATAGTAATATTAAAATGTGAAGCTGATGTCACCATAATGATAGTAATATTAAAATGTGAAGCTGATGTCACCAAAGTGATAGTAATATTAAAATGTGAAGCTGATGTCACCATAATGATAGTAATATTAAAATGTGCAGCTGACGTCACCATAATGGTAGTAATATTAAAATGTGCAGCGTACAGGACAGTCTTTAATGTTGCGTGCTGGACTGAACTGGAGATATCAGATGTGTCAACCACTCTATTAAATGAAGGATGGAAAGGGTTATGACTCATTATGTGTTCTGTTCAATGGACGGAAAGGGTTACTCTGTGTTCTGTTCAGTCTCATCTTCATTTGTCCACTCTTGTAAATAGATGTCTTTAATAGGTCAGATTAGACAGGATTGCTGTTTTTGTTTGCAGCCTTGGCTTAAAAACGGAGCCAACATGGACTGAATGCTATTTGATCAAATGTGTAAGGTAGTTATAAATATGTTCATTGAACATTGATATTAAAAGCTTATAACTTATAGCACGGGTATGCACAGATGTCCCGGTACGTTACATACAGCCAACAGTTAACAGTACATTTGATTTTGTGGGGATAACACGATTTACACCGACAAATATGCAAAATTGCATTTGTCATCTACAATTAATTGTAATCGTGAATTTTAACACCATTCGTTTAAACGGATGTACCCAATACATAGCGTGTCAAAATACTTGCAATAGTTGTAGACATAACAAAAAGAATAGATGATATTATGATGCCCTGTCCGATCCAAATGCTACATTCAGACATAGCTGTTGGCTGTACACTAGACATGATCCATTGCACGTGCATTATGCACAACATATAAATGTATGATATGTGTATTGTATGATAGTTCATCCCAGCAGTAGCCAGATGAATATCGATCCAGACATTCTGACAAAGCCTGGTGAAAATGACATTCCTATCCGGTAATTCCAGTACAAGCGACTATTGGTAGTGCGGAAGCGTGTCTGGTTGAATTCAAATCATTCCAGGATGGTGTATAGGTACTGATTGTTGAGGCAATTAGCCGTAAGGTTAATGCTTGTCTTCTTGATTATTAGTCGCAGAGACAGAAGCCACTTAATCCTCATTATTCTTACCAAAATGTGTATCATCTGGAGACAACTCCTGCTACAGTGGCGTAGCCATTAAAAACAAGGGCCAGCGTAATACTTCAATAGCGTAGTTGGTTGAGCGTCGGATTTACATACTAATTGTTGTGGGTTCGAATCCCGGGGTGCGCTGCATTAAAACTGGCCTGCTGATTGTCCCATCTTAACATCATTGTTGTTCTGGTGGTGTCAGTATAGGATTAGATAAGTCCCCCTTCCTCCACTTCCCTGGAATGGTTATCCCCGTCGGCCATATCACCTGAGGTGGTTGCCGACGTAAAAACTAAACCAAACCAACTCATATGTGACTTGCTTGTTTGGTATCATGGTCAGAAGAGAGGAAGAGGAAACGCGTTTATTAGCGACTGAGCATTGACACTAAATTGTTGGTAATGTTGAGTAGGTTCCGGCAAACAATAGGGCAGTCTTGGGCTGCATTGCGTAAGTTGGATATGGTGAGTGCAAAAACTAAACGGTCATTATGTTAAAAAAATCCTCTTTTTTAAGTACACAGCTCAGTGTAAGGCCAAGGTTTTCCCATAACTTAACTGTCGTCACAGACCTCAGTGTGTCAGTAGTATGGGGTGTCTCAGTGTGTCAGTAGTATGGGGTGTCTCATTGTGTCAGTAGTATGGGTGTCTCAGTGTGTCAGTAGTGTTGGGTGTCTCAGTGTGTCAGTAGTGTTCGGTGTCTCAGTGTGTCAGTAGTGTTGGGTGTCTCAGTGTGTCAGTAGTATGGGGTGTCTCAGTGTGTCAGTAGTGTTGGGTGTCTCAGTATGTCAGTAGTGTTGGGTGTCTCAGTGTGTCAGTAGTGTTAGGTGTCTCAGTGTGTCAGTAGTATGGGGTGTCTCAGTGTGTCAGTAGTGTTGGGTGTCTCAGTGTGTCAGTAGTGTTGGGTGTCTCAGTATGTCAGTAGTGTTGGGTGTCTCAGTGTATCAGTAGTATGGGGTGTCTCAGTGTGTCAGTAGTATGGGGTGTCTCAGTGTTCAGTAGTATGGGTGTCTCAGTGTGTCAGTAGTATGGGTGTCTCAGTGTGTCAGTAGTATGGGGTGTCTCAGTGTGTCAGTAATATGGGGTGTCTCAGTGTGTCAGTAGTGTTGGTGTCTCAGTGTGTCAGTAGTATGGGGTGTCTCAGAGTGTCAGTAGTATGGGGTGTCTCAGTGTGTCAGTAGTGTTGGGTGTCTCAGTGTGTCAGTAGTATGGGGTGTCTCAGAGTGTCAGTAGTATGGGGTGTCTCAGTGTGTCAGTAGTGTTGGGTGTCTCAGTATGTCAGTAGTATGGGGTGTCTCAGTGTGTCAGTAGTATGGGGTGTCTCAGTGTGTCAGTAGTGTTGGGTGTCTCAGTATGTCAGTAGTATGGGGTGTCTCAGTGTGTCAGTAGTATGGGGTGTCTCAGAGTGTCAGTAGTATGGGGTGTCTCAGTGTGTCAGTAGTGTTGGGTGTCTCAGTGTGTCAGTAGTATGGGTGTGTGTCAGTAATATGGGGTGTCTCAGTGTGTCAATAGTATGGGGTGTCTCAGTGTGTCAGTAGTGTTGAGTATCTCAGTGTGTCAGTAGCGTTGGGTGTCTCAGTATGTCAGTAGTATGGGGTGTCTCAGTGTGTCAGTAGTGTTGGGTGTCTCAGTGTGTCAGTAATATGGGGTGTCTCAGAGTGTCAGTAGTATGGGGTGTCTCAGTGTGTCAGTAGTGTTGGGTGTCTCAGAGTGTCAGTAGTATGGGGTGTCTCAGTGTGTCAGTAGTATGGGGTGTCTCAGTGTGTCAGTAGTGTTGGGTGTCTCAGTGTGTCAGTAATATGGGGTGTCTCAGAGTGTCAGTAGTATGGGGTGTCTCAGTGTGTCAGTAGTGTTGGGTGTCTCAGAGTGTCAGTAGTATGGGGTGTCTCAGTGTGTCAGTAGTATGGGGTGTCTCAGTGTGTCAGTAGTGTTGGGTGTCTCAGTGTGTCAGTAGTGTTGGGTGTCTCAGTGTGTCAGTAGTATGGGGTGTGTCAGTGTGTCAGTAGTATGGGGTGTCTCAGTGTGTCAGTAGTATGGGGTGTCTCAGTGTGTCAGTAGTATGGGTGTCTCAGAGTGTCAGTAGTGTTGGGTGTCTGAGTGTGTCAGTAGTATGGGTGTCTGAGTGTGTCAGTAGTATGGGGTGTCTCAGTGTGTCAGTAGTATGGGGTGTGTCAGTAGTATGGGGTGTCTCAGTGTGTCAGTAGTGTTGGGTGTCTCAGTGTGTCAGTAGTATGGGTGTCTCAGTGTGTCAGTAGTATGGGGTGTCTCAGTGTGTCAGTAGTATGGGTGTCTCAGTGTGTCAGTAATATGGGTGTCTCAGTGTGTCAGTAGTATGGGGTGTCTCAGTGTGTCAGTAGTATGGTGTCTCAGTGTGTCAGTAGTATGGGGTGTCTCAGTGTGTCAGTAATATGGGTGTCTCAGTGTGTCAGTAGTATGGGTGTCTCAGTGTGTCAGTAGTATGGGGTGTCTCAGTGTGTCAGTAGTGTTGGGTGTCTCAGTGTGTCAGTAGTATGGGGTGTCTCAGTGTGTCAGTAGTGTTGGGTGTCTCCGGTGTCAGTAGTATGGGGTGTCTCAGTGTGTCAGTAGTATGGGGTGTCTCAGTGTGTCAGTAGTATGGGTGTCTCAGTGGTCAGTAGTGTTGGGTGTCTCAGTGTGTCAGTAGTGTTGGATGTCTCCGTGTGTCAGTAGTATGGGGTGTCTCAGTGTGTCAGTAGTATGGGTGTCTCAGTGTGTCAGTAGTGTTGGGTGTCTCAGTGTGTCAGTAGTATGGGTGTCTCAGTGTGTCAGTAGTGTTGGGTGTCTCAGTGTGTCAGTAGTATGGGGTGTCTCAGTGTGTCAGTAGTATGGGTGTCTCAGTGTGTCAGTATATGGGTGTCTCAGTGTGTCAGTAGTATGGGGTGTCTCAGTGTGTCAGTAGTATGGGTGTCTCAGTGTGTCAGTAGTATGGGGTGTCTCAGTGTGTCAGTAGTATGGGTGTCTCAGTGTGTCAGTAGTGTGGGTGTCTCAGTGTGTCAGTATGTGGGGTGTCACAGTGTGTCAGTAGTATGGGTGTCTCAGTGTGTCAGTAAATGGGGTGTCTCAGTGTGTCAGTAGTATGGGGTGTCTCAGTGTGTCAGTAGTATGGGGTGTCTCAGTGTGTCAGTAGTATGGGTGTCTCAGTGTGTCAGTAATTGGGGTGTCTCAGTGTGTCAGTAGTATGGGGTGTCTCAGTGTGTCAGTAGTATGGTGTCTCAGTGTGTCAGTAGTATGGGGTGTCTCAGTGTGTCAGTAATATGGGTGTCTCAGTGTGTCAGTAGTATGGGGTGTCTCAGTGTGTCAGTAGTATGGGGATGCTGCTAGTCTAAGCTCCCTCGCCGCTCTACTTCCCTGTCCCTAAATAGGGTTAGGCATCATTTACAGCTGGGTGAAGTGGGGCAGTGAGTTCATGTCAGGACACCAACTTCAGCCAGCACCCATCAATTTGGCAGCTATGCTGGATTAGACACAAGCTGTGGTCGGCGGTCATACACAAACAACTTGGGGCAGCAGTCAGCTGCATCAACCTGCAGCACACAAACAACAACAACAACAACATTAACAACAACAACAACAACAACAACAGCGCGGGTACTCGAGTGCAAATGAGCTCCCCCTACTAATAAAAGCAGGGATCATTGTAATGAACAAGAGGTTCCCACTGCAACGTCTGCGCAGCAAAAAATGACATCTGCAAACTATTATCATCCTTTTAATCCATCTGTGTTTTTATTTGCATTGTCTGGTACGCGAATGCATTTATTGGCTTGTATACTGGACAACTCTAGGCGAGGCGTATAAACAACAATCTCATAATGTATTCCGATTGGTTTAATTAATGTGTTTGTGTACATGTTTATTTCACGGATAGTTCTCATGATCCATAATGATGCAAGTCTCAAGACAAAGCTCAGACGAAAAATGTTAACGAACAAAAACACCGCGGAACATGATCTGTGTGCATAATCTGTTCGCTTGTTTAATAGAGGTAGATGCCATTAGTTTGAGTCGGCCCAGAGACATTAACAGAGAGACAGGCAACTTCACCATCTTCACTGACCATTGCTGTCTCGCTTGATCGATGCCAGCTGTCAAGTGTGCGCATGCACAAACATTCTAGACAAATGTATACGTGTGCTGTTCTGAGCTATCTGCAGCAATACTGGCGACAGGCCTTGGGGTGGCAGAAGAGCACAGACCACGTGCCCCAGAGAAGAGTTTCAAGTCTCAGAAATTGTCCTTCGTTCTGTGGCCCTTGTGCTGATCTCTAAGTGATTTCAGGTTCACTTTCTTCTGTTGTCTTCGTCGTGAAGTAATTCACGTTTTGGTATTCGTGGTTAGTTGGGGAGGGGGGGGGGGAGCTTGTTCTTGTTGGAAAGGTGTGATGGCAGCCTCCTTACTGGAGAGACGGTCACATGGACACATGGCAGTTCTGGGTGGAAAGTTGGGGATTAATGGTAAATCCACCAAAGTTATCCAACAGCAGTGCAAAGTATCCTCTGCAATACTTTGACGTCTGGTTCCTTATGGACTTTCTGGCGCTGGGACTTCAACAGAATGAACTTGCGTCTGTTGGTGTGTGGCAGAGATGGAATGAGCAGCATTTGGTGCGAAAGCTTGGGCAAAACAAGAAAGGTTGGGCCTTGAATGACTTGTACAACGTCATTTCTATGACCAGATGTGGTGACGTGTCTCTCTGTGCATGTCTCTGATCAGTCCAATTAATTGACGCCTTGTTAGGTGGGGCAGGCAGCACGTCCTTAACCTGGTGCTGACTGACCACACGTCAGTCTGGCGCTGTAATGACGAAGGTGACATCCGTCAGAACTCAGTCTGCAAGCGCAGGCACAAACTTGTTGACTGCAAGCGACCTGGTGCCGGATAATCGGCCGTTGGGTGACGTAACCCGAAGTCATTAGAATGACCTGTGTGTGTGTACCTGTGTGTGTGCGTGTCTGGCTGATGGTGAGAAATGGGAGTGGGGGAAGAGAGTGAGAAAGAGACTGATAGAAACAGCGAGTTAGAGAGAGACAAAGAGAGAGAGAGAGAGAGATAACAGAGACAGAGGCGAGGAAGCTTGCCGAGAGAAGAAGAGGAGGAGGGAGAGAGAGAGAGAGAGAGAGAGAGCTGACTGGCTTGTTTATTTGGAACAGTAAAAAATAATTTCAAAACGGTGGCGTATGCACGAAAAAGGGTGAGGTGAATGTTGTCAGTTATGTATGTAACTGGGTGGGGGAGGTTCAGGAACATGACTAACTTTTTACTTACTGGCGTCATTGTGGGCTGTGGCTGAAGATGGTTGGTGGTAGTTAACAAGAATTTTAGTCTCTTGTTTATTTTTTTAGGATGTTAGTGTTCACATAGTCGACAGTGGTTGAAAACGCCATGACGTTGCAGCGTATGAATGAATATAGCGATCATTGAAAATCTGAACGACTGATCATCGTCTGATTTAAGGTTTTTTTTGTTTTGTTTTTCGTTTTTTTTTTATAAATTTCAGTTTCGAATTTCAGCAGCCAGCGTTTCCACGCTGGACATGCAGCAACACCGTTAAAGGAAAGGTAAAAGTCTGATTGGTTTGAGGGTTTTGGTTAGTGTTTGTTGACAAAATTGGCTAAAAGTCTGATTGGTTTGAGGGTTTTGGTTAGTGTTTGTTGACAAAATTGGCTAAAAGTCTGATTGGTTTGAGGGTTTTGGTTAGTGTTTGTTGACAAAATTGGCTAAAAGTCTGATTGGTTTGAGGGTTTTGGTTAGTGTTTGTTGACAAAATTGGCTAAAAGTCTGATTGGTTTGAGGGTTTTGGTTAGTGTTTGTTGACAAGATTGGCTAAAAGTCTGATTGGTTTGAGGGTTTTGGTTAGTCAGTGTTGTTGACAAGATTGGCTTTTTTTCCCTTCTTTTATAATTCCCTTTTTCCCTTCATTTCGATTTTAGTGTTTAACCTTTATTTTCGTATAGATATATTGAACTTTCGAGGAAATCCTCATTAAGGGACTAGAGAGCTTCATTTTCTAAATGTGGACAGTTTGTATTGTGTTGTGTGTGTTGTGTTGTGTTGTGTTGTGTGTGTTGTGTTGTTCGGTAGGAACTTTTCCGCGTGAACTAAAGATTACTCTTTTTGGAGAGATCGGTCTGCTTCAGGTATAGTTTCAAACTATGCAATAGCCAGTTATAGCTGTGCATTAATTTACTGTACTTCTTTGGACGGAACAGTGGCAAAGAACTTCGGTTTCTCTTTTCATACTAGGGACGACTAATCGTGTTTCCTTGTTTGTGGCTTAAGTGCAAGTCGAACGGTCCACACTTCACTGTCAGCCTCACACAGTACAAATGGGTCTGGTTCCTGTCGATATCTGTCTGACACCTTGATGTGACTGTTTACTGGTCAGTGTTATACATCAAAAGAAGGCAGGATCGGCCCAGAGTCTTCCCCTTCTCCCTTTTTACGGCGCTTCGCTGATTTGCTGACCATTCATCGCCCGTTTAACCGCCGCCGTTTTCGTGAGGGAATCCGAACTTTAATGGCCCATAACACGTTGCTCATATACAGCCCTCTCCAAGGGAGATGACCGCACCGCACCTGCTTGCCGCGATAGCTTAGCGGGTCTACCTATAGAGCTTTTTACACCTCGAAACGCTTGCGGAATACAATCACTCGAGATATCTGCGGGTGTACCACAGGTTTCGCACCCCCCGTGCCAAATGACCCTCAAAGCTACGAGCGTAACAGATCAGCAGTGGAACGATGCCATTCTGTGTGGTCGATGTCACCCAAGTTTGTCTGTATTCAGCCAGAGACAGTTTACCCTTTTTGCGTCCTCCAGGGTGAGATGTCCTGCTGTGACGGACATTGGCTGACCGATTGGATGACTAATTGTTTGTTTGGGATGGGGACAGGGGTGGCCAGGCCAGCTTGATCTTTGGCCAAGGGGCTGGCAGATTGTGTGATGTCGGTGATGGATGGGCGATGCCCACGTCATGCCGAGATGTGTGAGGGCTGGACCGTTCCTGGTCAGGGCACTGAGAAGCCAGCGCAGCAGGGAGTCCGCACGTGCAGTGCGCGCGCGTGTGTTGTATGTGTGTGTGCGTATGCATACGTGCAGTGTGTGTGTATGTGTGTGTGTGTCTGTCTCTGTGGTGTGTGTGTGTGTGTGTGTGTGTGTGTGTGTGTGTGTGGCGTGCGTGCGTGCGTGCAGAGGAGGCGGGTGTGAGTGGACCATTTGTTGTGATCCAGTGTCCGTTTCATTTGCATGCCGCCTGCCACTCGGGGTCTGAACGAAGGGGACAGGGGCTTAATGACTTAGTGTGTCAACTGTCTCCGCAGCTCTATCATCCTGCAGGGACACGCACACCTTCAGTTAGTTTCAAGTCGGGTCAGCTTGATTATCTCCAGTGAGAAACTGCAGTTCGCAGATAATGCAATTAAAAGCATAGGACGATGTCATCGCTTGTTGGGAATTATCGTTGATTCTTTTCTGTGAAGAATTCCCTGCAAAATCAGCAACATGATGATGTGGTGACGGATTTGGATGCAGTTCCATTATTGGCTTCTTAGGACTTCGCAATATTTGTGCGATGAAATACAGCCTTTTTGATCAGATTTATTAGGAGTTTTGAACACGACAGCACAGGACGTCCGCCTTAGTTGTATTTAAACTTCGTTTCCATGCATGGTGCTGTTATAGTCATGGTATTTGACAGAATCCGGAAACAACTGGCGATAATTTCGTTTTCGAACTGGCTTTACCTTCATAATTCTGTAGCTAAACTTATCTTGACTTCAATATCGTATGAAGAATAGCCCTCTGATTCTAAATAATTTACGAGTTTCTACAATACCTCCTTCTTCTAACGAGATTGATAACCAATATGCTTATATCATATGTGTAGATAGCAAGACTTAGCTTTAAAACAGGTTCGGTGGGATCTAATGCTACTATCCTTGAGTGATAAAGTGTTTTGAAGTTTAAAGTTTGACATCTGTCCGTATGCGCTTCACCCAAATATTTCTGTAAGTATCGGCAAAGTTCCAGAACTTGTGCAAACTCCTATGCTCTTGCAAGGTCTTGAAATGGGGAGGAGAAGATGGGCATATGAATCATTAAGCTGACGCCATCAGAATGACGGAAACATTGAGATGGGTAGCGAACAGATCCATGTTTAATGTTGTGGGCTGGGATTGAACTCGAGGTGTCAGATTTTGAGTTCGTGACTGTATCAAAAAAACAACAACAAACAAACAACAAAAACAAAGAGAGAGAGAGAGAGGAAGGGGGAGGGGGAAAGAGAGCTTATTTGCATAAGAAAGGATGAATGAGTGTGTGTGTGTGTGTGTGTGTGTGTGTGTGTGTGTGTGTGTGTGTGTGTGTGTGTGTGTTTTTGACTAATTCAAAATTATGAACATGAATGAAGGATAATTACAAGTATGATGATGTAATACATACTATGCACGCGCGCGCGCGCACACACAGACACACACACTTACACACACACACACACACGCACGCACACACGCACCACACACACACACACACACACACACACACACACGTATGTGTTTTGTTTTGTTTGGTTTGGTTTGGTTTGGTTTTGGTGTTAAACTTTGAAAAGAGCGCAGAGAACAAGCACAGTACTTTCGGCCAAGAGGACCATATTCTGGTCATTCAACAGCAATTTTCAAATATACTTTCTATCGGCTAGAAAACATAGCAACATAGTGTAATCATGATAAAACAACACGTTGATGTTCATGTATGGCCTGGCTGTTTCATGGACAAATGGCGGCTTATCTTCTCTGCACACACGCATTCGCGCGCGCGTGCCGCTTGCACATTTGTTCTCTTCTTCTTCTTCTTTTCTCTTTTATAAATTTCTGACTCCCAACTTATCACTTACGCATTACAGGACATCACGCGGATTATCATTCTTATGGGCTAACCTTTCCATTCTCCTTTTAATTAAAATAGGTTTTTTTTTTCTTTATCTGTTTCTCTTTCCGATCTTTTTAAAGAAAATATGGGGATGATATATTCAGATCTGGCAATGGTGTGTGTGTGTGTGTGTGTGTGTGTGTGTGTGCGTGTGTGTGTGTGTGTGTGTGTGTGTGTGTGTTTTAGGATATGGCAGACTAGATTTATGTATAAACAAGCTGTAGCAATGTACACCAGTTACAGAGGAGTTAAGATCTTTTTTTATGCTCTCTCCTTTTAAAATTTTTTTTATATAATATGCATATATACATATATATATAATACATACATACACACACATACATACATACATACAACACACATACATACATACATACATACATACGTACATACATACATACATACATACATACATACATACATACATACACACATACGATATACATACAACATACATACATACGTACATACATACTACATACATACATACATACATACATACATACATACAACATACATACATACATACATACATACATACACAAACACACATATACATATATTCATATGTGTGCATGTACGCGTGCGTGCGTGGATGTGTGTGTGTATGTGTGGATTGTTCGACCCAACCAAAGATACCCGTCGTGGTACATATCGTAATGTGCATTGCTCAAAGTCAAAACGACAAGTGTGGCGACTTCATGAAGCCAACTCGAGGCAGAAAGCAGCAGAAACTGTTTGCTAAAAGTGTTCCCACTTCAGTGGGTATGGCTTTTTGTGAAAAGATCACACACTCTTGCATTCAGTCTGTTTATCATCACAAAAACATGAACAATGTAATGTCCCAGCAGTTACGTGTTTAACTCTACTTCTGGTACGTTCCTATTTCTTACTGTATCTGGAAAGCAATGAGATTGTTCGTATAGTTTAATTCCATATAATCTATTAGATTGTTGGTGTAGTTTAATTCCATATAATCTATTAGATTGTTGGCATAATTTAATTCCGTATAATCTCATGAGACTGTTGGTATAGTTTAATTCCGTATAATCTATGAGACTGTTGGTATAATTTAATTCCGTATAATCTATGAGACTGTTGGTATAGTTTAATTCCGTATGGTCTATGAGACTGTTGGTATAGTTTAATTCCGTATAATCTATGAGACTTGGTATAATTTAATTCCGTATAATCTATGAGACTGTTGGTATAGTTTAATTCCGTATGGTCTATGAGACTGTTGGTATAGTTTAATTCCGTATAATCTATGAGACTGTTGGTATAATTTAATTCCGTATAATCTATGAGACTGTTGGTATAGTTTAATTCCGTATGGTCTATGAGACTGTTGCAATAGTTTAATTCTGTATAATCTATGAGGCTGTTGTATAGTTTAGTTCCGTATAATCTATGAGATTTTGGTATAGTTTTAATTCCATATAATCATGAGACTGTTGGTATAGTTTAGTTCCGTATAATCTATGAGAACCAACAGTTTAGTTCCGTATAATCTATGAGACTGTTGATATGAATTTAGTTCCGTATAATCTATGAAACTATTGGTATAATTTAATTCCGTATAATCAATGAGACTGTTGGTATAGTTTAATTCCGTATAATATCGTGTAGAATCGTTGCATGAGATGTTGTAATTTATTCGTATAATCTGAGACTGTTGGTATAAATTTAATTCCGTATAATCTATGAGACTGTTGGTATAGTTTAATTCCGTATAATCTGCGAGACGGTTGGTATATAGTTTAATTCCGTATAATCTATGAGACTGTTGGTATAGTTTAATTCCGTATAATCTATGAGACTGTTGGTATATAGTTTAATTCCGTATAATCTATGAGACTGTTGGTATATAGTTTAATTCCGTATAATCTATGAGACTGTTGGTATAGTTTAATTCCGTATAATCTATGAGACTGTTGGTATAGTTTAATTCCGTATAATCTATGAGACTGTTGGTATAGTTTAATTCCGTATAATTCTATGAAACTGTTGGTATAAGTTTAATTCCGTATAATCTATGAGACTGTTGGTATAGTTTAGTTCCGTATAATCTATGAAACTGTTGGTATAGTTTAATTCCGTATAATCTATGAGACTGTTGGTATAGTTTAGTTCCGTATAATCTATGAAACTGTTGGTATAGTTTAATTCCGTATAATCTATGAAACTGTTGGTATAAGTTTAATTCCGTATAATCTATGAAACTGTTGGTATAGTTTAATTCCGTATAATCTATGAGACTGTTGGTATAGTTTAGTTCCGTATAATCTATGAGACTGTTGGTATAGTAGTTTATCCGTATAATCTAGTCATTATACTGTAGTATGAATCTGACCGCTCTGACGTTTATATCTAGTGACACCCACACCTCCCCACAACCAACGATATTATAACAGTGAGAGCAGGCACAGTGTCAGTAGGGCCCTAACCATGTCGGTTTTCATTCACCACCTTCCTTTTATGATTAATCTTTTATGAATTTCGTGTGTTTTGTCTAATCCCACAGCACTGGCTTCTTCCCTCCTGTGAAGAATGGGCGTATGCAGATCAGGCTTTCACAGGCTTGCAGGTTACACATATTTTGCGTGTTTGTGCGCGCGCGTGCGCACACACACACACACACACTCTCTCTCTCTCTCTCTCTCTCTCACACACACACACACACACACACACACAAGCATGCACGCTCCTATCACACACACACACACACACACACACACACACACACACACACACACAACACACACACACACACACACACACAACACATACACACACACTCGTTTGCTTGTTTGCTTGCTGGCTTGCGTGCACATTGCCATGTACTGGCTCAAGTTACACCACACACAGAGACAGAGAAGTACAGTGTGCATGCACGTTTGTTAGTGCTGGTCTTGGGGCATGTAGTGTCACTGCCCCTCGTGTTTGGTGGGTGGGTGGGTGAGCGTGGTTGGCAGTGGTAATCATCATTTGGCTGGACTTTTTTGTCTTTCTTTAATTGTTTTGTTCTGTTTTGTATGTGTGTGTTGTGTGTGTGTGTGTGTGTGTGTGTGTGTGTGTGTGTGTGTGTGTGTGTGTGTGTGTGTGTGTGTGTGTGTGTGTGTGTTCGTTCGTTCTTTGATTTAACGTCTTTTCACCATGTATGAGTGTGTGTGTGTGTTGTGTGTGTGTGTGTGTGTGTGTGTGTGTGTGTGTGTGTGTGTGTGTGTGTGTGTGTGTGTGGTTTGTTGTTGTTCGTTTTTAGATTTGTAGTACTGAAACTGTTGGTGTGTGCGTGCGTGCGTGCGTGTGTGTGTGTGTGTGTGTGTGTGTGTGTGTGTGTGTGTGTGTGTGTGTGTGTGTGTGTGTGTGTGTGTGTGTGTGTGTGTGTTGTGTGTGTGGTTTGTTCAGGTTCTTATTAAACTGTCGCCGTTCTTATTAATGTTTTATGTTTGTTAGTTATTACTTTCAGTGTTTTGTGTTTCCTTAATTAAGATAAAACAGCTGTATGTTTTGTTCGTCGTTTGACTTCTACCAACTGAACGGATGCATGGATCTGAATTATGAACTGAAAGTATCGTCTTAACAATCGTTCGCTTAGTGTTTGTCAACGAAAGTGGCCAAGAGTGTTGTTAAATGTTGAAGCTGTTGTGACAAACACATCTGTCGGCTGAAGGCATTGAGTTTCCTGCAGTGCCGTGGTCAGTGAAACACGCTTAACCCTTTGACTCCGCACCCTGCCCACCAGCATCCTGCATTGCCAACCGTGCTAGCGAAGCAAAATCTTAACCCTTTGATTCCTTTACCCTATCCACCAGCTTCCTGCAGGAAGTTGGTGGATAGGGTAAGGGTGTCAAAGGTTAAGTTTTTGAAGTTGGTGGATAGGTGCGGGAGTGAAAGGGTTAAATAAGACATAACAGTTATTTCCCTTGCTTGTGAAGTGGGCTGGCTGGTCTTTTGACAGATCCATGGATGTCTCGATTTTAGTCCTGTCCACTAACGTGAAAGCTGGCTTGTTAGTTTGCTGCCCATCCTGACGTTCACATCATTCTTGTGGTGCCACGGGTGCATAGGTCCCATTCCCTTGCCCATTTCAAGATATTTACCATTACATAGGATGTTGCGCAGGCTCATGGGCTCTGCAAGACAACATCTGGCGGATCTGGGCGAAACACGTATGGAATTGACCTAGTTCGCGGAATCCCATGTGAACAAAGCGCAAACTCCACACAGGCGTCTAGATAGCTTCACCCAATTCCGGAAGAGAGGTGAGGGATCCTGGGTCTGTATTCCCAAGATCTTGCCTGTGCGTAGGGCTTTTGCCGTGATCATTCTGGACCTTATCCATAACATGGAATCTGTGGTGTCAGCGCATATGGAATTTATACCGAGCACGGAGGGGAGGGTGGGGGGGAAACCCTGAAACTGAAACACTGTATTTCATAGACCAAAGTTCACAGACTGACGCGTCGTGGACAGGTTTTCATCGTGTTTTCCAGTTGTGCACTTTCACAAATTTGCATTAAATACATTTCCATGAGGTTTGTTTTGGGCAGAATTTGGTTCAAAGTCCCCATTTTGCATCAGTTTGGCGTAGCGAACGAATGCTGCTTCGTAATATTGCTCACCCCTGATGATGTTTTGAAAATTATGTGCGTGTTTTTTTGTGTGTGTTTTGTTGTTGTTTTTTATGTGTTCTCTCTATATAGCCTAAATGCACGGCTTTAATGCAGGTTGATCTTACTGTCGCACATCTCCCCCTTTCACTTCTTCCAAACTACAGTTCCTTCTTTGTTTATCTCTTTTAATCGATCGAAGGGGAATAATGTTTGTACTAGCAAAGTCTCCTGGTACCTTGCACTTTCACCCTCCCTCTGCCCCCCTGCAGTACCAAATGGTTGTCATTTCCTGACGTAGGAAGCAGAAGGGTGAAGATGGGGGGAATGGCAATTTTTGTTGTTATCAGAAATGGCAGTGGTGGTGAACTGTTCAACCTTCTTCCCCCCACCCCCACCATCACCCCCACCCCACTCCTACGGTCTACTACTCCGTCCCCATCCCCCACTAAACCTTACCCCCTTCCCCACCCCCCCATCCCCTTCCCCCCCCAACCACCCCCCCTCCCCTGCCCCTTTCAGATCAATACCTGGCTAGTCCCAGAAGAGCCCTCATGTTACTACTCACTGCTCTGGCACCCACTTCAGTTTATCCCCCCCCCCCTCTATCCGACCCCCCCCCCTCCCCCTTTACCATTACTCCACCCCTTTCCCAAATGTGAGTCACAGATGTATTCAAGGCCTCCGTAGACAATGGGACCTCTGGACCGGGATGGGAAGGATGGTGGGTTTGCTTGGTAGCTGGATGGGTTGGGTGGGTGTTAGTGCCAGAAGTAAAGACAAAAGATTGGTACGGTTAGCATGTGCCTGGCCAGAGGCTGTCTGTTTTTTGTTTTGTTTTGTTTTGTTTTGTTTTTCTGTTTTGTTTTTCTCTGTTTTGCTGTCTGGTTGTTTTCTCCTCTCTGTCTCTGTCTCTCTCTGTCTGTCTCTCTCTGTCTGTCTGTCTTCTGTCTCCTCTCTCTCTCTCTCTCTCTCTGTCTCCTCCTCTCTCTCTCTCTCTCCTCCTCTCTCTCTCTCTCTCTCTCTTCTCTTCTCTCTCTCTCTCTCCTCCTCCTCTCTCTCTCTCTCTCTCTCCTCTCTCTCTCCTCTCTTTTCTTTCAAGTTAAGTTTTTTAGAAGCGTGGAAAGGGGAGGACGTAGATATCCCCACATGGGGATAAGCATAACTTTGTTTGTTTTTCATTGTTTCTCACGAACGTTTTAGTTGTGTATTCATGATCAGCTGTTTACGTGTACATGTGTGTGCGTTGTTCGAATCTGATTTATTTTCTTCTCTACTTTTTTGTTTTCTTCTATTATTATTCGTCACTTTCAGTTATCGTACAGTTGCTATGGCTGTTATTGCTATATTACATGTAACCAGGAAATGAAGAAGCTCTCTCTGTCTTTGTCTCTCTCTCTCTCTGTCTCTCCTCTTTCTTTCCTCTCTCTCTTCCCTCTCTCTCCCTCTTTCTCTCTCTCTCTCTGCCCCTCTTTCTCTATCTCTCCCCCTCTTCTCTCTCTCTCTCTCTCTCCCTCTCTCTCTCTCTCTCCCTTCTCTCTCTCTCCCTCTCCTTCTCTCCCCTCTTTCTCTTTCTCTCTCCCCCTCTTTCTCTCTCTCTCTCCCCTCTTCTCTCTCTCTCTCTCTCCCTCTTTCTCTTTCTCTCTCCCCTCTTTCTCTCTCTCTCTCTCTCCCTCTTTCTTTCTCTCTCTCTCTCTGTCTCTCTGTCTCCCCTCCCTCTCTGTCTCTCTTGCCTTAGATCCCCCCTTACCCCAGGGCCGACTTGGAACATAGCGCGTTTGATTAGCACGTGTGAAAATTACTTCCTTTCTTCTTCTTCTTCTTTTTAATGGAATGGAAAAGGGGGGTGAGTGGGTGTGGGTCTAAAGATTACAGTTAATTTAAGCATGTGCCCTGTTATTTGGGGGAGTGGAGAGATGATGGTGACGAAAGGGAAGGGGGTAATAAAAGGGAAGGAGAGGGGGGGGGGGTATGACTAAATCAAAGCAAAACGGTGTTGTGACTGTAGAAGAGGCGAGGGGAGAGGGTAAGTTCGGGAAAGAGACCAAAGAAGCTGTGTGTGTGTTGTGGTGAGTGTGTGTGTGTGTGTGTGTGTGTGTGTGTGTGTGGTGTGTGTGTGTGTGTGTGTGTGTGTGTGTGTGTGTGTGTGTGTGTGTGTGTGTGTAATATCAGATTGACCATGCACAACAGCCTGCCTGGAGGATCTACCCCACGTGACATGTTTCCTTTCCAAGAAAGAAGAAAAAAAAAGAAGAAGAAATAGACTGAAAGGGACAAGAAGGCAAAGAAAATAAACATACAACAAAAGATAGAACGAACTAAGGGAAGACAAAAGAGCGGTTACCTGAAGCATAATGGGCTCGCTACTATTTATGTTTTTATGTCCAAGGATTTATTTAAATACTGTAGCTGTAAGACATTATGTTGACACACTCTGTCGGTGTTGATCTCTTGTCCATGGATAACAATCACTTCAAGTCCCACATTCAGTCTTATGTTTTGACAGTTCCCATCGAAATTTTATTAAATCTTCGTAGATACAAAGTTTCCATCGAAACGTTGAATTGGTCATAATAGATACACAGTTTCCATGGAAAATAGACTAAAGTCATTGTAGATACAAAGTTTTCATCCAAAAGTCGACTAAATTCATTGCAGATATAAAGTTTGTAACGAAACGTGAACTAAAGTTATCGTAGATACAATTTCCGGGGAAAAGTTGACTGAAGTCATCATAGAAATAAAATTTCCATGGAAAAGTTGACAGAAATCAGCATAGACGCAAGGTTTCCATGGAAAAATTAACTTGTCGTCATAGAAATACAGTTTTCATGCAAAGGTTGACTAATGTCATCATTAATAGTTTTCATTGAAAAGTTGATATGTCATCTACTATATCTCAAAATATTTATGATCCGACTTGGTCTAAATTCTACCTTTCTGTGTTCTATATCATTCTTGGAGTAAAGCGTCAGTAAATGAGCATTTTGGTAGAGATTTAGAGATAAACGACTGCGTTGAAATTGTTCCGTTTAACTGTCCAGTTTTGTTGTCTACCAGTGTAAACCAAGAATGATTCGGGAAGTGTTTGCAACTAGCACATGCCAATCAATTTTCGAATGAGACGATAAACCGAGTTCCGTGTGCAGTAATGCATCTCGCGCACGTGAAAGAACCCACGGCAAAATTCTGTGGCAAAATCCACTTTCATAGATAAACGAAAACACGCACATAGAAAAAAGATGGCTCTGAAATGTGACAGTGATCGGCCCCCGGGATAAGCAACCTGAATTTCAATAGATGAATCTGTTGTGACAAATAGCAAAATATAGCAATAATAATAATTACCAAAATAACTTGATTTAGATGAAAGGCGGACTGAAGCAGAATGATCAATGTCCTTTGTCTCCTTAGTGTGACTACTAACCAAAGATAGTTTCTCTTGAGATCCTTAGGATGATGCTTCTTCCGTTGCTGACACATCGTTCAACATATTGATTAAACAAACTACTTGCCCTCTGTGGAGTGTGTGTGTGTGTGTGTGTGTGTGTGTGTGTGTGTGTGTGTGTGTGTGTGTGTGCGAGTGTGTGTTATGTGTGTGTGCGCGTGTGTGTGGTGTGTGTGTGTGTGTGTGTGTGTGTGTGCGCCCCGCGCGCGCTCTTGCTTGCTCTGCTGGTTCTCTTTGGTGTACCTACAACTCAAGAGTGAGAAAACACGGCAAGCCGCACCTCAAGGAATAACCAACATCCAAACGCGACCTACAATTTGAAGAGACCACAGAAAGAGAAAGGGAGAAGAACTTCAGGACTGCAAGGAAACCAACAGAGGTAATCGTCCTGTTTGCCCAACACAACCAGCGCCCAGTCCAGGGAAGAAGAAGAAATGGAAGAAGTCATTTGGCAGAAGCAGTAGAAGTAGCTAGTTACCGGTAGTCGGAAGGCGCGGGCACACACACACAGCAGCCTGCTAACGTGAACTTGTGTTATAGGATTTGTGAAGAGGAGGGCAAAAGTTCAGGACGAAAGGTCGCATCAGACATGGACGATGAAACAAAGGAAGCTGCCGCAATACAACCCACACTCAGTAGAGGAAAAGACTATGGCCCGGTTGTCTTCTCCTTTCTCAGTTTTGTCTCTCCCTGTTTCCCCTTCTACCTCGTTCTATAAAAAGAAGGGAGAGAGTGGAGGGGGGGGGATGGAAATCGGCCTTGCTATGATTGCAACGTTTGGTAGTAGTGGTTTTAGAAGGGGTAGAAGGGGGGACAGTTGTAGGACCCATGTTTTTTTTTTTTTTCTTTTTCTTTTTTCTCTCTCCTTCTCCCGCCTGTCTTCCCGTTGCACGGAAAACGAAAAGGTTGTGTGTATGAACAGGGTAGTGTTTGCCTGTAATTAAACCTCGTTGACTCTCTTTTTCTCCTATTCCCCCCCCCCCCCCTTTTTTTTTTTTCTTCCTTCCCCTTCACTCCGTTGCCTTTTTATTTTCGAATCTGGTGGTGATACGCATCTTTTTTGTGTTCCCTCCCCCGCTGAGACTTATTTTCTTCTTCCCAGTGTTCTTGGTTCCCTGCTGTTTGGATTTGTGTCTCAAGTTGTCCACTTGTTCCCTAGCACCGTTTTCCTACCAGTCCGAGCTGTACACAGCTTTAGGCAGCTATACAGTACCATATCTCTCTCTCTCTCTCTGTGCCTCTCTCTCCTCTCTCTCTCTCTGTGCCTCTCTCTCTCTCTCTCCTCTCTCTCTCTCTGTCGCTCTGTCTCTCTTCTCTGTCTGTCTCTGTCTCTGTCTGTCTGTCTCTCTCTCTCTCTCTCTCTGTCCTGTCTGTCCTCTCTATCTCTCTCTCTCTCTCTCTCTCTCTCTCTCTCTCTCTCTCTATCCCCACCCCTTTTTTCTTCTTCTTTCGATCTCTTCGGTTCTCTCCATCCACGCAGTTTTTCTACTGCGCCACCTTTTCTGTCCCTGTCGAATTGGTATTAGTAAATTTATACATGTTCATATGTCATACATGTTTATATGTTTGTGTGGGTATATGTAGAAT
>JAPXFY010000019.1:23456033-23461033 GCA_030674185.1 Monoplex corrugatus
TTTGTGGGTTGAGTTTCCTTTAAAGCCAAATTTATCTGAAATGTGTGTTCCAGTAGAGAATGCCGAAGTTCCAATATTTCGGCCACAGTGACCAGACATACATTGTGCAGTATTTGGACCGCTGTTGTTGAAAAAGAAAATGTATGAATACGTCTTCTTCCAGTTAAAGGAGTACTTACATATTCTGGCTAAATTGGGCAGTCTGAGTAAAACTTTCTGTCACAGAATAATGCAACTGGAAAATTCATCTCTGAACAGTTTATTGAGATCCATTGCTTTTTACAGTAAATGCCACGCAGTTCGTTCAAACTGAGCTTAAAAGAAAGACAATCGTTTGCTTGACTATCTTCTATGGGTGAAGAGAAGAATATGCTGATATGATGGTATATCATAAATTATTGTATTTACCGAAAACAGGCGCCTAGGATGTGAGGAAGATGGGAAGAAGGGGGGGGGATGAGTATGTGACAAACAGATTTAGTTGTTTAATTCATACCACAATTGCCCGTTGTCGTGGAGTAAGCTTACATGTATGTGATCACCACAGTCATTTAATACTGTGACAACTGTTCACAACAAAGATACACTTAACTTTCGTTTTTCACAAAAGTAACAAAAAATCATAGCTTAAATGCTTTGTAAATGCATGCAGACATGTTTCCAACCCGTAAATTTACTTTCTTGTTTGAAACCGCCAGCAAAGCTTTTTGAAACTGGTTTGGAGAACTTACAAACATCAGCTGTAAGTAGTAGTGTGCTCGTAAACTGCTGTGGAGAGGGCAACACATAGCGAGAATATATTTCGTCTTTTGTCTTATTTTCATATCGTCGAAAAATCTGTATAGTTATTGTATATGTATTGGAGGTAAGTAGTTTCTTGGGATATCATCGTCGTCGTCATTATCATCATGGTTTTCATTGTCGGCATTTTCAGCATCGTAGTCTTCATTGCTATCATGATTCATCGAATTCTCGTCATCATCATCTTAAACATATGTGTGATAATGATCAGAACGGTATTGAAACTGCTATAGCTTAGCAATGACCTTATCATCATCGTCATCGTATCATCATCATCGTCATCGTTATCATCATCATCATCATCGTCGTCGTCGTCAAATCTTCATCATCATCATGTATGTTGTGATAATGGTCAGGATGGTATTGAAGACTGGTTTTAGCTTAACATTGACGGACTTGTGCCAGACATAGAGAGAGTTTTATTATTGATATAATTACCTGGTTCTACTGATAGTAATGGAGCTCATTGCCGTGACAGCATCCCAGAGCATCAACATGTACACGTGTAATGTAAGCATGAAAACAAACACCACAGCGACATTCGTGCTTGTTCGACATTGTGCTTGTTCGTCACATAAACATGCCCTCAAATTGGGCAAAGCAAGAAAAATGTTTAATTTTATGACTGCTAAAAACATACACTATGTGTGTACGCCGTGCAGGTGCAGAACGAGAGAGAGGGGGCTGGGGGTGGGGGAGAGTGTCTAATCGAAAGATTTGTTATGAAAATCGGACTTTTTCTTTCTTTGTTCGCTTTTTAAGTTTAGTAACATTTCGGCCCATGCTTGATATTTTCGGACATGTAAACTGCTGCTAAGGCAACCGTCTGTATTGTTAGAATATGAGCTCTAAACACAGTTTTGGTGTTGCCTGTTGCGGCGTTTTTCTTCTTTGTGAAATTGTACCTAATAATGAATATAATGTGTCGGTGACGACATAGCTAGTTACATTTAGACATAGGCCAAAGTATGTGATAGCTAGTTACATTTAGACATAGGCCAAAGTATGTGATAGCTAGTTACATTTAGACATAGGCCAAGTATGTGATAGCTAGTTACATTTAGACATAGGCCAAAGTATGTGATAGCTAGTTACATTTAGACATAGGCCAAAGTATGTGATAGCTTGTTACATTTAGACATAGGCCAAAGTATGTGATAGCTAGTTACATTTAGACATAGGCCAAAGTATGTGATAGCTAGTTACATTTAGACATAGGCCAAAGTAGATCGGTTTTTTGTTTGTACCCTCGTCAGAGTTGGATGGTTGGAGTTTATTGGTTTCTGAATACAAAACAAGTTGTATTTGGAGTGAGAGAAAGAGGGTAGGGACTGGTGTGATCTATGGCATACATCACTCAGGATGATGGCTCCAACGTGTAAGTTATGATTTATTGAATGTACGGTGTCCATATGGAAACAGTGTCATCAGTCATAGGCGATGGATTATCTCCCTTGATACCGGTAATACCGTGAAATTCCAGATTTGAAGGTGATGCTGCATTGTCTCGTCTGACAAAACACGCCATACTAACTACATTTGTATGTTGTGTATGTTGTTTGGCGTGTTTTTTTTTTTCTCTGTTTTAAGATTTTACTTTTGTTGTTGTTGTTGTTGTTTGTAATGGACCGCTGTGTATTGTTTTGCCAGTAGTGTCTTCAGTCACTGAGGGATGGGTCGTCTGCCATGGTACAGGTTGTGGCGGTAAATGTCATTTTGAGATTTTGTTTTTTGTTTGTGGGCTTTTTTTCTTTTCGTTTTTTTCAGACAGCTGCTGTTTCGGTTTTAGTTTGGTTAATGAAAGTTTTGGCACAAGAGGAAGAAGAACAGCAGATGGAGAAGAATGGGCAGTAACTAAGGTGATTAGATAGGCAAGGAGTCGGGTGTCATTTAACGGTTGAGGCAAGATGACCGTGACAGGCTAGTTGTTGTTTACGCGAAACTAGGGACCGTGATTGAAGCCATGGGGAACGGTCAGAAAGACTGGACCTCTAACCCCGGTAATCCCCTAACGAGGTCCCGCTTGACCCATTCAGCTTCATTCCCAGTTTACGCGTAAATAAGTTTGGGGGTGATTGGTGGTGGCGGGATCGCCTTTAACCTGACATGACTTACTAGCGTTGTCCCAGAGACAAATTAAGCCCGACCCTTATGTAATTCTCCCGCGCTTCCCCAGCTGTCTCCTCCCTGGGTCATGCAGAGATAGGGCGGGGCTGAGATCATCCGCACTCCTACGCTCACCACACCCTCCCTTACCCATCTTCTCATCCTTCTTTGAGCTCTCCTTCTTCTGACAGTGTGTAGAAGTAATAACGTCTGACCGTCCTGCCAATTGTGGCTGAAGCGTCGGATGCTAATCTGCTGGCAATAGTCTCTCAGTCCGCTTGGTCACATCTCCAATCAGATTGGCTCTTCACCCCTCGCGCATGTTGCTTGCTGCCACCTGTAGGAGAGACCAAGGGAAGGTAATTTAAAAAGAAAAGAAAAGAAAAGAAAAGGCCCAAGATGGGACAAAGAAGTTTGCGGAACAATGTTGTGGATGGTCTTGAACAGAAGGCGAAAATGGCCCCCGCGTCTTATTGACGTATTCTGTTCAATTCAACAGCCGTTTATTGTTAGGAATATTGGGCCATGAGATGGGCCAGAAAAACTAGGGAAAAGAGACTGGAGAGTCTGTGGATAGACGTGATAAACGTCATGGACGAGGAAATATATTGAAAGGTTGAGGTAGGTCTGATGAGCCTCGTTGGTCCTGTCATCCTACCCAGACCCCTCGTCACATCCTCCCCTGTTGGCTTTATTGTCCTTTTTAGGTGGCCCTGACACTTGACAGGTTTAGCTCATAGTTTATTGGAAACAGTTGTTGAGAACCACTGCAGGTCCGTGATGAGTGGAAGGGCAAAAAGAATGTTATGTCAGGGAGCAGCGGTAGCCACACCGTTGTCTTTTGTCCACTGCGGACACAGAACTTTTAGTAATGAAGTTTGGCACTTAGATCATTTAATTTTTCCAAACTCAGTGTGTAAGGCAACAATGAGAAGAAAATTAATGATTAAAACTACAAGTAAGTAAAGGCCCCACTAGCCACCAGTGAAGTGAACCCTGAAAAACATTTCTTTGTCTTGACAAGTGTAGTGACTGCATTATTTCGCTAAAATTTTGCTTGTCATGATTTTTTTTCTTGTAAATAAAACTAATTATGAATCCGTAAGTCGCTTTCTTGAGATCATGTGGGCCATCTGCAATCTTTTTGTTGACAGCAATTGCAGATTTTTTCTTTTGTGTGTGTGTGTGTGCATTAAATAGTGTTCTGTATTTCTACACTAATCTTTTTTTTTTCAGAGTCCAAATTTTTTCCTTTTTTTTCTACAGACCTTTACATATCCAGTTTTGTTTTTTGTAATCTAATTTTGGTTATTTGTGTTATTCTACCAAGTATTTGGATGCTGTATTTAACCAATACAAAATCAACAAAAAGTGTGATTTAAACAAAATCAGGGAATCTAACTGGTGTGTGTAATAATTTCTTTCAAGAAAACGAAATTGTTAAAAGCATTTACCCTCTCAGGTAAAATCGATAGATTTTGCATTTGTGATATTTATCGCTGTATGGATAGTTTCTTTGCGTACTTTGAAATTTAAAAAGAATCTGACAGGTGCGGCAGTAGATATGTAAGTGTGGGATTTCCAATCGAAAGGTCCTAGGTTCGATTCCGTAAGACATGTGCGTCTGGTGGGTACAGGATGTAGATCTTTCTGATCTTTCTGGTCAACTGATGTGCAGACATGCCCCCGTCGTGTGTGTATACACATGCAAAATATCAGATACGCACGTTAAAGATCCTGTAAGTCATGTCATTGGCCAGCATAATGAAAAAGACACTCAGCGTGCAAGCTCACACTATACGGAGTGCGTAGACTATGCAGCAACACAGCGCCTGAGAAAAATCAGAATGCTAAACAAGAAGAAGGAAAGAAAGAAACAAAGTCCAGATTTAGGGGGGAACTTTGAAATCAAATCTCACACAAACAGAAAAACAACGTAAAGAACATTTTGACAGGAAACAACAGCCCACCAATGTCGAACGGACCTCTCACAGTCCAGCATCTCAAGAAAACGAGCGTGCGTGCAGCAGTCAGCTGGGAGTTGGTTTAAAGACCAGTCAATGAAAAACCCACCCACCCTCACTCGCTCACAC
>JAPXFY010000019.1:23463533-23496033 GCA_030674185.1 Monoplex corrugatus
AGGAAGAGAGGGACAGGAGACCCGGGTCATGAAAAGAAATAGACTTCTACCTTCATACTGTGCAGATGTGGTGGCTTGGAGAGTAGGGAGGGAGGTAACGGCCTATTGCTGTGCCATCCCATTGATGGCTCAAGACGAAGGTGTCGGACAGAAAGGGACGAGGAAAGGAAAGAAGGGGGTGAATGGACAAAGGAAAAAAGCCAAGTAGCCTTGAAAAATGAGACTGGCCGCGTGTCTTGGAGGGGCGTGGAACGAATGACCATGGAGGACAAGCATGGGTTAGAGGTAGGGAGGGGGTTGGGTCCTGTGATAGCAGTTGGCTGAAGAAAACGATTTTTGTGTTGGGGAAGAGTTTTAAAAAAAAGAGGGGAAAGGAGAGAAGACGGAAAGAATGGGGCAGGGGGGGGGGACTAAGAGTTGGAGAAACGATTACTCGTATGAATGACTGACCAAGACAGAAGGAAGGGAGAGAGATGGATGGCGAGGGGGGGGGGAGCGTGGGAGGGTAGAGGGTGTCCAACTATTGCAACCAGCTAAAGAGGTGACCTCTGTCCGCTTGTGTCATCAGCTGCCTTCTGTTCCCTTTCTGGCTCGTTCAGGAGGAGGCATGAGTTCGGATCTGATGTTCTTGTCGTGAAACCCTCCACCTGAAAGAATGTCTTCTGTTTGCAAGTATGGCCGCACCTGAAACGGTCAAGCTGGTGGCCTGGACAAAAGATGTGGCCTTCAAAAGGTTCTCTGTTGACCTAGAGCTGCATTTTCACATCAGTGTGCTGTTTTAAGCTACTGTTTGACTGTTTCATTGTTCTAACCGTGGGCTGTGCACAACGTGCAGAGGCTGTGGTCCTGTCTGACGTGGATATGTGTGTGTTAGACAGCCATACGCAGCAGTTATATTGATGCCTCTGGCAGTGTCCAGACCGCGGTCGGAAGATTGTGGTTTGTCGGTTTCAGACAATGATTTCATATCTGTTACTTCTAACTACACATGACCGATCATATGACAACAGTACTGGTTGGCCCTATTTGTATGTAGATCAGTAGTAATCTGTCTGAGTAGTAATCAACAATCATTTATCAGTAATCAACAGCGAATCAGAAACAAGGTATTCTTTACACTCTTTTGCACAAAAGAATGCCGCGCTGAAAGTGGCAAATGTTTGTCTTGTGCCCAAAGCGTTCATATTCGATTCAGCAGCGATTGGCCTCGGCTCCTCTGACCTAGAAATGAGAACAAGTATTTTTTTTAGGTCAATGGTTGGCTCATTCCCCCATGGAGCAGGACATAGTCAGCCCCATCCTGTTAGATCATGATGACCAAAGCGTGCATTTTATCATCAGCCTTAACTCCCAGTGGAACCAGATGAAGGGCCCCCACAACTCTCGCGGGGCTACAGGCCTCCAGATAAAATGATTGTTGTTACGAGCGTATTGTAGTTATGACGGAATGTTTAGATAATCAGTGACTACGAAGATTTGAAGAGTTCGAATGACAAAACCTGTTTAGAAACTACCAGCACGGAAATGAATACAAAATACAAAACCTTACTTACTTTTACTTTTTCCTTCCGCTTGTACCAGTGGGCGTCGCGGGGAGATACAGTCGTCTGTCAGCAGTAAGGCGGGTGGCCTGGAGAAGGGACATCTCGTGAGCTCTGAGCGTGTCTGCCACGGAGTCGCTCCATCGTCGTCTTGGTCTTCCTCTGGCTCTCCAGCCAGAGTATCTGGTGTTGTATGCCCGAAGAGCTGGATGGTTTAGGGCATACGTGTGAGGTGTCCGAACCACTTGATCCTCATATGTTCGATGTGTTGTAGGATTGGTGTTGCTCCTACCATGTCTCGCATCATCTCATTTCTGATCTTGTCCCGCCTTGTCTTGTTTACTGCTTTCCTCAGGCATTTCATTTCACAGGTGACCAGTTTTCTCTCGAGGACTTTAGTTAGGGACCATGTCTGGCACTGGTATGTCATCGTTGGTAGAAAAATGGCGTTGATGAGTTTCGCTTAGTGCTGGTGGGAATGCTGGGGTGTTTCAGGAGAGGGGCAAGTTGGTAGCTGACTGCGTTGGCTTTCTGGCATCTGGTCTCGATTTCTCTGTCAAGTTTGCCATTTTCAGTGAAGATGCTGCCCAGGTATTTAAATTCACTGGCTTGCTTCAACTGGGTTCCGTTGATGTTGATATCCAGTTTGTTTGGTCTCTTACTGACAGAAAATACAAAACCACCTGAACGAAACGTCTCCCCAGCGAACGGACACTGTGGTGGCCGTGTTGTTCAGCAGTCTGGCACTGAACCTGACATCACAATGGTCAAGGGCTCAGACAAGCCAGCCAGATGCGGCCAGCGAAAGGAAACACTGGCAGGCAGGGATGTTGATAAAAAAAATTGATCTTTGAAAACAACCTCCTTCCTTTTCTTTCTCTGTCTCTCTCTTTTCCGCTCCCGTCTTTTTCTCACTTCCCCCCTCCCTCCCTCCTTCTCTACTTTCCTCCTTGTCCTGGCCATTTGTTCCAGTCCCCGCCCCTGTAGCCCCTTGGCAATTTACAGCAGGGTTTCTTTATCTGTACTTGTTGGGACTAACCATCCTCAACCTTATCTTCAACTTTACACCCTCACTACCATCCATCTCTCTACCCACCCACCCCCACTCACTTCTCCCCTCAACGTCTGTGCTAGGTTGCTTCTCCCACACCAGTTTTACCCCTACCCCTCTCTTTTGACTTCTCCATCCCTTTCATCTCTCCCCCCCCCCCCCCAACATCTCCCCGACTCCTATCCCTTGTCTCTGGTGCTGAAAATGTTTGGTGGGTGTGATAGGTGAGTGTGTGGCTCTATTGAAGTGATAAAGGGTTGTGCGCTGATTGAACTCGCCTCATTTGCTTCTTACCGCAGATCTGGACTGACCAGCATCATACCGACACGCGCCACCCACCCCTCCGCCACACCTTACGTTTGTCTGCCAGTGGGAGAGCAGCCTGCTGTTTACCTGTCTGTTGATCTACCTGTCATTGTACCTGCCCACTTCTGCCTTTTGTTTCTTCTGGCCCATGCCTGGTGCCTTGTCAAACTTCCCAACTTTTTCATTTCAACACTGTGAAAGCCCCAGGGCCCAGCGAATATAACCAGAGGTAAATTGTTGTTACGGTGTTTCGTGATGTCTGTCTGATTAATGTAGTGTCACTGTTTGTGTGTGTGTGTGTGTGTGTGTGTGTGTGTGTGTGTGTGTGTGTGTGTGTGTGTGTGTGGTTGTGTCTTGTGTGTTTGCTTTGCCTGTTCGTGCCTTTGTTTGCTTTTGTCTTCTTTCTTCCCTTTTCCAGTTTTCTTCTGTCTTTCTTTCTTTTGTTTTACTAGCAACAACAACAAAATCCGGAAACTTGAAGAAGGGACAGTTTTTGATTTTCAGTTGACAGGATTACACACTTACATATAACGCTGGCACGCAAAAGCGTGCGCGCGCGTGTACACGCACATACACACACACAAACACACACACACGCACACACACATACACACACACACACACGCACACACACACGCACGCACGCACGCGCACACACACGCACACACAACACACTCACACACGCACGCACACACACACACACACACACACACACACACACCACACACACACACACACACACACACATCAAACAAACAAAGCAAATTAACGGTTCACGATTCTTGTTTCTGGTTTCCTGTTAATTTGTGTTTGCTGGCTTGGTTTCTTTCCTTTTCTTTTCTTTCTTCCTTTCTTTTCTCATTTCTTTCCTCCATTCTTTCTCTGTGTTACCTTGCTGAATTGTTCGTTTCGTTTGTTTCAGTTCTTTTTATTGGTCTCTTTTTCGTCAGTCTCATATTTTCGCCCTGTGTTTTCAATGTACCTAATATACACAGACTGTCAGAATTTTCCGACAAAATCAACCAACACCAAAGCGAGTTATCATCAGAAGACATGTGGGTTTTATACAGCAAAAAGCATGATCCTGTGCTAGCTATGTACACTAACATACTTGCAGAGTTTTGTGTCCAAATTTTTAAAATTTTATCGAAGATCAAAAGCAAATAGTTATTAGAAAACATTTGATTCCAGAAGTGACACAAGCCTGTTCGAAATGTGTACACTTCAAAGAACTTGCCAGCCTGTGTAATATTATGGCATTACTTTGTCAGTCTGTGTCATATGGCAATATTATGGCATTACTTTGTCAGTCTGTGTCATATGGCAATATCATGGCATTTCTTTGTCAGTCTGTGTTATATGGTAATATTACGGCATTATTTTGTCAGTCTGTGACATATTGCAACATTATGGCATTACTTTGCCAGTCTGTGTCATATGGCAGTATTGTGGCATTACTTTGTCAGTCTGTGTCATATGGCAGTATTGTGGCATTACTTTGCCAGTCTGTGTCATGTGGAAACATTATGGCATTACTTTGTCAGTCTGTGTCATATGGCAATATTGTGGCATTACTTTGTCAGTCTGTGACATATTGCAACATTATGGCATTACTTTGTCAGTCTGTGTCATATGGCAACATTATGGCATTACTTTGTCAGTCTGTGTCATATGGCAATATTGTGGCATTACTTTCTCAGTCTGTGACATATTGCAACATTATGGCATTACTTTGTCAGTCTGTGTCATATGGCAACATTATGGCATTACTTTCTCAGTCTGTATCATACGGCAGTATTGTGGCATTACTTTGTCAGTCGGTGTCATATGGCAACATTATGGCATTACTTTGTCAGTCTGTGTCATATGGCAGCATTGTGGCATTACTTTGTCAGTCTGTGTTATATGGCAACATTATGGCATTACTTTGTCAGTCTGTGTCATATGGCAACATTATGGCATTACTTTGTCAGTCTGTGTCATATGGCAATATTGTGGCATTACTTTGTCAGTCTGTGTCATTAGGCAGTATTGTGGCATTACTTTGTCAGTCTGTGTCATATGGCAATATTATGGCATTACTTTGTCAGTCTGTGTCATATGGCAATATTATGGCATTACTTTGTCAGTCTGTGTCATATGGCAGTATTGTGGCATTACTTTGTCAGTCTGTGTCATATGGCAGTATTGTGGCATTATTTTGTCAGTCTGTGTCATATGGCAACATTATGGCATTACTTTGTCAGTCTGTGTCATATGGCAACATTATGGCATTACTTTGTCAGTCTGTGTCATATGGCAGTATTGTGGCATCACTTTGTCAGTCTGTGTCATATGGCAACATTATGGCACTACTTTGTCAGTCTGTGTCATATGGCAATGTTATGGCATTACTTTGTCAGTCTGTGTCATATGGCAACATTATGGCATTACTTTGTCAGTCTGTGTCATATGGCAATATTATGGCACTACTTTGTCAGTCTGTGTCATATGGCAATGTTATGGCATTACTTTGTCAGTCTGTGTCATATGGCAATATTATGGCACTACTTTGTCAGTCTGTGTCATATGGCAACATTATGGCATTACTTTGTCAGTCTGTGTCACATGGTAATATTACGGCATTACATTGTCAGTCTGTGTCATATGGCAATAATATGGCATTATTTTGTCTGTCTGTGTCATATGGTAATACGGCATTATTTTGTCAGTCTTTGATATAGGCAACATTATGGCATTACTTTGTCAGTCTGTGTCATACGGCAACATTATGGCAACAAAAATGATATTAACAGTTTTGACTTTGCTGTCATCAATATTTATAAACCCTCTTGACAGAAGGACATTCTTATTATCATAATTTTTTGTATGCTTTTTAAATATGTATTACCAAGAAACAGTGGCATCGGCAGCAACACTTGTAAGCGTACTAGTTTTCCTGAAACGAACAAAAGCAATTATCCGTTTCCGAAATAAGAGCAAGGGCGGTAATCTCCATATTACCAGTGTGAAATAAAAGGTCTCACTTGTCACCAGTTTTTTGTTTGTTTGTTTGTTTTTGTTTTGTTTTTGTCTTGTTTTATCAGGACTTCCGTTTTTGATTGGTGCAAATGACTTGTGTCTGCCGTGGTAAAAGATTGTTGTTATTGGTTCTCAGGTATTCAGTCATGCACTTACCCACACACACACACACACACACACACACACACAACAATCTTGAATTATGTGTTGGGAAACTATAACAGGCTGAAAGCTGTTATTACAGCAATATTATAGAAGCAGATGTGGTCGGGAAACTTTGTTAGAAGGTGACCGATTCCCCGTCCATGTTATGCGAATGATATCCTGTATCTACTATTTATGAGCGAAATCCAACAAAGTTTGGGTTTTGTAAATATATTTATCATTGCAACACTTTTGTAAGTTTTGTATTCAAACTTAATCAGGTAGACATCTCATAAACAGCCTGAAAACCTTTGCTAAAGTAAAGACCACACACATTAGATTGCCGATTACCAAAGTTAAAGTCAGTCTCCTTTCAACAAAAAGTTTGGATAAATCTCTGATCAGTTCAAGCAAGTAATGTTCATAGAAAAGAGGTTAGGGGATTGGGAACGTCAGCAAAATTTTGGCCCGGGCCAAAGCAGTTAATACGGTTATATTGTGTTATTAATGATGATTGATTGATTGGTTAGACTACGCGAGCGATCATATCTCGATTAATAAATCATTAACTCGTTGGAACAACATTGACCCTTGATGATGTAGGTAAACACACAAACACGTGAATAAGAGATCAGAAACACGCAGCGTCAACAAGCTCCATTAACACACACAAAACACCACCACGTTTATTTGTATTTGTGAGGCCACTGAAAGCTGTATAGGGAAGGGACAAGGCTGCACGTGTGAAGCGTGCCTGAGGCACTGGCACTGTTCAAACACGCCACGCTGATCAATTGCTGCACTCAGTCTGTATACCATCCTCTTCGGTCAGCTATTAAAATTGTTTAACTCAAAAATTTTAAAGATGTGTAAAGAAAGAGCAGTTTGATTTGTATTGGATCAGAAAGCGAGTGTGTTGGAGTGTGGATAGGAGGGGTTTGCACATTGATTTGAAACAGTGTCAGGCTTTGAAAAAAAAAATATGCAGCGTTGCGTGGAGCTAGGGTTGTCTTTTTTTTCCCTGGAGCTAAGGTTGTCTTTTTTCCTGGACCTGTGGCCATTTTGTTGAATAGTAAGATGAACACCCTGATAAGTTCTGACGTAGCTGCATTACGGAATTACACCTATTCATTATTTTGATAAATTCTTGGTGACATTTTCCTCTGATTACTGTTACAATGCAGACTTTCCTTTCAGTTGTGATAATTACCCATGCAATTGCCTTTCTTTCCCGAAAAAAAAACGTAGCCAAAAGTAACAAGAACAAACACAAAATTATTTCTGAAGCGAGCAAACATCATAAGCGATGTATTTTGTGTGTTGGTGTGACTATACTATCAACATGCTATCTGAATCAAAGTGACTGTCAGCTTATAAGCAAACGGGAATCAGAGAAACACAAAAATAGAATCAGCACGCGTACTTAGCATAACAAAAGAAGACAGACGCAAATATTCGGCCAACTGGCGTTTATCAAGCATATATATATACAAAAAACATCACAGAATACAAGCACGACACGGCAGGAAAGACAGTACACAGCTTTCCTAACGTGGCGTTGAGCAGGAGAAAATAGCTAATGTATATTCTAGTAACTAAGCAGCAGGGGAGACAAATGTATTCTACAGTGAAAAATGGTCATGCCATATTGTTACTATTGCTGTTTTATCCTGAGGATGGCTAGAGTCGAATTGTCATGATGTCTGTCAGTTGAAGTGTACATTTGAAGGCATACAATATTGTACGCCTGTATATTTTGTTTTGTTTGTTTGTTTTAATCTGCTCAGTTTTTACTAGAATGATCATGTTGTATAGTCCCTTTTTTTTTTTTTTCGTGTGTTTGTTTGCTTTTATCGAAGACATTTAGAAATAAACATTTTTGTCCCACCCCCTCCACTTTATTGTTTTTGTGTGTGTGTGTTTGTGTGTGTGTGTGTGTGTGTGTGTGTGTGTGTTTTGTGTTGTGTGTGTGTGTGTGTGTGTGTGTGTGTTTCTTTGTTGTTGGGTTTTTGGTTTTGTGTATTATGTTGAATGTTTTTTTCTTTTTTTTTTTTAACATGGCAGTGATAAGTTTATCCCGTATCCTTCGGACAGAAAGCGCACGCATTGTATTTTGCACATACAAAACAAAACAAAAAAAAGAAAAGAAAGAAAAAAAACCTCACTGAACCAAAATAACTAAATAAGCTCATCGATTTGAAGATGTCTGTCGGGCAAAACCATGTACGTGACCGATCAGTTTTGGCGGGAAACCGTTCAGCGAGGCACAAGAACGATAAGCGTACCAGGGGAAAAAAAGCGGAAACTGGCAATCGCAATGGATGACATCGTCTCCCCACCCCCGTGCTCCCACATCGGGGGAAAGTTGTCTTGTCGCCACAAGACAAGTCTTCAGAGATCAGCCCCGCCAGGGAAAATCTCATATCCTGCCGTTATCGTAGCGTGTAACAACAATGGCTGGGATCTTTGTTTTTCAGATCTTTTCTTGTCTTTTCTTTTGGTTGTTTTCTTCCAAGTCTTTTATTTTTATTTTTCTTATGTCTTCTTTTCTCTCTGTCTGTCTGTCTGTCTGTCTGTCTGTCTGTCTCTCTCTCTCTCTCTCTCTCTCTCTCTCTCTCTCTCTCTCTCTCTTCCCCCCTTTGTTTTTCTTTGGGTTTTTGCTTTTTATTTGTTTTCATTTTGTTTTGTAACTGCTGTCTTCTTGTTCACTGTACCTCCTTTTTTTCTAATGTTTTGTCGGCTTGCCTCTGTTCTTCTGTTTAGTTTCTTTTATTCATCCTCTCTCTGTATCTCTGTGTCTGTCTCTGTCTCTCTCTCTCTCTCTGTCTGTCTGTCTGTCTCTCTCTCTCTCTCTCTCTCTCTCTCTCTTAACTTGCTTACTCTTTCTTCCATTCTTCATTTCATTCATCCATTTAATCATTCATTCGTCCGTCTGTGCTTTTTAAAGGGGGCCAGCAATAGTAAAGGAAGAGGTCAAAGGGTGGAGTGAAGTCGCTGACCCTGGCAGCTTATGTCACGGGGCAGAAAAGACAGGGGGTTACACGCCGGTCTGGGTGACAGATGGGGGGCTGGTCGTGTAGCCTATTACTGCTGACTACACTCACTACAACAGGGGGAGTCCTCTCCCTTTACCGCTGTCTTAGCTTCTTTGCTTTATGGCACCGCCACCATGCTCTTGTCCGGTTCTTTTCACCACAGCCTCCGCTTTTGCCTGGAGCTGGTTGGTGACAGTGGGTAAAAGTGTTCCCAGCGTGACGGCTGGTCACATTCCCCCCCCCCCCAACTCCCGCCCCTCCCCTCTTCATTTTTTCGCTGAATGTCGCTGGATTGTCATGTCATCATCATCATCATCATCATCATGATCATCATCATCATTATCATAATCATCATTTTGTCCAACCACAAGTCGTGTGAGGCTTGTCGTTGGTCATCATCATACTGCTTACTGATGCAGCAAACCCTACACGACAGGGAAACTGATTAATTAGTGTTCATTTCTGCCTGTCAAAATGAGCCATTTTCAGTTTCATTTTGCCTTGTTGTCCGTTTTCTTTCTTCTTTTTTTTTCTCTTTATTTTCGTTCTTTCTTTTTTTTTTTTCTTCTTTTTTTTTTAATTGATTATTTGATGCATTGTTGTACACACTAGCTGAAAGAGGATATCAGATTTTCCGGAAATGTACTGAATGATGCTGTTAAGGTCTACAGTTGCCGGCAAGATGGACTTTTTTTGTTTTTTTGTTGTTGTTTTTAGTTTGACCACCGAAGACGTAAATTGCCAAGTCTTCTTTGTTTTCGCTTGCAAAATATTCGATCTAACTCCTGACCAAATGCTGCAATAACCAGAAGTTCTTCCAAGCCACTACAGAGCGTCCAGACAGACAATTGGTGAGGGAGGGAAGGGGGACGCTTCCAGAATCCGATTTGCATGTGGACGTTGCTGTGGCCAGCACTGGCCAGTGCCGGCTGGCCGTCTTGACTGGGCTGCAGGTTTAACTCCAGCCGGGAATTGAACAATAGTGATTGTGGAGAAAGAGTAATAGGATGAAAGGAGCGGGAGAGAATGGTTGGGAGGAAGGAGGGAGGTAGAGTAGCGGTGGCGGGTGCAGCGTGGAAGAATGACCTAACCTTGTCCTTTCCGGCCAGGGCTTTGTGGCCGGTCCGGGGTCAGGGAAACCTCCTCCTAGTCTCTATAGATCTTTCTCTACAGCCCCCACACATCTCCTCCAGTGGTCAAGACAGCCCAGAGACATAGACACAGAGAGAGGTAACTGACTGTCCGAGTCGGTGTCTCTCGTTTAGCGGTTTGGCGCACATGGCACTGCAGAGGCCTTGGGACCCAGAGACATGGGAAGAGAGATTGGCAATTCATTCTTCGGAACGCTGTGTCTCGCAACAGCGGCTCAGCACATGCTGTACTGCAGAGGGCTTTGGACTCACAGACCAGAGACATGGGGAGAGAGATTGGTTTCAGTTTCTTCCAAACGCTTTGTTTCGCTACAGCGGCTTAGCGCACATGCACTGCAGAGGGTTGGGATCCACAAATATGGAGAAAGATTTACACCTTCCTTCGCAGAACTCGCTCTCTGTCTGGTTATCACAACCCCGCCAAGGGCTCAAGTCATAAAATTAATATTTTATTGGCACTGAAACGCACTGTGCATGCACACACCGACCGTTGGTGTTGATGAAGCAAGACAGTGATCACCAGCACAGTGGTGTAGTTACCAGCTCTCATTGTATGCCTCATCAACAACTGTTGATTTGTGTGGGAGATTTAGCCCTTAAGCCCACACTGACTGTTGGCATCAAACAATAGACACTGTTGGCATCAAACAAGAGACACTGTTGGCATCAAACAAGAGACACTGACTGTTGGCGTTAAACAATAGACACTGACTGTTGGCGTCAGACAATAGACACTGACTGATAGCGTCAAAAAAGAGACACTGACTGTTGGCATCAAACAATAGACACTGACTTGGCATCAAACAGTAGACACTGACTGTTGGGAACATGACAGACGTGGCACAACAATAGACACGGTTGGCGTCAAACAATGGACACTAACTGTTGGCATCAAACAATAGATACTGTTGGCATCAAACAAACAATATATACTATTGGCATCAAACAATAGACACTGGCTGTTGGTGTCAAGCAATAGACACTGACTGTTGGCATCAAACAATAGACACTGACTGTTGGCATCAAACAATAGACACTGGCTGTTGGCATCAAACATAGACTGACTGTTGGCATCAAACAATAGACACTGACTGTTGGCATTAAACAATAGACACTGCTGTTGGCATCAAACAATAGACACTGTTGGCATCAAACAATAGACACTGACTGTAGGCATCAAGCAATAGACACTGACTGTTGGCATCAAACAATAGACACTGTTGGCATCAAACAATAGACACTGACTGTAGGCATCAAGCAATAGACACTGACTGTAGGCATCAAACAATAGACACTGACTGTTGGCATCAAACAATAGACACTGACTGTTGGTGTTAAGCAATAGACACTGACTGTTGGCGTCAAACAACAGACACTGACTGATGGCATCAAACAATAGACACTGACTGTTGATGTTAAGCAATAGACACTGACTGTTGGCGTCAAACAACAGACACTGACTGATGGCGTCAAACAATAGACACTGACTACCAGGCGGTGAAATCGTTGAGTGTCCGTTCCCTGTGTCGATGTCTCTGAATAGTCAGCACTCTTACCACAGTCTGGCTCCAGATAATGGTCAAACGTCCAGCCTTAAGAGAAAGGGAATGGAACAGAGACCATAGGAAAGAGGACGGAGAGAGAAAGAGAGAAAAACGGGGAAGGGGAGGAACAGAAAGGGCACAGTGACCATCTTGCAGCGCTGACCGGAGCATCCTCCCAGTCTCTGGGGGTCTGGTCCAAGGTCACGGCGAGTTGCTTCCCTTTATCTAGTGCTGGACGACTTTTAGTGTTTCCCCGCGCTCCTTCTGCCTCCTCTAGGTGGCAGTTCCTTGGGGAGCCATTTGTTGGTTCCGGGTGTGGCGTTTGGGGTGTCATGTGGCCTACGTGCACCGCAGCTGAGTGAGTGAGAGAAGGAAGGAAGAAAGACAGAGCGAGAGAGTGGTAGAATGAAGAACTGTGTTCGTAAAGGTCTTATCAAGAGGAATGAGTGAAAGAAAGAATGAATGGATGAATAGTCCAGCGGTAAAGACGGGTGATACAGTGCTTGGTCAATTTTCAGAGAGAGACAGAGAAAGTGAGAGCAATTGTATAATGAGGAATTGTAGTTGTAAAGATGAACATCTGTGAACGGAGCGTGATGGGTTTCCCTTCTGACAGTTCAGGGTCTGTGTTAATCTTTGATTTGTCGCTGACTTTCTGCTCGCCATCGCCAGCGTGTTTCACATTTATCAGTTGGAGACAGTTGGCCATATGGCGAAGTTAGTACTTCCAAAGTAGGAAAACCACATATTTTGCTTGAGTCCATTTCCGCTCCCCCCCCCCCCCCCCCCACCTGGTGATAACTGTACTTTTTTTACAGAATAAATGCGGTATTCTCTTAGTTTACCGCTTTTATGTCCTATGAAGAGACTTTTTAGACTTGCCTGTGATATTTCCCTGTGATATCGTTTTGACTGTCAGAATTGTTCAGAGACGTCCAGCTCTTCAGGAAGTCGGCTACGCAGTGACGGAAGCTGACGCATTCTGACATATTTTGATGATATACCACCAGATCCTTTTCAAAGAGTTAAGCGTCGCGAAACATTCGTTTATTTGTGCATTATGAATGATAGTATGTTCAGTAACACAAAATAGGATGACACGAAGCCGATGCTATTGTATTATAGCTGTTCCGTCATTTTTTTGAGTCGAAAGTATCGAAAAATCAAATCAGACTTGGATAATCCCAATGAACAAATGTATTTCCCACTTTGGCGTCTCTGGATACCGAGTCGTTTTGGTGGCTGGAAGATACATTACCATTTGTCCCTGGATAGTTAAACTTTTGATCTCCCCTTTCAGCGCTAGAAGCTCACTATACGTATGATCAGATCTGTGTGAAACATCCTTCAGCCTGTTTTCGTAGCTACATGTAGACCGCTTTCTTTATTTCTGTTTTGTTGCAAAACAACTGGGTTCACAAAGTTCGTGGAATGGTTAATTATATTGAAAGGGGTTGAAAGGTTTTATATCTCTGTCTGTTTGCTTGTTTCTTATTTGTTTAGGCCAATCTCGTTCCTTTTCTCTCCTGTTGCTTTCTTCGGTTTCTAAATACATGCGTTTTGTCTGTCTGTCTGTCTGTCTGTCTGTCTTCTCTCTCTCTCTTCTCTCTCTCTCTCTCTCTCTTTCACTAACACACACACACACACACACACACACACACACACACACACACACACACACACAAAAACACCACACACCAGAGTTCGATTGTTTTGTGTGTTTTAAGCATAAGCCACACATAGATGGAATAGAAAGGTAGGAACAGAAAGAGCTCCTGTCCCCGTGTGAAACACATGGTGGTCAGCTAGGGTGGCGTTTGAAGTGTTTGCCCGCCTGTCTGCCTGCCTTGTCCTCCCTACAGACAAATAAACCAACTGGTTATCTTGTTACTGCTAACCTTGATCCTCCGCCTAATCTCTCTCCCCACTCTGACCCCCCCCCCCCCCCATCCACGTCACTCCTTATGCCCCACTCCAACGCGTCCCACCACCATCCTCCTCCTCCTCAACCTCCCTTCCCCTCCGTCACCACCTTTGTATCCAGCACCCCTCACAGTACGGACCTCTATCTTTAAAAAAAAAAAAAAAAAAAAAAAGATTTACCAGAGTTGCAACAGAACGGGGTGGGGGAGGGGGAAGACGAGATTCAGAGGTGGTCCGAATAAGAAGGCGTCAAAAGATGAGGAGGGTAAAGTGGTGAGAATTGGGGGTGGGTGGGTGAAGGTGGGTGGGATTTGCATGAAAATCCCTGCACACCGCGGTCAGTGGTGTCGTGTTTCCTTCTGTCGCTCCCCCCCCCCCCCCTCACCTATCTCCGGACCAACTGTCCAGTTTCTCAGGACATATGGTGTGTCCAAGGTCTAGTGATTGTCTGGTAACAGTGCCTTCACCTACCACTGACCCTCGCGCACTGCAATCCTCGGGGAAAGGAGATGGCGCAATGGAAACAGATTTAACCCTTTCATTCCCTTTGGCTATCCACCCGATCCCTACAGAAAGAAGCAGGCGCATAGTATCCCCGAGGAAGCTGCAGGATCGGGTTAGAGACTGAAAGGGTCAAAGATGTTGCTTCTGTACCATTTTCCATGTCTTTCCCCTTCTTTTCTCTCCACGCTCCCCTCCCCTACGCCATTTTTCTTCTGTACAGGGCTTTTGTCTTGTTTCGGAGGCAAGTTTCTTTTAGCGTTCGGTGGGTGAGGCGGGTAGAGAGGTGGGAGGTAAAGAGGGTGGACTACTTGACTTGTGGTGGCTGGGTCAAGGTGTTTTGAGTCTTCTCCCAACTGGATATTGCGACGGGCGCTGGTCGAGAAGAGTTTCCGTTTAGCTGGTCACCTAATTCACCCCTCTTCGGTCCTTCTTACCTTTGGACTTGGTTTGACCCCAGTCAGCAGCTGTGCAAAATATTGAATTATGAAATTACTTTCAGGATTTGATCATTATCATACACTTGGTCAACTGAACGGTCTGCTTAGTTTCATTTGATAAGATTTCGAGACTAAAAGTCCATCATTATAGTGTTTTTCAAACATCACTGAAATCCAGAGAAAACAGAACATACAGACCATAGTTTGTGCTTTGTTACGTGCTGCTACCAGAAGCGGCAACATTTTACGAAGAAAGACAACAACAACAAACTAATAATGGCAAATGTATTCCTCTGAGATGAAATAAATATCTTGGAAATATTTACCAGAAGTATATAATGCGATTTATGATTAAAAGTATAGTAAATCATGCGATTTAAATTTGCAGAGAATGTCCAAGTAAAAGCTTGCAGTATATAATAAATAATCTGGCATGACACACTATACGGGATCATGTTCTGTTTCCTTTCAAGAAGGCAAAGCGCACGAAGGCTGGCCCGGACGTTTGATGGCGAAGTCGTGTGGTCAGCTGATGTTTGCTTTTGTCTGGCAGAGTTCAGCAGTTCAGTACAGAATGGATTCCATTCGGATGGGGTGGAAATGTTCGGAAAAACCCAAATGCAGGGCACACTGTGCATGTTCAAGTCCCCCCCCCCCCCATCCCCCTCAAAATATCCGTTTTCTCCATGTCCCACCTCCGCTATATCAACCTATCGCGCCTTCCCACGTGTTGTTTCTCTCTCTGTCCTTCCACGTGGGGTTTGAACTTGAAAGGTTATCGACTGATTGTACGTGTTTTAAAGCAGAAATCTTTCGTACCTTTCTCATCTTGGGTTCCACATGCATTTTAAGCGTTAAGAAACTGAATTATTCGTTGATGGACGCTTCAGAGATGGCGGAGAACAAAGTCATTTATATATGCTATGATTGTTTCGCAAAGCTGTCGGTTAGGAAAGAACCAAATACAGTCGTTACCATTTTAATCACACTTTTTGTCTTTTTCAGATGATTTGTAGTGTTTGAAAACATCACGTTAAAATATGTTTCTTACATTAAATGATGTTCAAGTTTCTCTTGCCTCGTAAAGTCGAGAAATAGTAATTATCGTGAACTCAACTGTCATTTTCTCACAATTCTATCAGATCAAAGTCCACAACTAAACGAATTCCGTGCATATGTGGTGGTGTTGTGTGTGTGTTTGGTGTGTGTGTGTGTGTGTGTGTGTGTGTTGTGTGTTTGCGTAATGTGTGTGTGCTGTGCGTGTGTGTGTGTCACTGTATGTGTGCGTGCGTGTGTGTGTTGGTGCGTTGTGTGTGTGTGTGTTGTGTTATGTGTGTGTGTGTGGTGTGTGTGTCACTGTGTGTGTGTGTCTGTTGTGTCCCGTATGTGTTGTTTGTTGCTCGCGCGCGCCTCTCTCTCTCCCCCAAACGATTTTAATCGAAAGCTCGCTTGACCGACATCCTCGCAGCCATCCTTCAGATGATAATATATACGCGTATTTTCCTTAGTTTGATCTTTTCTGTTCATTTCTTACAATTCTTAGCCTGTCTCTTCTTCGCTTGCATAGACACAAGTTAAACTGTAACATTTCTTACTCTTCTGTTCTTGCACAGAAGCAAATTATAATGTTAACACTTATCCATTGTCACTCCATTTTATGGCTTTTGTTTTTTTGAATGGTGTGGCCTATTTAGAGTTAACACGGCTAGATACAGATTTACGATCAAATCGACTGTCTTACGCCTATTTAACGTCAGTCGACTCCTTACACACGACAAAAACTTGGTGCCTTCATCACAAGGTTAGAGGGCGATTGATGTTAGTGTGGAGGCGCAGTCCTCAGTCGTCTCCTTCAGACCCAGGAAGCCCGCGTTTTTCCACTTTTCATTTGGAAAGGTAGTTTACCCAAAGCCATTAATTCCTCCCGTTTTGTCGGATTCGGTGCCCATTTATTCTAGAGGTTCGCGGAGGTTACTTTCCAGAAGCCGTGATATATCGTACGTTTCTGTCACTTTGGCATCGATCGGTGCGGGAGACGAATGGGACAAGGGAGTGTACTATTGCCGCTGTTCTTTGGTGGTGAGATTCTTTGTAATCGACATAAATTCTCTTGTCATTCGATGTAATTACGTGTCTTTTTCCCTGTAGAGAGCTGGGCTCTCTTTCTGTTCAGTCCCAGCGCTTACAGTGCTTCTTTTCTGGACAACTTGTATGATTTGTATGAGATTGCATCTGTTTGGTGGGACTTCCCTTACCACATTCTCACTGTGTTGCCGCCGTCTCCGTGTCGTCTGCGGGTGAAAGGGCCCGCTCTCTGGAATTGAGAGCTGGAATGAGCTTTGTTTGGTGATTAAACCTCACTGGGTTTGTGTGTGTGTGTGTGTGTGTGTGTGTGTGTGTGTGTGTGTGTGTGTGTGTGTGTGTGTGTGTGTGTGTGTGTGTGTGTATGTGAGGGATGGAGGAAGACATAAGTGGTGTCAGCAATAATACAGCAAAATATTTTTGTAGCATAGTTAAGTTTATACTTTCTTTGAAATACTTGAACGCCTATGGTTTCACTATGGGTGGAGCGTTTTACCGATTTCTTCCAAAATATCAGTTTGCCAGTCAACTTGGCAATCACAGACAGCATTGAATTGTCAGATAAGCAGCCAGTGTAATTGGCCATTTAACATATACTCTTACAAAACATTTCTCAGTCATAGCGTAACGTTAAACCAAATATGTTGTTTTATCACAACTTGCTTTTTATTCATTATTATCAGATGTTGAATATATCACGCATCGGTTGCAATCATCCTACACAGAAGCACGAGCAGAAGCTGCCTAAGTTACAATGCTGTATCAGAAACAACCTTGGCAGTGTCCTGAGACACAAAGCCTATAACAGACTGCTATTATTCAAGTGTATGCATCAGTATCACAGCATCCAGACGAAGTGATCGATGAGTTGTACAGCCGACTCCAATCTGTCGAAGACTCTGTGAAATCCGAAATATATGCATAATCATGGTGGACTTCAACTCAAAAGTAGGAGAAGGTATTTCTAGAGAACATGGTTTGGGCGCTTTTGGACTTGGTGAAAGGAGCGAGAATGGGGAGAAACTATTAACACTTGGTCAGGCCAACCAGTTTAAAATCTTACACACCTGGTTTGAATACCATCCACAGTGAAGATTCACATGGATATCCGCAAATGAACATTACAAAAACCAAACTGACTATGTATTGGAAAACAAAGTGTGGTCTTCAAGTTTTTTGGACAGTAAAACGAAACCAGGCGCAGACTGACACGGATCACATCGTAATGACAGCCACCAAAATGAAAAGTAAAAGTTTCAAGAAAAAAGAAACCTCCACCCCTTTGATCCGATACGACATTGGAAAGCTAGAAGATGAATCCATAAAATCAAAGTTTCTAATAGTAACAGAAAATCAGTTTGAATCACTACTAGGCATGCAAGAAGAAAAATAATCAGATGATCTAAGGCAAGAAATGAAAGCTGTATGGAAGGAAACGGCTGAAACTATCATCGAAAAACAACCCCGAAAACGGACAGAAGCATGGATCAGCACAACAGCGATAATGATTATGAAGAAAAGATGAAGACAAGGAAACATGGAGACAGCCAGGATACAGAAACCTACGCAACAAAGTCAAGCAGTAAATTATTAAACGTGACATGGAAAAATGGTTAGAAGAATTATGTTCAAGAATTACCAAATTTGACAAAGCAAACAAGTCAAAGACTTCTTCATAAGATACAGTCTGTCACACGCAAAGGTTTCACATCAAAACGGCTGACCATCAAATCCTCATCAGGAGAAGCACTAACAGACCCTGAGTGAAGTGATGGACAGAGTACAGCAGGCAACTGTTCACTTATAACAACACAGATGATACTGTTGCAGACATAAAAGCAGGAAATTTGGGAGCCACCGTCCCTTATACATGAAGTCGAATGAGCGATACGAAAACTAACAAACGGGAAATCCCCAGGCTTAGACTTCATACCAGCAGAACTGACAGTGGTAAAACAGGGATCCAACTAAAATTGAGAATAATGAGATATCTCGTCTGGACCATCATGGCATATGGGTATATGGGTTGAAGGGTGGACCCTCAAAAAGAAAAACATAAAGGAAATAAATGTGATTCAATAGATGTCGCTTAAGGTTGCGATGGAAAGGCAAGAGAAGTGACAGGAGAATACTGGACGAGCTGAAAACCCAGAGAAAACTTGTACAGGTCATCCTTAAAAAGAAATTGACCTTCTTTGGACATGTGTGTAGAAACAAACAAAAAAGTACTCTCATGAAAGATGTCATTCATGGAAAAGTTGAGGACAAAAGAGGAAGGGAAGACCACAAACAGATTACCTAGGAAACATCAAGGAGTGGACAGATCGTAAAGTCCAGAGATTTTCAACCTGGTTGAGGAAAGACAGATATGGAGAGCAGTGCGGGCAGCCAACATCCCAAGGAGTGATGCCGTAGACTGAACTAAGCTGGACTTGTGTCCCACCCAGTATGTGATCTTTGGACCAGAACCAGTTACTCGTGTAAGAGTTTCAGTTGGTCACAGTGGAAGGCCACGGATTAGAAAAATCACATCTCTGATCCATGTAAGGATTTTCAAGAATGTGACAATCGTGTCTATATACATACTGCGATCTGTCTGAGAAGCACTAGTCCAGACGGCCCAATGGAAGCGTGCGGCAAAGAAGCAGTAAGGTCCATGGCGGGAAAAAGAGTAGTCCTGGGCCTTCGCCGACCAGCCAGGAGGAGATGGACTGCATGAGAAAAGGAAGCTGGTGGCCCATTACGGGCCGTAAATCGTGGCAGTTATTCCCCCTTCACACCGTTAATAGAGGGAGTAGGTGTGTCGGGCGGTGTCATCCATTGTAACAACTGTCTCCGGTCTCTGACAACCTCCCTACATCCACACCACACCCCCTCCCAAAATCCTCTGTCTCTGTCTCTGTCTCTCTCTCTGTCTCTCTCTCTCTCTCTCTCTCTCTCTCTCTCTCTCTCTCTCTCTCTCTCTCCCTCCCTCTCTCATTCTCTCTTCCATGCCCATTCCCTTCCCAGTCCTCTCTCATTGTCTCATTCTCGCTTCCCCCTTTCTGTCTCTGTCTCTGTCTCTTTCTCACTCTCGCTCTGTCTCTGTTTCCTCTCTCGCATTTCTCCTCCCTCCCCTTCCTGCTCCTCCCCCTTCTGGCTGTCCACTTGTTAACTATGGCCAAATAAGCAGTGTTGCTGTTCCTCCTGTCATTTTGGTCTCTCCTCCTTTGTAGTAGGTCTCTTTTCTTTTCTGGGCTTGTCTTCCTCGGCCCCTTCGTAGGTGTCGTTCTATTCTCTGTCTTGTCTTTCTTAACCCCTAAACCTGTAGACGTCTGAACCGCCCATGAAGGCCGGCCGGGCTGTGTATGTTGAGTGGTGGCCATGTGGTTAGGTCTCTTGGACGTGTGTGCTATCAGAAAAAGATGTATCAGTTAAAGAAAAAGGAACAGTTTCTGGAAGTACTGTCCGAGACAGTACAAGTGATTGGAACCGTGTATAGGAGAACAATATGACAAAGTACCCCCCCCCCAAAAAAAAAAAAAGAAGGAAATGAAAACCAAAACAAAAATGGCAAGTTTGATTTTTGTGCCGCTTCTTCAGAATTGTTTCACGTGATTGTGATTTTGAACTGTACATCATAATCTCCATCTTGAATTAAACATATAACTGATTTTGGTACTTCTATTACATCAATTATTAAACAGCTTGGGAACCTGTCTAAAAATATCCATCACTACAGAACCCAGGAACCTGTCTGGAAATGTCCAAAACTAAACAGCCGAGGAAGCTGTCTAAATTATCCATCGGTCACCAACATAGGAATCTTGGAAAAAAAAAACTATCCATTTCTAAACAGCCTAGAACTGTCTAAAAATATCCATCACTAAACACCAAGGAAGCAGTATAAAAATGTCCATCACTAAACACCAAGGAAGCAATCTAAAAATGTCCATCACTAAACACCAAGGAAGCAGTATAAAAATGTCCATCACTAAACACCAAGGAAGCAGTATAAAAATATCCATCACTAAACACCAAGGAAGCAATCTAAAAATGTCCATCACTAAACACCAAGGAAGCAGTATAAAAATGTCCATCACTAAACACCAAGGAAGCAGTCTAAAAATATCCACCACGAAACACCAAGGAAGCAATCTAAAAATGTCCATCACTAAACACCAAGGAAGCAGTATAAAAATGTCCATCACTAAACACAAGGAAGCAATCTAAAATGTCCATCACTAAACACCAAGGAAGCAGTCTAAAAATATCACCACGAAACACAAAGAAGCAGTCTAAAAATATCCACCACTAAACACCAAGGAAGCAGTTTAAAAATGTCCATCACTAAACACCAAGGAAGCAGTTTAAAAATGTCCATCACTAAACACCAAGGAAGCAGTCTAAAAATGTCCATCACTAAACACCAAGGAAGCAGTCTAAAAATGTCCATCACTAAACACCTAAGAACTGTATAAAAATATCCATCACTAAACACCTAAGAAGCTGTATAAAAATGTCCATCACTAAACACCTAAGAAGCTGTATAAAAATGTCCATCACTAAACACCTAAGAAGCTGTATAAAAATGTCCATCACTAAACACCTAAGAAGCTGTATAAAAATGTCCACCACTGAACACCAAGGAAGCAGTCTAAAAATGTCACCACTGAACACCAAGGAAGCAGTCTAAATGTCCACCACTAAATATCAAGGAAACAGTTTTAACTCGTTCCCTTTTTGGATCACCATGTCTGAAATGAAGAATAATAATGAGTCATGTTGACATGCCGAGACGTTCACATTCGCGCTTTTTTTCTTTCTTGTGTTATCGGCCGTAGTAAGTTCACAGTGTACTGACGCACACCGTTTCCCCGTAATATATCCACCAGATCCGAAACAATTGTGAGAAAATGTGATTGACAGAACATTCTGACTTAGCATAAAACATGTTTGTTATTTATTTTGTTTAATTATATTATTTAATAGATAATATCCGCAATACACACGTCTGTTCAAAAACAATACTACATAATCAAAAATTGTGACGTTAGGGTGTGATTTCAAGTGACATCACTGCTTGTTCATGATGTCATTTCATTTATGCTATGCAGTTTGACATACGCATGTTCTGTTTTGACATAAATGGATTCTGCTTTGTCAGTGTTGGTACGTACAACACCTGTTTGGAACGTTTTGAAACTGCGATTTCGAGATTGAATTCGGAATGTTTAAATAAAACACGTACATCGGTGAAGAATTGGAAAAGAATGCTCACACACACATGCACACACGCGCACACACGCACATGCGCACACACACACGACGCACGCAGCCGTGCGCGCGCGCCCACACACACACACACACACACACACACACACACAACACTTTTGACGTTTTCTTAACAAACTAGTTCACTTATAGGGACATATGTTTAGATATTTGAAATGGCGCTATCGAGAGCTTAAAGCCTTGGTCACTGTCGAACGTTTGGGAAGAGAAACTAAATAAGCAAACTGCTTTAGTTTGAACGTACATTCAGTTGTCTGAATGGCCCTAGCTATTATCCTTTTAGCGCTTGTGTATGTGTTTGGGGGGCTTTGCTTTCTCTGTGGTATTCCCGGCCGACGTGAAAGTGTGTGATGGGTCAGTTTGTTGTCAACCCTAACTACCTCTTGGTGTTATGCTGGCTGGTTAAAGGGGAAAGAATGCCTGATCGTTTTATTTAGTATGGTCCTGTTGAAAAGGCTCAGTAATTTTAGCGGGAATTTGGAAATTCGGGGTAGTGGTAGGCCTCCGTCAGTCGGCGTCGACAATCGGTGATGCACCCCAGTGTCGTATTGAGTCGAGTTGACGCCTCTGGAGCAGCGTCGGCTGTGGCTGGTAAGGCTGATGCGGGAAAGGCAGTGTCTCCCACATTGGATGCATGTACAGATGCTGGCCATGGGACTGTCTTCACAAGAGCTCGCTTTCTGCCTTGCTGTCTTGTAGACGTCTTGTATCGTAGCTGGGGCAGCCGACAGATCTGTTGCCGGAGACTAGTTCACCGTAAAGGATATTCTTTGGTATTCGTCCATCTTTCATCCGGTGCACACGGCCAGGCCAGCGCAGCCTGCGTTGTCTGAGCAGTGTGTGCATGGCAGGGAGACCAGCACATGGTAGGCACTGTGCGTTTGGTATTTTGTCGCTCCATTTGATGCTGAGGACATAGCGCAGGCAGTGCAAGTGAAAGCTGTTCACCTTTTGCTCCTGTTTTCCATGTTTTGTCCGTGTTTTTCTGCCATACCGTAAAATGCTGACGATGCAGGCGTGGTACACTGCCATCTTGGTCAGAGTTGTCAGGTTTGCGCTTGTTTATCTCGGCATCGAGGGACAGATTGTTGCTGATGATGACCCAAGGTATGTGAACTGGTGGACGACATCAAGTTTGTAGTTGTCGATGGTGGTAACGGGTGGATTGTCCACGTCTTGGCTCAGCACGTTCGTCTGTTTCGGGCTGATGGTCAGACCAAAGTCTTTGCAGGCTTGGGAAATTCTGTCTATGAGGCACTGGAGTTGTTGCTCAGTGTGTGAAATAACAGCAACGTCATCGGCGAAGAGCAGGTCTCTGATAATGGCCTCTCGCACCTTTTGTCTTTGCTTTCAGTCTTTCGAGGTTGAAGAGTCGCTCGTCGGATCTGGTGCGTAGGTACGCTCCTTACGTTGCAGTCTCAAAAGCATGCTTCAGGAGCATGGAGAAGAAGATGCCGGACAGGGTGGGAGCAAGGGCACAGCCTTATTTGATGCCACTTTTGATGTCAAAGGGTTCGGACATGCTGCCCTTGTACTGGATGGTTGCCTTCATATCGTCGTGGAATGATCTGATCAGGCTGTGCAGCTCTGGGGGACAACGTATGTTCAGGAGAATGTTGAACAGCCTATCCCTGCTGACCAGGTCAGAGGCCTTGGTGAGGTCGATGAAGGTGATGTAGAGGGGGGGTGGGGTTGCTGTTCAGGAGCATTTCTCCTGTAGTTGACGAATGGGAAACATCATGTCCAGTGTGGAGTGTTCTGATCGGAAGCCGCACTGGGATTCAGGGAAGATCGCTCAGCTAGCTTTTGGAGACGCACCAACATGACTCGGGCGTACAGTTTGCCTATAGTTGTTGCAGTTGCTTCTGTCTCCCTTGTTCTCATAGACGGTGACGATCTTGGTATCTCTCATGTCTCGTGGTACTACTCCTTTTTGTCTAATACTGACAGAGGACATCATGTAGAGGCTACAGGTGGGTGTTCTTGACGATGTTTGGGGGTGGGGGGTGCCATCATTACCAGGTGGTTTCCCACAGGCCAAACTACTAATTGCCTTGCGGAATTCTAGTGTTGGTTTAGCATCTAACTCCTTCATGATGGGCAGAGAGTTCGATAGCATCGAGGACTGAGGTAACAAGGAAGTTCTCCCTGGAGTATAGCTCTGAGTAGTTTTCCACCCATCTCTCCATCTATGCCAATTGTGCTGTAGCGTATAACAAGTAGACTGCTGCTTCCTGTGTTGTTTCGACACCATGAGGGTAAGCTGGAGTGACCTCTCCAGGGCGCAAGCCAGGGCGGGGTGATATGAAGGTCAAGCTGTTGCCCATGCAGCAGGTCCTCCCTCTCCACACTGTTGATGGGACCAAAAGAACGGCGAAGGCTGGTACAATTTGGCACCAACAGTGTCGCAGGAATTGCTGGAACGTTGCTGAAAACAGCAGCGGACCGCTTAGGGACTCCAGCACTGACTTTTTCCTCGGGGTTTACTCCCGAAGCCTTTCCCGTGACCGGACATGCTGCATGATAGCAGAGGTTTGAGGAGGTCTAAGTTTTCCTTCTCCTAGATGAGCTGCCATATAAGGCTACGAGCCCCATCTACCCAAAGCGGCAGGCTGTACTGGATTATATTTTACCAGTAGCAGGGAAACCCTGACTTAAAGCACGGAGGTAATATGAACAGAAAAAGTAGAGGTTTCAGTTTTCATAATAGATGTTCGTTTTTCTCATAAGTCGTTACACACAACATTTTTTTTTCGAGACCATTGATTTCTTTTCGCGGTTTGTTTCACTATAGTCTTTTTTCTGTCCCGTCCATCTGTACAGTAGAAGGGCTAAGAGTGTCCTGTATCCGTAAAACAGTCGTTTGTTGTGTATTTTTTTAGGATGACTTTTACTAAATAAATGAAGAAAGAATTAACAAAATGGCACAAACTGAAATATTTATTGATTTATCTCATGCAACAAACGTTTGTTTTTTTATACAAAATAACCTTTAACATAAATAACAGATCAGAAATAACGTGTACTACCTTTGTGCACTAGTGTTCCATAAAAGAATGATCATATTGATTTACCTGTTTCTGTCGGTATCTCTTTGTTTTTTAATTGAACTGTAAACAACTCAAAATGATTTTAACTGTCACTAAATTAAAACTTACTGATCTACAGGGTAGAGCTGTCAGTTGTGAACTTTGTGTCCTAACTTCGGTTAATCTTGTGCAATACAAGTTATCTTAATACGCTTCCAAAGGTCATAAGACTAACATTATCTTTTCTTTCGTTCGCAAAATAAGCGTTTATATTCTATTTTGGTATGTTTTTTGTTTGTTTGTTTGTTTGTTTTCTGAACCTTTTTTTTTTTTTTGATAATCGCAAGGAAAGTTTGTGGATGCTTCTTTTTATTCTCCTCTAGGTGTTCGTATTCTATTTGGTGGCGAGTTTGGTTTTATGTCCAGGTTTTACTTTCATAACTCACGACACTGTGCGTGTGTCTTTCTTGCACGATGTGTTGGATGTTCTGGTCTGAGTTCCTTCTGAACTGTGTTTTCATGATAAACGTGCTTATTTACGGTCGTCCATTCAGGTCGATCCCTTCTCATCTCCTGACACCTTTTCTCCACGCGTTTCCTCCATCTCCGCCTTTACATGATAATTCGATTACTTTCATCTTCAGGTCTTGAGCGCATCCCCCACGCCAAGCCCGACGACTACAACAGCACTATCACATCAGCAGCCTGGCATGTGGCATCGGAGTGTTAGTTGATAACGGTCAAAAGTGTCGAGATGAAGGCATCAAGCGTGTCCGCTCAATGGCTATTCTCCGCTATGCCGGCCCATCCCCGTACAATAATAATACCTATTCTTGCCAGATCTGAAACTGCCGTGTCTTGTTGTGCGGGTTTGATGCGACTGCCATTAAGGCAGAATCATTCCGTGACGCAATTTATGAGGGCTAACTTGCCTCTGTGGGTTGTGCTGTTGTCTGTCGGGTGTCGTCCGAGTTGGCTTTTGATTGGTCGGATGTGGATGACGAGTCTTGAGGAGTGGTTGTGGCGAGAAGTTCAAATGCGTCAGATAGTCCTTGTAGATGTTTCCATGATCTTGTCGTTTATATGCGGTTGTGTACTCCATTTGACATTATGCCAAATATGGTTTTTGATTCATGTCTAGGTACAAACTGTCATCTTTCGAGAACAAGTATATTTACACAGTTCATTAACATTTTCTGACATTTCGTTTTTATAAGACCCCAAGCTAACGCTGTTACATTAGCAGACTACATTATTAATTGCATAGTTTTTTTTTTTAAATGGGTATTAAAGATTTATTACGTTTCAGTCTTTAAGGACAAAACTGCAAATTTGACAATAGAATTGTTTGTTGTTCTAGAAAAATGGGTCGTCCTTAAGTGGGTGAAAATAAAATTGAAATTGAAGTGACCTACAGAACAGTCGGAAATGGTACACGAAAATCCGTAGAAATGATGCACAGTAATTTCAGTTCTTCAACAAAACAGTGACTTAAAAAACTTTGAAAGGGGGAAATAGGAGATTGTCTGCTTTGAGATTGTTTTGTTTGTATATGATTTATAGACATTTTTTTTCTTTGTTAAATTTTGCTTCTGTATTTGTTTGAAGCTTTTTGTTTGTTTGCTACTTTGTCTGTCTCCATAAACTCGGCCATCTTTGCCCTCCTCCCACTTCCCCCCCCCCCACCCCACCCACACGCACAGCAAGCCCTGTCCTATATCTGCGCTATCCTGGTTCTTGTATTTCAGGTTGGAAGCTAAATAAAACCACGACTTTCCTATTGAACTGGAAAGTAATTAGTAACTCGAGCTGCCTCTGCACTTAACGTCTATGTATGTAGTTGCGTTATTACGTCTGCTGCTGTGCCTTTTCTTTTTCCTTGTGAAAAAATAAATGAAAAGAAAAGGTGGAAGGAGAACGAAGCCGTTATATTTTCAGTGCGTAATGGATTTATGTGATTAATGTTGAAGTGAGTAATTACTACGTGGAAGGGGAGGGTAAAATGGAGTGGCAGAGATGGTGAAAAGTGGCGTGTGTGCGTGTGTGTGTGTGTGTGTGTGTGTGTGTGTGTGAGTGTGTGTGTGTGTGTATGTGAGTGTGTGGGTGTCTGCACGCGCGCACGATGTTTTTTTTTTGGGGGGGGAGGGTGGGGGTGGTTGTGGTCCAAGCTACACTGTACAGCAATTAGCCAGGCCGAGTTGCCAACGTTAATTACGTTTCATTGTCCGTTTTTGAAGACTTTCCCTACATGGCAGCGATCAATTTTAGCCCATCGCCCTTTGTTCCCTCCACCTCACACCCGCCCCTTGTTTTCCTCCCCTCTCCCCCCCCCCCTCCTTTGCTCTCTCTTACTTCCGCCTCCATTTACTTCTCTCTCCCTTCCCCTTCACCACCTCCCACGGCCCTGTCGTCATAGGCTCCTGTTTCCAACATGCCATCTGCTAGCTTACACAGTGTTGGTTTGTCTCCCTCTCGCTTTACTTTGCCTACCCCCTACTCTTTTTATTAGGAAAATCGATTTAATTATACCTTTGATATTTTTGTCCCAGCCCCAGATCTTTCGCTGCCTTTGATAAACCTAAGTGCATGCTAAGTGGTGTTATCTCGCTATTGATTTCCACTGTATTAGTGCTTTTTTTTTTCCCGTGTGTATATTTGTTTGCCGGTTTTCATCTGTTGTCAGAAGCTCTTGCATTACGGTTTGGGGCGCCCGGAATGAGTTTTAACCACTGCTGCTTTTGACAGGGCGGGTAGGCGGGAGGGAAGAATGGGAGCGTGAAAAGGATCTAGCGGCGTGAATTATGCATAAGTACACGTTGGCGATGTATGGCGTCTCGCGCAGTATCGTCCCTTGTGTTTGCCCCCGGGCTGATGGTTCCACGAGAAGGGAGAAGGGCATCGCGTTTCGTCTGAAACCCGGTATAGCTTTTAACTCTCTCCTTTCTTGGCCATCTATACACGCTATGGTCTTTCGCCCGCCTGTTGTTTGATCAAATACGGAAGAGATATATTATTAAGAGGTAACTTTTCTTTCCTTTATTAAGAGGCAGCTTTTCTGTCCTCGTAATTTACTGAAACTGAGCTGCTTCACGTATCGTGTTCCGTTTATTACACGCGAGGATTTCGTACTTCATTTTCTTGCATTTCTGACGGTCTTGCGGCCCGCACCGGTAATGATGGTGGGGATATCTGATCAGGAGATAATACAACATCAGAAGTGTATTGTTTTGAATTGTATTGTACACGCGCAATGGACTTATTCCGGCATATTGCCTGATAAAACAAAGAACTTAAACATTACTAAGAAGCAACATTTCTTTCCATATAATTGACTGAAAGAGCTGAACTTGGTTTGAACAAACTTTAATCGCAAACTAGTGCTCAATTTCTTCTGAACCTTTTTTTTTCTTTTCACATAATTTTACTGAAACTACTTTATGACTTCGGCAACTTTTTTGTCTTCGGTTCGTCAGTGGCTATAATGTTTTATAGAGTTCTTGTGTTACGTATGTACTGTCGATTACAGTGTTTGGTTTACACACAATAAGTACAATATCGGCGTTGTGTTTATTATCGTATTTTGTTGTATCTCGTATACTGTCATCATCTTCATGTGTACTGCCGCGTGGCGTTGGCGATCATGGTCCTCCATACGAATCTATCCCTTGTTGCTGCAAATACATCTTCCACCCTCTTCGTCCTCCGCCCCTCTGCAAGTCCGTCCAATATTTTCTCCCTGGGTCTGTCTGTCTGGTGCTCTATTTCCCTCCAGCTTTCCTGTTGTAACTAGGTGCTCGAATTTCTCTTACCTCATAAAATGCCTTATAAATGTTGCTTGTCTTTTCCTAATCTTCTTCATTAATGTTCTTCTTTTGTCTGCCTCCTTCAAGACTGTCTCGTTTATTTTCTTTGCTGTCCATGGAACTCTTAACATTCTTCATGGAAACCACTTTTCAGTTGCCTCAATCTTGTTCTGACTTTGCGTGTTGACTATCCACGTCTCATATCCGCATGACAGTATATAACACTGAAGAATCTCATCCTGATGGTAATTGATAGGCATTTGCTGATAAGAACAATTTTCATTTTCTTGAATGCTGTTTTAGCTTGGCCGATTCTGCTGGCTATTTCTGATGTGCATCTGCCGTCTGGTGAGATGACGGTTCCCAGATACTTAAACTTACCAGCTTGTCTCAGTGTTGTGCCATTTGCTGCTATTTTGCATGAGGGGATTTCGTGTTTTTTTCACTGATTACCAGGACTGCAGTCTTTTTGCTATTCAGCTCCAGCCCTTTATTTCTGCTTTGTTTCTATTACATTCACCAGATTTTGTAGGCCTTTTTCACTTTCTGCAGTTAGAACAGTGTCATCTGTGTAACGAAGATTATTGATCATTTTCTCATCCAACATTTACTTCAGGGCATTCTTCTAGGTGTCTCATGATGGGTTCTCTGTAAAGTGAAAACAAATCTGGTGACAGAACACAACCCTGCCTAACCCTCTTTTGATATTTTGGAGAGATCATATCGTTTTCTATTCTCATCCCAATACATATTTCTGATTTCTGATTCTTAGATCTTTTCCATCAGCATTGAGTCTTTCTAATTGGTTGATCAGTTCTTCGTGTCTTACCGATCAAAAGCCTTGGTATAATCAACAAAGCATAAATATAAATCCTTATTCAACTGGATTGACCTTTCTATGAGATTCTTAGGATGTATATGGCATTAATAGATCATTTCCCTTCGACAGATCCACACTGGTCTTCTGCTATTTCTCTTTTGATTCTGTTCCTTGTCCTCATCATGATTATTCTTAATAGAATCTTTGTTACATGACTCATCAACCTGATTGTACGATGGAGTTCGCATTCTATCGCCCCTGTTTTCTTTGGAAGTGCAATGAAAATTGATTTTGACATATTTTGGGGGATTTTTCCGGTGTTATAAGTTTCATTCAGGAGGACTGTTATTTTTTCAGTACCAAATTCATCTAGGACTTCAATCATTTCCGTAGTCCTGGGGCTTTTTCCGGTTTCATCTTTTTCACCACTGTTCTAACTTCATCTTTTATTGCGGTTGGTCCTTCAACGTTTTTTCTTGTAATGTGTTTTTCGTTTCTAGGATCGTCAAAAAGGTCTTTAAAGTACTTTCCCCATCTATCTTATGTTTTGTCTTGTTTTGTCTTGGTAGACTTCCACTTGTCGTGATGTCCATTATGTTGCCTACTCCTCCTTCATGTGTCTCCACTAAGAACATATAATTATATGCTTGCCTGGTGTTATTACGCCTGCCCCCTTCCATCTCACTTTCCCTAGTCCTATAATATTGATGTTGAGCCTTTCCATCTCCATCTTGACATTTTCAAGTTTACCTTTTTGCAGCAATGTTCTTACGTTCCAAGTAGCGATTTTGATGTTTTTCGCGGTAGCTTCATGACGATCGGGTGTCACCTGCGCAGCATGACATCGCCTACCGGACGAGGATGCTCCACTGGAGCCCCTATTCACGTCGTTTACTTCCGTTCTCTTTTGGCTGTCCATGTTTATCTTGGAAATATACGTTGGCGGTTTCCTGTTGCGTTCCATCGGTTTTTGTGCGGACTCTCCGCTAGCCCTTGTCGTTCCCATGATACCCACAAGGCAGTGGAGGTGATTTTCTGTCAGGGTTTACTCCCTTACCCTTGGTTTCTCCCGAGATAACCATAAGTCAGTGGTGTTTTTCTGTCAGGGTTTACTCCCTTAGCCTTGGTCTCTCCCGAGACACCCACAAGGCAGTGGTGCTATTTACCCATAGCTGGGGGTCTGGTTCGTGGGCACCGGGGCATGTCCACACGCCGGTGGGCCTGTGTGCTGCCCGTATTGGGGCCAGACCGCCTCCCAGTCCGTGAGGTGCTCAGTTACCACATGTCGCCACGAGGAGACGCAACATTGGGCTTGCTGATGGAGAGGTTGTGTAACTGACAGAGAGAGAAGCAGCAGTGTTAGCCAGCGGTGCAGGCTGAAAGCGAGAGGTGACAAGTACGCAGTCATTACTAAGCCAACACAATAGACGCGTCACATCAGCCATTATGACACATTCATGTACTGTATGGTATAGTGTTTTTTGCTTTAGGCTTTTTCGTGCCCACTATTTGATCAAATAGGGACTGAACCAAATCATTAAGTGGCAACATTTCTTCACGAAAAGCATATTGATATGAGAGTCAATGTCCTTTACTAATGAACTGTGGTATAGTATTAATCTGGAACACTATTTCCGAAGAATATACTGATATTAAAAGCTACGTTCTTTCTCTGTAAGAATTAATCGATACTGAGAGACTACATTTCTTTCCTAAGAATATAATGATACTAAGAGCCAACGTTTCTCTCTACATTGATATTAAAAGCCAATCTTTCTTTAATAAGAATGCTCCAGTACTAAAAGCCAACGCTCCTTTCGTAAGAATATATTGATATTAAAAGTCAATGGTTTTTTTCTCCTGAGAATGTCCTGATATTAAAAGCCAACATTTCTTTCCCAAATATAAACTGAAATTAAGACTCTGATTTCTTTCCTAAGAGTATATACTAAAACGGAGCTGCACTGCATACCGTATTGGTTTTTCTACGCTCAGTGATGTTGCCCATAAGTTTTATCGTGTTGCTGTGTGGCTCATCTTGCCGTGCCATATTGTTACGATTTCTGATTTTAAAAAAGTCTATGACATTTGATCAGCAAAAAATGACTTGAACCTTAAGATCATTGGACAACACTGGTCTAGGCCTGAACAAGAAACAAACCTTTTATCTCCAGATAGCAGTTTATTGATTATTTTATTTGCTCAGTCTTAACAGAAAAATACGTATGAGTTTTTCTTTTTGACTTACTGCAAAATCATAAATAGGATTGAAAAATAGTAAGCACGTTTGTGTAAGCTTTACTGGCAAATAATGTTTGCTTCAAATCGTTGCAGCTTTAAAAGCTTGAAAAGCAAAAGTAAGTATTGTAATGAAAAAGTTTCGACAGTCGGTTTTTCACCAATTGATGCCAGCAAAATAAAACATTCTTGAATGCAAAAACAAATAAGCAAATACGTTTCATTCATTCATTCGTTTGTTTGTTTGTTTGTTTGTTTGTTTGTTTGTTTACTTCGTTAAATAATCAATTTATTTGATGTGCCAGTTCATAACCATTCCGCACTGGCCAATATATTTCACGCACCATGTTTAACAGGCTGAATTACTGCATCTTCCTGCTGCTGCATTTTCAGCAATTGTTGTTTTCTTTTCTAAATGACCGTTTGTATGTTGCCATGTTCAGTTGTTGTTTTCTTTTCTAAATGACCGTTTGTATGTTGCCATGTTCAGTTGTTGTTTTCTTTTCTAAATGACCGTTTGTATGTTGCCATGTTCAGTTGTTGTTTTCTTTTCTAAATGACCGTTTGTATGTTGCCATGTTCAGTTGTGTTTTCTTT
>JAPXFY010000019.1:23501033-23523533 GCA_030674185.1 Monoplex corrugatus
CCTCATGACAACAGACGTTGTTGATATTATTGTTTGTTGTTTGTTTGTTTGTTTGTTTGTTTGTCTTCCTATTTTTCCTGGGACTCAGTCTCAGTTTACAGTATCACTCCTAAGAATGTTGGCTGCCCACATTGCTCTCCGGGTCTCTGTCCTCCACATCTGTCTTTCCACAACCAGACTGAAAATCTCTGGACTGTTACGACCTGTCCACTCCTTGATGTTTCCCAGGTAATTTGTTCGTGGTCTTCCCCTTCGACTTTTCCATGAGAGTGCATTTTTTTTCTGCACATATGTCCAGTGAAGATCAGTTCCTGTTTAAGGATGTCCTGTACAAGTTTTCTTCGGGTTTTCAGCTCGTCGAGTATGCTCTTGTCACTTCTCTTGTCTTTCCAGCTCACCCTAAAGAGACGTCTATAGAACCACATTTCAGTTGATTTTATTTTCTTTACGTTTTTCTTTTTGAGAGTCCATGCTACAGCTCCGTGTGTCATGATGGTCCAGACCAGACATTCCATTATTCTCATTTTAATTTTGTGTCTATCATTTTGTTTTTCCAGATGTTTGTGAGACTATCATCCGTTTCTTTGCCATTCCAATTCTGGTGTTGATGTCGATGGAACAAAATGCATCATTGGATTTGATCGATCCTAAATATTTGAACTGGCGGACTTCTTCCACTTTATCTTGACCTATATAGATGGATTTGACTGGGCCCAGGCCAGTGTGTAAAAAATTTGGTTTTCTTGGCATTCAGTGTAAGGTTCTGCTCTTCCCCGATCTTATTCAAATTTATCATAGATGATGCCTCATGGTGATCGTTTGCGCAGAGTCAGCGTACCTGAGATTTGAGATTTTTCTGCCTCCCTCTTTTATGCCATATTCTTACATGTTGGAATGGCTCATAACCTGTTCCGTATACATACTGAACAAATGCGGGGATACATGCTTGGCGCACACCTTTCTTGATGTTAAATGGCTCAGTGTGTTTGTTGTCCCATCTGCTTTTGGCATTCTGATCTTTGTAGTGAGATTTTATGAGGGCAGTGAGGTGTATTGGAAAGCCCATTGTCTGAAGGGTAGCAAACAGCTTTTGATGGTTGACATTGTCGAAGGCCTTGCTGTAGTTAATGAAAATAATGTATCCCTCCGTCTGAGTCTCCATGATCTTTTCCATAAATACCTGTAGGATGCAGGGCATGTCTCCGGTTCCTCTTTCTGGTCTAAAGCTCACTTGTTCTTCCGCTAGCTCAGCTTCAAAATTAAAATACGTAGCAGCACTTTACTTGTGTGACTTATCAGTGCTATCGTTCTGTATTTCCACATTCTTGTGTGTCGCTTGCTTTATGAAGCATCACTATTTCCTCTTGTTTCCAGTCTTTTGGCCATTTGCATGTGTATTCCATATTTTGCAGCAGAGGGCAAGGATGAGTTGGATTCCTGTTTTTACCACTTGCCTTGATCAGCTCTGCTGTTGTGCAGTCTAGCCCTGGGGATTTCCCATTTTTATGTTTTTGTATCGCTGGTTCGACTTGGTGTAGAAGGGGCGGTGGCTCCAATTTTTTTGCTTTTATGTCTGCAAGTGTCATCTGTGTTGTTATAAGTGAACAATTGTATTGCCGTACTCTGTCCATCACTTCATCATTCACTCAGGGTCTGTTAGTGCTTCTCCTGATGAGGATTTGATGGTCAGCTGTTTTGGTGTGAAACCTTTGCGTGTGACAGACTTTATCTTACTGAAGAACGTCTTTGACTTGTTCACTTTGTCAAGTTCTGTAATTTTTTAACATTCTTCTTCTAACCATTTTTTCTTGTCATGTTTAATTATCTGCCTGATTTTGTTGCATAGACTTTTATATCCTTGGTTGTCTCCATATTTCCTTGCCTCGATCTTTTCTTCAGCAAGCATTAGCGGTGTTGTGCTGATCCATGGTTTTGTCTGTTTTCAGGGTTGTTTTCTGATGACAGTTTCAGTCGTTTCTTTCCGTATGGCTTTCATTTCTTGCCACAGCTCATCTGATTGTTTTTCTTCTTGTGTGTGTAGTAGTGATTCAAACTCATTTTCTGTTATGATTAGAAATTTTGATTTTAGGGATTCATCTTCTAGCTTTCCAATGTCGTATCGGATAAAAGGGATGGAGCTTTCTTTTTTCTTGAAACTGTTAAATTTTCATTTTGGCTGTCAGTAGGATGTGATCCGTGTCTCAGTATGCGCCTGGTTTTGTTTTGCTGTCCAAAACCTTGATCCTTTTCTGGACTGTGCCGCGGACTGCATATCCTAATTTGATCCTTTTCCTGGCACTTGCTCTAATGTTTACTGTCTAAATTCTTCATGTCCTTATTGGTAAGAGATTGCTTGGAACAATACGTGCTATTGCTGAGTCCAGTCCTCGGCACCCGAGTGTCTCTCCTCCAAGAGCCTAAGTATCCAGACTTCCACTGACACGTCATTCAAACACCACAAGCGGTCTCCAGTCCCCAAAAAACACACATCCCAGAGGATCCTGTCTGATTTAGGATTTGAACCCTAGGTCTCGTGTCATTTCTGAGCGTTCTCGCTACAAGTGTATCACTTCCCACTCATCATTAAACATGAAGTGTCTCAAGCAGTGTTTTGCCTTTTGTCATGCTGTTGTTGGTTACTTTCTATGGGAATTGATAGAGTGTTCATCTTACTTTGCCTTTTGGTTTCATATTACATTTATTCCCAGGACAGAGGCCAGGTGTATGAATTGTGTTGTTCTATAGCTCGTCTTGCTTTGTAGAATGATTGTAACATAATTGTAGCGAAAGAGAAAATGCTAATTTTCGGAAGGAAAGTTACAGATACTTCGGAGAGACTTGCTTTTATGTCCTTACCGTCACCACGCCATTGGTGATTTTGTGTCATCGGCAGGAGAGAAAATGCAATTATTGTAATAGAATTCGATTTTCACTACTTCTGACCCCTGATAATTCGGGGATCATCTTCTGCTTCGTGTGGCTGTGGGAATGGACAGTATGATTTATTAGGTAAATGTATGTAGGTTTATAACCCGCAAGTATATCTGAAACTTTAGATTATCGCCCAGCGTGTATGGTTATGCCTTATGGGCCTCCGCCACGTTTATTTCGTATTTTATCACAACTGGTGCAGCACATTCTAGGGAAGAACCGCGTGCTCTGATGTCTTATTGTACAAGCTTATGTCATCTAAGGCACAGCCAGCAAAGACAATGGCATGTGATAATGACTATTGATACATAACATCCACCGTGGTGATGTTGTCGTTCATCGCCTGGCATTTACGGAGGTGCGCGTAAAGTGACGCCTATAAGCACAGATTGATGTCACGTACCACGTAATTTTCCGTTTCATCGCATGTCGTTATAGGTGTAGGGCGTATTATGGTATCAACTGAGCGCTGTGACATCGCTTTCTTGAGGAAACAGAAAGCAGAAAGCATTTAAGAAGCTGTTTCCTGAATGTCTTCACTGGTTTAGCAAAGGTCATGAAAACTACCAAATAAGTAGAACAGGCAACGAACGATAACGGCCCAACAAAAGCCGGCGAGAAGATTTGACCATATGTCTTTGCTCCTCGAAAATGGGCTGGCATAAAAACCGGCGGAAGAAACACCAGTGATAAAAACACGTCACAAATTGAACCAATTTATCTTCTCGGAAACGGTGACTTCCCCGTAAAACGCCGGGGAAGAATAATAAAATAAAAGAACAAAAAGAAAAAGAGGGAAAAAAGTATATAAAAAGCGGCACCCTTTCGCCAATTTTGCGGTGGCACCGAGACAATTTTGCTTTATTCAGGGGTTTCTCCTGTCTTTTTTTTTTGTCTTTTTCTCCCCAAAATCCTCTTCCACGTCCTCCACATCAGCCCCCACCCCCCTCCTTTGGCCCCTTTCCACTGCCCTTTCCATTGGCACGAAACTTGCTTTGATTCGCTTGCACAACTTGCATAAGACGTAAGAGAAAGAGAAAGGGACAGAGAGAAAGAGAGAGAGAAAGACAAGAGTGTGTGTGGCGTTGGCAGGGCCTAACGGAATGAGTCACCGGACGATTAATGAGATTCAAATAAGGATAATCGTCTCACAATGCTAGCAGGTGTTCTTGAACACCCTCCCCCCTCTTTTCTCCTTCCTATCTCCCTCTCTCCCTCTTCTTCCCTCTTCTCTCCCTCCCTAAATCAATGCCAAGCAGCTTGCAAGAAACAAGTCCTCTTTCTTTCGTTTTCTTTTTGAGGCCTGGTGGTGGTGGTGGTGGTGGTACAGTCTGATAATGTCTTAACTTGTGCGGGACGGCTTGTGCCAGTGATGGAAAAGACACCAGCCAGTGCTGCTGGGCCATTGTCTGCTTTTTGCTATTGAGCATTATTGGTATCTGGCTAGTGTAGATGACTGTTGGTGTATTGTTTGTGTCATTTGTCCACTTAACACTTTGTGACGGCTTTTCTCCAATTTTGATTTTAAGAGATGTTTGTGACCGACATTCTCGTATGTGAATTACAAAATGTTCAGCAGTTATAAACGCGAAGCATCAGCAAACTTTTGAAATCTATAATGTGCTTTTAGTTTGAGAACAAGTTTTACATACATTTTTTCATATCATATCGATTTGATCAAGCAAACATACAAACAGGTCGAATTGTTTTGTAAAATCTGAACTGCCAGTTATGTCGGACTTTTCTTCTTCTTGTGTTTTGATATTGAGATGTTTTCATGAGCAGGTATTCAACAACAGTAATCTTCACATGAAAATAAGTGGTTCTAGATTATTTTATCTTTTGTTCATTTTTTAAAAGTTTTGATAACACACACACACACACACACACACACACACACACACACACACACCACACACACACACACACACACACACACACACACACACACACACACACACACGTACAGGCATGATAACATCAGGCAAGTATGAAATTATATGTTCTAGTAGAGACTTATGAAAGAAGAGTAGGCATCATAATGGACAATGACAAGTCAAAGTCTGTCAAAGTATACTGGGCTAAATCAGACCGAGAGTTTTATTAGTTCAATTGGTTGGCAAGCCATTTGATATCAACGTCATCCAGGTACATGTATATGCATCAACATCCGCAAGTACTGAGGAAGAAATTAACAACTTATATGAAGAATTAGAGACGGCCAAGGCTCAGTGTAAATCACAGGACGACTGGTTGATTAAAATCGAAAGATGGTACGATTATTATGGAACAAGACAAAATATTAGATAGATGGGGAGAGTACATAAAAGACCTTTTTTTTAATGATGACAGAAGCAAAGAACACATAAGAAAAAGCGTTGAAGGACCACCAGTAATGAAAGATGAAGTTAGAGCAGCACTGAAAAAGATGAAACCCGGAAAATCCCAGGACCAGACAATATTACGACAGAAATGATTGAGGCCCTAGACGAATTTGGTGTTGAAAAAATAATAGTCCTCCTAAATGAACTTTATGATACCGGAAAAATCTCCAAAGATATCTCAAAATCAATTTTCATTACACTTCCAAAGAAAGCAGGAGCGATAGAATGCGAAACTCCATCGTGCAGTCAGCTTGATGAGTCATGTAACAAAGATTCTATTAAGAATAATCATGATGAGGACAAGAAATAGAATCAAAAGAGAAATAGCAGAAGAACAGTGTGGATTTGTGGAAGGGAAAGGAACTGTTAATGCCATATACATCTTAAGAACTATCATAGAGAGGTCAATCGAGTTTATTAAGGATTTATGTTTATGCTTTGTTGATTATACCAAGGCTTTTGATCTTGTAAGACATGAGGAATTTATCAACCAACTGGAAAGGCTAAATGTTTATAGAAAGAATTTAAGAATAAACAGGAATATGTATTGGGAACAAATAGCAGCAATGAGAATTGAAAACGACATAATCTCTTTCCAAAATATCAAAAGAGGGGTTAGGCAGGGATATATTCTGTCGTCAGGTTTGTTTTCACTTTACATCGAAACCATTATGAGAAACCTAGAAGAATACCCTGGGATAACAGTTGGAGGGAAAATGATAAACAGTCTCCGTTACGCAGATGACACCATTCTGATGACAGAAAATGAAAAAGACCTAGAAAAACTTGTGAGTGTAATAGAAATAGAAATCAGAAATAAAGGGCTGAAGCTAAATAGCGAGAAGACTGAAGTCATGGCAGTCAGTAAAATATATGAAATCCCCTCATGCAAAGTAACAACAAATGGCACAACATTAAGACAGGGTAATAAGTTTAAATATCTGGGAATGGTCATCTAATCAGATGGCAGATGCACATCAGAAATAGCCAGCAGAATCGGCCAGGTTAAAACAGCTTTCAAGAAAATGAAAAGTGTTCTTACCAACGAATGCTATCAATTAACATCAGGAAGAGAGTTCTTCGGTGTTATGTAGAACCGATACTGTTGTACGGATGTGAGGTATGGACAGTCAACACGCAAAGTCAGAACGAGATTGAGGCAACTGAAATGTAGTTTCTAAGAAGAATGTTAAGAGTTCCATGGACAGCAAAGAATGCGAACGAGATGATCTTGAAAGAGGCAGACACAAGAAGAACATTAATGAAGAAGGTTAGGAAGAGACAAGCAAAATTTATAGGACATTTATGAGGCAAGAGAAATTAGAGCACCCAGCCACAACGAGAAAGCTGGAGGAAAAGTGAACACTAGGTAGACTGACCCAGGGAGAAAATATTGGACGGACTTGCAGAGTGGTTGAGAACAGACAGGGTGGAAGATGTACTTGCAGCGACAAGGGATATATTTGTATGGAGGGCACGTGATAATGATACACTTACAGAGACAGAGAGAGGAGAGAGAGAGACAGGGAGAGGAGAGAGAGAGAGAGACAGAGAGAGAGAGAGAGGAGAAACAATGCTTATCAAAAAAAATTTGATCAGTTGAAAATGTATGAGCAAAGATTTGTACGATCTTCGTGGGGTACTTTTGTCACACCTTGTGTAGAGACGTTATTAACTTGATCTCAGAATATGACTCAGACTGGGATTACAATATTCAAACAAGTTGAACTTAGTAAATTCTAAAAAGGAAAACTGCTTGTAGGGCGTGACGTTCTCTTGTCGAGACTTCTCTGCCGCGCTGCACAAATTGTTAATCACATCTGTCTGTTTGCTGGTTTTGCAACACATACATACGTACCGATTTAAGATACTGAAATATGTACACACAAAGCTTTTGAAATGACAAAAAACAACCCAGACAAAGCACACGTATCTAAACATATCGATGACCCTGATATCATTACATTCACGCCAATAATCCAGTGATATGCCCCTGGTGTTGGTTGGCCATTCTGCCCAATTTATCACTATAGAGATTAAAAAAATGTGAACACAAATTCACTTTTTTTAAACAGAACCAAGTACACAAAAACATACATAAAAACTGGACTACATTTTCTAAAATTGCCACTAAGCAGTTCACATTTTCTGAAGAATCAAAAATGCAGTTGATAATATGTGCCCAGTTTTGAATCCTAGTTGAAATCATATAAGGCTCTATGGAAAACATAAAGTTGAATGAATCAACACGAAAATCGGAAAGAAGAGATGACAGAAAGCAAAGGAGCAAGTAAAAAAACAACAACAACAACAAAACAGACAGTGAGAGAAGAGGGAATTTCTAGCAAAGACTTTCCAGAAGGTGGGGATACTATTTGTATTGAAAGAGCCCCCGGCATCCACACGGGGGTAAGGCAGACAGGATTATGTCCTTTTTGTGTACATAGACAGTAAGCAGTTGCGATGTTGGCTTATTTACTTTGACTACATTGCTGCCGACACTGTCCTTCAATCAGGCCAAATACGACGTTTTGCAAGTGAAAGTCTGGTTTGTGTTTGTCTTGCCACCACCACTCTGTCTGCCTCATCGAGTTTTGTATTTGTAAAATTGATTTGGATCATACATTTTGATTCTTCCGGAGGCTCTTTCAGTCCTCTTTTCTGTCACTCTCTTTGTTTCTTCCTTGTTCCTTTGCTTTCTGTCATTTCTTCCTATCATTTTCTGCCTAGTTGGTCCATTCACCCGTTAGTGTTAAAGTCTTACGTAGTTTCTCTTAGGAGTGATAATTGGGTACATGCATTAGATGCATTTTTGGCTCTAGAAAAATGAGATATGCGGAAGAAATTTTAGGTAATTTAGGCATGTTTTTTATACATGTTTTAGTGTCCTTAATTATGTTTAAATGTGTATTCAGATATGTTTTTGAAATCCCGTGTGTGATAAGTTGGACGGAGTGGTCAACGCCAGGGGCATCTCCTTAAATTATGTGCGTGAATGCATTGATATGTGTATTTATTGTCTTTTCTTTCTTTTTTCCCTGTTGAAGTATTGTGTGTTTTGAAACTGTTTATAGCCCTGATGTAGCTGTACGCAGTCGGCTGGGCTTTAAACAAAATAACAGTAACATGTTGATATTTTGTAGATAATGCAGTCTTATGAAACACAGTCAGACATAACACGAACTGTGTTTTTCAGTACATCCAGCTGGTCCAACTGTTAGGTATGACCAGGTCCAGTTTGATGTTAGCGCTTCGTTTGAATTGATTGACGCCGAGTTTGTCTGAAATCGCCGACGAACGAAACACACACGAAACAAATTGTCACATTGAGAATCCAATTTTTAAAAAACAATGTATTTTGAAGATTCTCGTTTTCCAATAACTACAAAACGGTTTAGGACTTAGATTAATTGAGTCTTGTGCAAAGTCAGTAGGAATGACGCAGTATGTTCAACGTCGCATGTTTGGCGTGCACATTGGATGGCATTGACGAGCTGAACAGTTTTTGTGTTTTATCATTTCCAGCGAACTTTTAAGTTGACGGATGTAACGAACTTATTTTTCTCAGTTTAGACAACATCCAATGAATTTTAAGTACGCTAAATAAACCTACTTCATATGTAACCAGCTTATGTCTAGTCAGTTGTCAGAGCACGGGAAACGAACGAAGTAAATCAAGAAAGATAATTTCTGGTAAATCATACGGGCAAAAACAAGACAGGTGATTTCTGGTAAATCATAAGGGCAAAAACAAGACAGGTGATTTCTGGTAAATCATAAACGCAAAAACAAGACAAATCTATCATTTACTCAAATAAGATAAATAGACATGAAGTAAACACCTTGAATCATTTTATCGTGTCCAGTCAATTCAAAGTGCATGAATAAAGCGGACTTCTTATCTAATCACGTCCAATAAATTCTATCGAGATATTTCGTCATAACATGTCGCTTGCTCGCGCGCTAACAAGAATTTTTCTTTTTTTACGATGATCATTATTATTTTGTTTAAATATGAATACTGGCAGCGTTGAGCCATGCCAATTAGCCTTGTTCTGTTTTGTTTCCATAACTCGATCCTGACGAGTTCCGTGATGTGCCAGAAAAAGTAGGAGGAACGCAATTGCCCTTTCGGGAGGAGGCCCGTCAGGAGTCTCGGAGTTAAACTCCATTGCAAAACTTATGATTACCCATTGTAATCTCAATCAGAGTAAATGGCTTCGTCATCACCCCCATCGGAGCCAAATGGTTCTTTCGGCAGGAAATGTTAACGAGGCATGTAAATTTTGACATATAGCCTAGCATGCTTTTTGATGTCCATCGCTTCGTTAGCCCAGTCATAAGCTACTCGTTTGATATTCGATCGAATGTTCCTCCTGTTTTTGTAGCCGGCCTTCTTTCGGACTTCAGTTACATCATTTACAGTCCTCTCACCGTACGGGAGCTAGAGTAGAAGAAAGAAGAGAACATTCTTGCAAGCACGCGCGTGCGCGCGAGCACACACACACACACACACACACAGAGACACACACACACGCGCGCACGCACACGCACACCACGCACGCACACGCACGCACACACCGCACACACACGCACACACACCACGCACACACACACACAACCACACACACGCACACAGCCGCACACGCACACACACCACCACACTCACACACACACACACACACTCACACACACACACTCACACTCGCCAAATACATTGCTTTGCGTGACATACGAGAGTGAAATGAGGCTGGAAGAGGAAAACGTCTCTCTCTCTCTCTCTCTCTCTCTCTACACACACACACACACACACACACACACACACCACACACACACACACACACACACACACATGTCTCTCTCTCGTATTCATACACACAGACACACACACACACGCACGCACACACACACCACACACACACACACACACACACACACACACACACACACACACTCGCCAATTAATTGCTATGCATATTAGTCGTCACACGAGAGAGAGGCTAAAATAGGACTTTTAAACTCCACCCCCACCCATCTCTCTCTCTCTCTCATGCACACATACACGCGCGCGCACACACACACACACACACCACACACAGGGGGGAGAGAGAGAGAGAGTTTCTGCCATATTCATCGCTGTGCATGTCCTAATGACAAGCAGCAATGAGGGCACTGCTGTAAATTTCGCCAGGTGCTTCCCTCTCTCTCTCTCTCTCCCTCTCTCCCTTTCTCTCTCTCTCTCTCTCTCTCTCTCTCTCTCTCACTCTCTCTTCTTTAACACCCCCCCCTCAGGCTTGAAAGATACTTTGATGTGACGTTTACACACTGTTTGTTTGCTAGCTTGGATGTTAGTCCCCCCCCCCCCCCCACACACACACACATACACACACACCAGAATGTTGTTTGCGTGCTAAGGGTGATTTGATGATGAAGTTTATAAGCGGCATGACTGTGACCTTATTTGTCTACCTGTTCTTGTGTTGACGCAGTGCTATACTTCCCGTCTTCCGCTGTCTCACTGCAGCAGTTCCGGTCTGCATGGCTGGAGAGAAACATTGTTTGCGCAGTCTGCAGCCTACCCAGATTATTTTGATCCTGTTCAGGGTTAGTGAGGGAGAGGGTTTAGCGTTAGTGTGCAAGAGTTTTGTCATTTTAGCAGTTTATCTGAGTTTTTTTGTTGTTGTTTTTTTAATTAGTGTCGACTTTTCTTCGATTATGCGCGTGTTATTTATGCCTAATATTGTGTGTGTATGTGTGTCTGTTTGTGTGTGTGTACCTGTGTGTGTGTGTGTGTGTGTGAACGCGCGCGCGCGCGCTTTTGCGATATTGATTTTATTATTGTAGGAATACTGTAATTTTTGCAGTAAACATCAGAAGTTGGAACCTTCGCTGTGTTGTTTTTCTTGTTTTAAGCAAGAATACTTTTAGCATTTTACGGTAGATGTTCATTTTTTTGTTGTGTCTGATTTTCTGTAGCGTGTCAGAATTATTGTTAATTTAGTTTTTGCATCGGATGTTTATTTGTTTGTTTGTTTGTTTTTTGTTTTCAGACTTGATTTTGTGTTATTATACACTAGTATTGTACTTTTATTGTACTTATAGTAGTTTACTTCAACCCCCGTGGGGATGCCGGGGGCTCTTTCAGTCTAAGTAATATCCTCACCTTGTGCAATTCTGTGCCAGAAAATTCCTCATTTTTGTCACTCTCTTTGTTTCTGCCTTGCTGCTTTGCTTTGTCATTTCTTCCTATCATTCTCTGCCTTGCTGGTCTATTCACCTGTATGTGTTCGATAATGTCTTGTATACGTTCTCTTAGCATTGATAATTGGGTGCGTGTATGAAGTGCATTTTTGGCCGTAGGGAAGTGAGATATGCGGAAGCAATTTTAGGTAATTCAGACCCGTTCTTATATATGCTTTAGCGTCCTTAGCTATGTTTAAATTTGTGTTCAGATATGTTTTTAAATCCCCTGTGCGATAAATTGGATGGAGTGGTCAACGCCAGGGCATCTTCTTAGATTATGTGCGCAAATGCTCTGATATGTGTACTTACTTTAAACAATTATAACAATAACAGTTACAGTTTACGTCAAATGTTGATTGCTTTGCTGTTTGATTTTCTTTTATTATGCGTGTCAGAAATTATCGTAACTTTGGTTACTTACGTCAGATTTCAGTTTCATGTAATAATTTTATATTGCTGTGTGTGAGTATTAAGTGAGGGACGTTGCTGGAAAATGTTTGTTGTTGTGACGATTCTTGTCGTTTTTAAACATCATCATCATCACTTTTGTTTGTTTTTGTTTGTTTTTGTTTATTTGTTTGTTTTTGTTTGTTTGTTTGTTTTTGTTTGTTTGTTTGTTTTTGTTTGTTTGTTTGTTTTTGTTTGTTTGTTTGTTTTTGGGATGTCCGATCTACACACTGATCGAAAGCATCTCCGGTTCATCTAAATGATAAAGATCTCTCTCTCTCCTCTCCTTCCTCTCTCTCTCTCTCCTCTCTCTCCCTTTCTCTCCTCTCACTCTCTCTCTCTCTCTCTCTCTCTCTCTCACTCTTCTCTCTCTCTCTTCCTCTCATCTCTCTCTCTCTCTCTCTCTGCCTCTCTCTCTCCTCTCTCTCTTCTCTCTGCATCTCTCTCTCTCTCTCTCTCTGCGCCTCTCTCTCTCTCTCTGCGCCTTTCTCTCTCTCTCTCTCTGCCTTTCTCTCTCTCTCTCTCTCTCTCTCTCTGCCTTTCTCTCTCTCTCTGCGCCTCTCTCTCTCTCTCTCTCTCTCTCTCTCTCTCTGCGCCCTGCACTCCCTCTTTCATCACCTTCTTCCCCCTTGTTTTTTCCTTTCCCATCCGTCCCTTCCTTCTTTTTTCATTCTTCCATTTTCTTTGTTCTCTCGTTTTCCTGCACTGGCCATGCAGCTTTTGCTACACTATTTCTTCCCCTCTTTTGGCTGAGCTCGATGTTCATTTTCTGGTTTTATTGGACTGGAATTGGGAAGATGCAAAAACCAGAGAGAGAGGGGGTGGGTGGGGGGTGGAGAGACAGAGAGAAAGAAAGAGGGGAGGATAAGGAGGACGGAGCCCACTTGCAATGACAGGCCCAAGAATGGAATTGCAGATGCTGCGAGGAATTGATGTTTGCACAAATGGATGTAAATGTATACAATCAGTTTTCATTCGGCGCAGGGATTGCCTATTGATTCGGAGGAGCCCCGCAGCGAGTTTGGGAGGGAGGCATAGAGAGTGTGGAGAGAGAGAGAGAGAGAGAGAGAGAGAGAGAGAGAGAGAGAGAGAGAGTCAGGTAAAGACAGAGAAAGCCACGACAAAGAAAAAGAATCCCACGGGGAGACACAGAGAGCCGAGAGACAGAGATTCCCGCAGAAAGACAGAAAGAGATAGCCTACTAAGAGAGAGCCGAAAGATAGGATGGTTCAAAAAGAAAGAAATGGGAGGACCGGCTCTGTGTGTGTGTGTGTGTGTGTGTGTGCGCGCGCGCGCGGCATGCGTGCGTGTGTGTGTGTGTGTGTGCGTGTGTGTGTGTGGTGGTGTGTGTGTGTGTGTGTGTGTGTGTGTGTGTGTGTGTGTGTGTGTGTGTGTGTGCGTGCGTGTGTGCGCTAGCGATTGCGTACGTGTGTGAGAGAAAGAGAGAGAATGAAAAGGGCGCAGAGAAAGCGATTGAGAGAAAGAGAGAGAGAGAGAGACGCATAGAGAGAGAAAGAGATAGAATGAGAGAAAGAGAGTCAGTGAGAGAGAGAGAGAGAAAAGAGAGAGAAGGGGAGAGAGAGAGAGAGAAAGAGATAGAGTGAGAGAGATAGAATGAGAGAAAGAGAGTGAGAGAGAGAGAGAGAGAAAGAGAGAGAAGGGGAGAGAGAGAGAGATTAGGAAGTTAAAGAGATTATAGAAGGGAGGCCAGGGAACAGAAAAGAGAGGGGTGTTGCGAAAACAATATGGAAAGAGCAGGATGAAGAAGACAGAGCATGGGATGAGGGGGAGGAGAAGAGGAAGGAGAAGGGTGAAGAAGATGAGGATGGATGTTGTCCCTTCTTGCCCTCGACATCCCTCTTGGCGTAGGATGACACATTTTTCAGAGCCAACAATTTTCAACACCGGACGCATAATCGGCGCATGTTTACGTGACAGGCCGCAACTGGCGGTGAACAGGCAGGGACTTGTGTTCTGCAGCAGGTTCCCTCTTCATGTACATCTACTTTGAGCTGGCCTGTCTCTCTTGTCGTGTACTTTATGTTCTCTTCTCACCTTCCGCTGGTTGGGACTCCGCAGATGTGGGACTTTTTTTTTCTGCACCTTTAAAGAAAAACAAGATTGGGCAAACCATTCCCCCTTTTTATACGTATACTTTTTCAGAAAAAAAATCGGATTTTGTATTTCTCAAGGTCACTGTGATCTTGAAGAAAGTTCATTTGAAATAAAACCTGATTTGTGTCTTGGACAATGGTAGATTGTCATAACGGTGATACATATTTTTGTTTTTAAAAATTCCCGAGAAAATGCTGTTCTCCCATTTTTCCTAAACGTGCTGATTTTAGAGCCAAGGGGTCATGAAAGACAAAGCACAAAGAAGCAAGGGGTCAAGAAAGACAAAGCACAGACAAGCAAGGGTCAAGAAAGACAAAGCACAAAGAAGCAAGGGGTCAAGAAAGACAAAGCACAAAGAAGCAAGGGTCAAGAAAGACAAAGCACAAAGAAGCAAGGGTCAAGAAAGACAAAGCACAAAGAAGCAAGGGTCATAGAAGGAAGAAATGACACGCGGGACGTAAACTCACAGAAGAAAAGAAAGAGATCAGAAAGAAAAGACAAAGACCGGCAGAAATCAAAGGAAGAAGAAAAGAGGTTTCAAAGAACGGTGGACGGAAGGTTGAAAGTACAGATACAGCTGGGAAGGTTGAAGCCACTATGAGTGGGTAAAAGGGAAGGGGGGGAGGGGAAGACGAGCAGTACGTGCAGCGCAAGCCAGCATGCACACGTCACGTTGCGTCAGCAGGCCAGCGTTACCAAGACAGCAGCGTCATCAGCCCGACGAAGCGACAAGCCTTGACTATTCTATGTCACCAGCGTCAGTGCAACCCCACTGCGCACGTCAGCGATCGTCACCAAAACTGTATCGCTTCCTTTCCCTCCACCAAGTCAACCCGTCCACCTTTGTCAAATACCCAACCCCATAAGCCTGAGATGTGTTGCAAACACGCAAGCCTAGCGAGAAAACATACCATGAAGGAAAAGCAAATGGTGAGCATGCACAGTGGAAGAACTGTGTGCGTTTTTCTTGCGTGGTGGTCTATTAGCGAATTGTTTGGCATCGTGAAATGTATATTGTCCATGACGGGTGTTTCAGAGATGGTGGCAAACGGAAAACCAGTTGGGTGGGCGATGTATAGTTTCGCATTTAGAAAAAAAAAAACAAGAAGAATAAACAAACTTAGAAAAATTATGTCCGCCATTATGAGCGCACTTGTTTACTCCCAATTTCAATTATTACAGTACAACATCCCAATTTGTACGGCAAACACTACAAATATAACAAACGCCCCGTTAAGAAACTCGTTGCATTTCTGTAAAGGCAGAAATAGAGCTGCTTCCTGTAATATAGGATCTGTGGAAGAGTTAGGAAGATGATTTTTCTGTGTGTAGTGATGATGGCTTTGTGACGAGCTGTTTACTTAACGTGAACACTGAATGGATTGGTTGGCTGTGTTCATAGAGCTGTGCACTCAACATCTGATGTCTGAAGTTCGATCCCAGCTGGCAACGCCGAGTCTGATTTATTCACTGCCCATCTCTGTGCTCCAATTATTCTGGTAGTGTCGGTGTTCCATAGGCCCTGTTCCAGCCTGTTTCCATTTCAAGACATTGTCAGTACGTAGGTGTCTGCTCAGGCTTAACAAATTTGTCACATAACTGCTGGCAGGTTTGAAGGAGTTCGCATTCTACACTCTCTGCTTTCCTTGTAAGTGCAATGATAATTGATTTTGACATATCTCTAGGTTGTTTTTTATGGTGTCATACATTTCATTTAGGAGGACTATTATTTTTTCAATACCAAATTCATCTACAGCCTCGATCATTTCTGTTGTAAGAACAATATTATTATCTAGTCCTGGGGCTTTTCCTGGTTTCATATAACTTCATCTTTCATTATTGGTGGTCTTTCAACGTGTCATAATGGCTGATGTGAGGCGTCTAGTGTGGTGACAGTGCGCTTGTCACCTCTCGTTTTCAGCCTGCACCGCTGGTTAGCACTGCGGCTTGGTGCTCTGCGAAGAGAAGAGCAGAGTGCGTAAGTCTCCATCAGCAAGCCCTACGTTGTGCCTCCCCGTGGCGACACGCGGTAACTGAGCACCTCACGGACTCAGGCTAAACTCGAGGCACTCGGAAGAGGTCTGGCCCCCAGACATGCAGCACGAAGGCCCACCGATATGTGGACATGCTCTGGTGCTCACGAATCAGATCCCCAGCTATGGGTAAATAGCACCACTGCCTTGTGATTGTCCCTGACGGAAAATCACCCCCACTACCTTGTAGATAGTCGTGGGAACGACACAGGCTAGAGGAGAGTCTCTACAGAAACCGGTGGAAGGCAACGAGACTCCATTATCGTATCCTCCCGTGACAGTCGAGGAACAAAGTTTTAACACTTTAAATATTCCGAGTTTTTGTTAACCTCTAACTCCGCAAAATAACGGCTGATGTTCAAGTAAAACATGTTGCAAAGTATTAATGTGGGAAAGACGACACCGTAACTGATCCCTGATTGATTACGTCACTGTTAAGAAACGTGTCATCGTTATCTTCTGCAATCCAGCCAGACCAGGTCTCCACTAGTCAGTCACCTTGCCGGTCTAGGTACAGGGTGGGATTGTGTTACAGGTCAAGGTTTTCACACAGCCTGAGTGATCTTTGGGAAACAAGTTGAAAGAGACCTCCAACTTTTCAATAAAAAGGTGGTGCCCATCTCCTCTCCTTCGCTGCTTTACCTTCTCCATCGTAAGAGAGGGACATATATCCATAGTTTTGTGGTCTGGTGCCGTACTCAGAACCAAAACCTTCACAAACACTATCTGCCGATTCGTTTTCAAGCGAGTGGTTCGCCAAGCTAAACTAGTGGAACGTTGTTCTTACATCCCTCGTCGTAGTGGGTAATTATCACTGTCACCGTTACCCGCTTCGGTTGCAACACCCTCGCCTACAAACCTGTCTCTGTAACGTTCCTCTCTGGTTTCACTCGGTTACCAGTGTCTGTTGTTCAGTATGGAACTTCGGGTTTGTTCGTTCTTGTTTGTTTACAAGTTTGTTTGCTTGTTTGCTTGCTTGTAAGAACACGTCGAGAACATCAACCTCGTTAACGATTAATTCTGGTTCCTATGCGAACTGGGTCAGTTGTAAAGCGAGATAGGGGAGAGACAGCACGGAGAGAGAGAGAGAGAGAGATGAAACAAACGCTTATCACATACAGAGATAAGGAGTAAAAAGATGTGTGCAGAGAGAGGAGAGCACGCACGTGCGTGTGTGTGTGTGTGTGCGCGCGCGTGCGTGCAATGTGTGTGTGTGTGACAGACAGAAAGATAGAGAGAGAGCCCACATCTTTGGAGAGAAAATGTCCGCAACCTGAGAACTTTGGAGTTGGTTTGCTGGTTCTGGCTTTTTGTCCCATGTCCGGGTAATTAAAAGTATAGTAGCATTTTCTCCCGCTTGCACCACAACCACCATCAAATCCTGAACATATGACAAAAAAACCCACATTAATACAAAAAGGTAAAACAAAAACCCACCCGCTTCTGTGTGTGTGTGTGTGTGTGCGTGCGTGCGTGCGTCGCGCGCGCGTGTGTGTGTGTGTGTGTGTGTGTGTGTCTGTGTGTTATGGGGATGGAAAGAAAAATGGTAGATAGATGAAAAAAACGCGCGCACACACACACACACACACACACACACACACACACACACACACACACACACACACACACACACACACATACATACACACACGCGCTCGCGCGCGCGCACGCACACACATTTTTATGAAAGCAGAAAAACAGAAAAGAGAGAATGCGAAAAGAAAAGAGAGAGAGAGAGAAAAAAAAAAGGCAAAGTCAGAATACGCGGAGACAGTATTTTATTTTTAGGCCTGCTTTTCCATTCTTCACAGAAGCACTCACAGTGGGGATGCGTTGTTGATAAAAAGTGCTTTAGGCGAAACGTTGGGCTTGAACGTCGGTTATTTGCGGTAATAATCTGCGTGACAAAATGTTATTTTCCGCTGTGTGTGTGTGTGTGTGTGTGTGTGTGTGTGTGTGTGTGTGTGTGTGTGTGTGTGTGTGTGTGTGTGTGTGCGCGCGCACGTGTGTGTATGTTGTCCTTTTCTTAAACACTGTTTTTTAGGATGTGTGTGTGCGTGTATAAGTGGAGTGGAGGGGCAGCCCATGTTTTGTCTGTGTGTTTTTACAAGTCTGAAGTGTGTGTTTGTGTGTGTGTGTGTGTGTGTGTGTGTGTGTGTGTGTGTTGTGTGTGTGTGTGTGTGTGTGTTAGAGAGAAAGAGAGTACATTTGAGTTCGCAAGATTATCACTAGATTGTTAAAAACATAATTGGGTCGTACGTTTTCATTGGTACGCCAAGACTATAAAAGTTAATGGGAACGTTGACATTTGAAGATCATAATGACTCAGATTTTATCTTCAATTTCTTGTAGAAAGTTCCACATGTTTTTGAGGTACAGGATCCTGGGTGCACATAAACATTGGTTAGTACAAAGAATTCTGTTTTGTTTGTTTTTTTTTTTGTTTTTTTTTTGTTTTTGTTTTTTAGCGTTTGAAGGCGTATGCCTAGCAGTTCGCGTGAATTAGTACACCATCGTTCTAGGTCTGATATAGACACTCTTGTCTTTTAGGTTCTTTTTGATGACTATAGCCAATCCTATGCCATCATGTTTCTGAATCACTGCGAAGTCTTCAAAGTCAATTGGCTTTTCCTGGTGCGTTCTAGTTTCTTGCAGACACAGTATATCAAATCGAGTGCTAATTTATCAGTGGTTCCAGGAAAAAAACACGAAAGAAGAATATGAACGCGTATTTAATACGCCTGTCTTGTTTTGTTGTATTAATAACGCGTTCATATTCTTTTTTCGTGTTTTTTTTTTCTTCTGGTTCCGTTTGCTTGAACGTGGGGTTTGCTTGAACGCGGGCAGTCACACTTGTTTTGGATTTCTCAGTGGTTGATATCCTTTTTCTTCCATTGGCGCAGTTCCAGGTACATGTTCTGAAATATTTCTTTGAAAGCCGTGAATGTCATCTTTCTGGTTGTGTTTGCACGTTTCCTCGTTCTTTTTCTTCTTCTTTGCTTTATCCTTGCTCCAGTAGCGTATTTTTCATTCCCACCCTGGAGTCTGCCAGTGGGGAGGCGTTGCTCCAGTAGCGTATTTTTCATTCCCACCCTGGAGTCTGCCAGTGGGGAGGCGTTTGCTCCAGTAGCGTATTTTTCATTCCCACCCTGGAGTCTGCCAGTGGGGAGGCGTTGCTCCAGTAGCGTATTTTTCATTCCCACCCTGGAGTCTGCCAGTGGGGAGGCGTTGCTCCAGTAGCGTATTTTTCATTCCCACCCTGGAGTCTGCCAGTGGGGAGGCGTTGCTCCAGTAGCGTATTTGTGGCCACCACCCTGGAGTCTGTCATGGGAGGCGTTGCTTCAGTAAGCGTATTTGTCGCCGTCACCCTGGAGTCTGCCAGTGGAGGCGTTGCTCCAGTAGCGTATTTGTCGCCGTCACCCTGGTCTGCCAGTGGGGAGGCGTTGTTCCAGTAGCGTATTTGTCGCCGTCACCTGGAGTCTGCCAGTGGGGAGGCGTTGCTTCAGTAGCGTATTTGTCGCCGCCACCCTGGAGTCTGCCAGTGGGGAGGCGTTGCTCCAGTAGCGTATTTGTCGCCGCCACCCTGGAGTCTGTCAATGGGGAGGCGTTGCTTCAGTAGCGTATTTGTCGCCGTCACCCTGGAGTCTGCCAGTGGGGAGGCGTGTGCTCAGTAGCGTATTTGTCGCCACCACCCTGGAGTCTGTCAATGGGGAGGCGTTGCTTCAGTAGCGTATTTGTCGCCGTCACCCTGGAGTCTGCCAGTGGGGAGGCGTTGCTCCAGTAGCGTATTTGTCGCCGTCACCCTGGAGTCTGTCAGTGGGGAGGCGTTGCTCCAGTAGCGTATTTGTCGCCGCCACCCTGGAGTCTGCCAGTGGGAGGCGTTGCTCCAGTAGCGTATTTGTCGCCGTCACCCTGGAGTCTGTCAGTGGGGAGGCGTTGCTTCAGTAGCGTATTTGTCGCCGCCACCCTGGAGTCTGCCAGTGGTGAGGCGTTGCTCCAGTAGCGTATTTGTCGCCGCCACCCTGGAGTCTGTCAGTGTTAGTGTGGTCGTTGATCGCCGGGCTGCGACCGATCCGGTGTGATATTTGCTTTCAGTTGTACTTTCATCATAGTTTTGGTTTTGGACTTGAAGAACACTTGGTGCGCCCGTCTCCACCTCTTTCAGGTGACCAGTAAAAAACAGTGCAAAAAATGTCTGGAACATGGGAGTCGGGGAAAAAGTATGACCACGGTGAGACCGTATGGTGTTTGATCTTCTGTTGCTCTGTCCCTACCTCCCGTTACACACACACACACATTCTCTCTCTCTCTCTCTCTCTCTCTCTCTCTCTCTCTCTCTCTCTCTCTCTCAAACACACACGTGCACACGCACACACTCGCACACTGGCTTTACACCTACATACACACACACACCTACACACACACTCACACACACACCCTACACACACCCACACACACACACACACACACACACACACACACACACACACACACACACACACACACACACACACACACCAGGCTTTAAATCCCTTTTCCTCACCGAAGTTGCAGCAATTATGATTGAGGTCAAGTCAAACCAAAGTAGTCAAGTCGGTGACGTTGTTTTCTGGTTTTGCTTTGTTCTGTTCTGTTCTGTTTTCAAATGACAATATCTTATTGGCCGGGAGAGTGATATCTGGGTGACGTCACGCGCCGTGGAGTTGCAAAGGGACCTAATCGATAGTGTTATCAATTGTTGATGGCGTTTCCAGTCGTTTGCTTTCACCCCGCTTGTCCGTGTAAATCAGCCCTCCTGACCGTTCCCTAGGTTTCCAGAAAAGTCTGTCGTATCGTATCATGGCTGTAGCTGTATTTTAATGTCTCCTGCCTGACTGCCTGCTCTGATAAGGGTCCTGGTGGTGAACTGCGGTATCCTTTGTTTCCCAGCTTGGCGATATAAAAATCCTTTGGTCTTTTTTTTTCCTGATAATTGTACTCTCTTTCTTGTGTCATTCTATTGTTTTTTGAAAATGTGTTTACAAAAGAGTTAAAGTTCCCTTGATCTTGATTCTTCCTGTTTCTTTGTTCTTTGATTGTCCTTGATGTGCCACTAATTTCTGTGGTGTCAATTTAGTGTACATGATTAACTTCAGAGTTTTGAATGTATTCTCTCTTCCCCCTCCCCTCTCTTCTCTATTTTTCTGTCTCTCTCTCTCTGTCTCCATTTGTTTGTTTGTCTCTGTATCTCTTTCTGTGCCTCTCTCTATACACACACACACTACGCACACTCTCTCTATACACACACACACACACACACATGTATATATATATATATATATGTGTGTGTGTGTGTGTGTGTGTGTGTGGTGTGTGTGTGTGTGTGTGTTGTGTGTGTGTGTGTGTGCTGTTTAACAATTTTGATGAATTTAATTGTCCAGCTTTAAAGTGATCGCACCAGTGAAGAAGCCCAGGCTGGCTAATTGTAATGGTTAAAAAGAATTTAATTAACTTTGTGAGTCAGATTGAGAACAAATGTGAAAATATAACCCAGAGACTGTCCAGAGATCTGTTTGGCAATACAAAAGATATGTTGTATTTGTCTACGCATATCCCACCACCTGAAAGTCCTTTCTACGAGCAGGCAGAAACAAACTGCCAAATACTGGAAGTTGAAAGATGTATTTCGGATCTGTTAGCTTTAGATGAGTATGTAGATATGATTTGTTGGGATAATTTACTATAGATGTCATTTATTGCGAAAACTGGTAATTTTCAAGTTAATAAACAGTTATCCGACAGTAATGATGATCTTGAAGATGTTTTTGACAAATTCACTGTTTGAAATCTGTAGACAATCTCAGGATGTGGTAGTCAGTGATGAGGAGATTCTTGAAATGTGTGTTTGCTATGAATGTGCATGGATGTCCACAATCAAGTTATTCAGGCACCTTCACTTACTTATCAGAACATGGTCACAATGTTACTAGATTATTTCCTATCAAGCAGCGATCTGTGTGGTTACATTCCAAAAATGATTTAGATGGCAGAATGGAATCACATCACATGCCAGCAGAATTGTATTTTCAAACCCGAAGGAATGTGTTTATCCCATCTGTAATCTCCGACTCCCCTGTTAGAACTGAAAAACTAACTTGGTCAATTGATCAATGTTATGTCAGACACTTTTCATATGCAACTTGTAAAGCCACTGATTTAATAACTACAGATTTAGAAGCGTCACTAAATGTTTTCACAGAATCGCTTATTGCTCCTGCGAAGACAATGAAAAACATCACGCGGGGTTACAAAAAGAAACAGTTGACAGTTCACTAGTCTCATAATGATTTATCCATTCTCGTTCTGTA
>JAPXFY010000019.1:23526033-23528533 GCA_030674185.1 Monoplex corrugatus
CATGGCCCTTTATACGAATCTATCCTTTGTTTTTTCAAGTACTTCTCCCACCCTGTCTGTTTTCAACCACTGCGCAAGTCCGTCTAAGGTTTTTTTCCTGGGTCTACCTGGTGCTCTTTTTCCCTCTAGCTTTCTCTTGTGACCAGGTACTCAAATTTCTTTTACCTCATGAAATGTCCTCTAAATGTTGCTTGTCTTTTCCTAATCTTCTTCACTGGTGTCTTTTTAGTGTCTGCCTCCCTCAAGACTGTCTCCTTTGTTTTCTTTGCTTTCTATGGAACTCTTAACATTCTTCTTGGAAACCACATTTCAGCTGCCTCAATCTTGCTCTGACTTTGCGTGTTGACTGTCCGCGCTTCACATCCGTACAACAATATCGGTTCTATATAACATTGAAGATGTCTCTTCCTGATGTTACGTGATAGGCATTTGTTAGTACGCACACATACATGCATATAAGTGTCCTGTATTGGTTGATTTGGTTGCAGAAATCAACGTAATGTTTGTTTTGTTTCTTGGTGCTTCATCTAGTTGAAAAAAAAAGTACTATGATCAGTGTACTGGCTGAGTGCTGATTGGCTTGTCCTCTTTTGTGTTTGCCCAGTGTACGGCCGTCATGGACGTTGCAGAAGGCTTGAGGTGAAAAAAAAAACAACAACAACAACAAATTGTGTCCTCAACTGACAATATCGTTACTGTCCACATCTGCTGACTGCAGCACCCATTACACGGTATGAGATTTGTGTGTGTGTGTGTGTGAGGTTTCATACCAGAGGTTGTCTTGTCTTGTTTTGTCTTGTCTTTTGTCTGTCTGTGTTGTCTTGTCTTGTCTGTCTCGGTAGACTGGGCACGAGCTCTTGCCATGGGAAATCTACGTCTGACTCACCAAGTATTTAGCACGCATGGAATCGCCCACAAATCGTGACGCTTTTCTGAGCTGTACCGGAACTGAAAGGAACCAGTTCCAGAGTAGGCTGCTATGGTTGTTTTAGATCCCAGCTATTTGGTATTTCGTATGTTTATGTGTTATCACACAATTCAGAAGCTGAATAAACAGACGTGGAAACCAAACATGGTGTAACGCACATGGGATCATGCGCGCGTTATGACTCCGTCCCGGGGCTGTACAGAGAGACTTAACTGAAGCAGCTCTAGAGTGGCCTGGCTGCCAGCTCCCAGCTGTTCCGTGCTGCCCGTGCGTGCGCTGTTCGGTGCCGCTCTGTGTACTATTGCCTACTTGAGTCACCGCGGCCGCCGCAAATGGTCCAGTCACAGAAACCAAGTTATTGATCGGCGAACGTAACGCTTGTCATTCCCACTCCTAAACAAACCGCCAATCCTCTGTGTCTCCTGGGCCTGCAGTCTACTAACTATTGGCCAATCTCTGTCCCCTGCTCTCTCTCCCTCTCTTTCCATCTTTCTCTCCATGGGCCTGGCAGCTTATTCATAGGAGCTCTTTCCAATTGCTTATCAGCATTAGTCCAAGGGATGGTGGTAGCGTGCGTGCGACCACGTCCTTTGTCTGTCTCACTGTCTTCCAGCTAGCTGGTGTTAGTTCCAGCCGTTTGTGTGGGACGTTGATTCTAAAGGCTTTTTACCGTGCCAAAGTGTTTTAGTAAAATGTGTACTCTGCAGCTGATGTTGGGCTCCAAAGTGAGATGACAGATATTGAAGATCGCGTGTCAGGACGATGTTTCTGTTTTCGGTCCTTGTGGAAATGAATGAGGCTTGAAGACTGTACTGTACTCAGGGGATATTCGTGGATGTTGATGATCAGGTATGTTGTTCACGCGACTTATTTCCGTTGTGATCACTACCTTTGTGAGCTTAGCGCACCTGTCCTGACAGTCTCCTTACGGTGTTGTGGAAAATACTTCCTACTTCAAAGTAGTGGGCTGGATGGGGACTTCTTCAAAGAGTTGGTTTGGTGGTGGGCTAAATCAGAGACTTAAAGGTTGGATTGGAAACTACTTGAAAGATTGTTGGTTGATTTGGGGTTTCTTCAAGAACTTGTAAGTGGATGGGACATGTATTCCTGTCAGCCGTGCCCTTGCCTAGCTTGTAAGGGTTTATGTACAGATTATGGCTTTGGCCAGTGTTATTTTGGATCTTTCCATTACTTGACATTGTGGTGTTAGTTTGTATGGAATTACCCTTGCGCCCAAATACCATCTTGAAGAAATTGTAACTGAAATGAAACTATCCCACATTCCCGCATTGGTTATCTGGCACTTTCAGCATTGGGTATTGTAATAGTATGTAAAGAGTGACAGCTGGTCGATGAATAATAACTGCAAGCTGATTTCTGATAGCTGTAAGCTGATTTCTGATGACTGCAAGCGGACATCGAATAACTGCAAGCTGATTTCTTATAACGGCAACCTGATTGTTGATGATTGCTATTGTTTCAGTTTAACAAATAGAACGACCCATATCACGTGGGAAAAGGGATGTTGGAACAAAAACCTTTGTCATTTGGGCGGTGTTTGTCTTCTTGTCT
>JAPXFY010000019.1:23533533-23558533 GCA_030674185.1 Monoplex corrugatus
CTTTACGCAGTCGGCTGGGCTTTAAAAAACACAATAACAGTTACAGTAACAGAGGTCTTCTACAGCTCGTCGCCAGATGTTCTTGGATCCTGGAGTCTTCCTCTGTCGCGTCTTCCTTCTGGTTTGCAGAAAGGGCTGTTATCCTGCTTCTTGGGATGACGTTCCTAATCCATCTCCATCTCCTGTTTCGTGATGATGGAGCCCATACTCTCTCTTGAGAGACAGACGACAGACAGAAGACAGAAAGACAGACAGACAGAATCGACAGACAAGAGAGATTATTCCATAGCTATTGGTTGAGGATGACGTTGTCCAGAAGGTTGTCATGGAGGTGTCTGATGCGGTAGGTTGACGGCATGGTGAAGGTCGCTTGTTACGATCCTCAAGCACTTTGAGCCGCTAACCAAGGTCTTGCGGGGACAGAGGAAGATGGGATAAAAAAAAAAAAGAGCCTTCCACCTGGAATCTTTCGCCTCCTAGGCGGGTGAAGGCTTTGACTACTGGTCCGTCGCTGCATGACTTGTTTGGCTCGTAGAGATAGAGCTTCCGCCTTCCAGTCTGCCATTCGACCATCACTCAGACGACATTTACTGCCAGTGGTCTCGGTCAACCTAGCTGTGAATGACCCTGTTTCGGAATTTGGTGTTGGTGTTGGGAGTTGATTCAAGAGGGATTCGTGGCACTCGGACATTTCCATATGTGCTCCATCCAAATCTGCATGCAATTGTGTGGCAGATTCCTTGAATCTACGCAAAAGTCCATGCGCTGGCAAGGTTTTGAAATGAGGTTAGGGGATGGGAGGAAAGGTACTTATGAAACACTAAGCTGACACCATACCACCAAACACCAGGATGGGCAGCCAACAGGCCTGCTAAGGTAGAGCTCGAGATAACAGATCTGAAGTCCACGACCCTATTAAAAAAAACCAAACAGTGGTGTAGGGGAAGGTAAAGCAACAAGAGAGAGGAGAGCGGCCCACCTCCCCCCTCCTCTGCCCCCATGACTCACGACCTTTTAATCATCACTCCACCGATGTAGACAATAATTTTTTTTTTCTCTGCTTGTCTTTTCCACCCCCACTATTGCCTCCTCCACCCGCCACCCCCCGGTTTACTGGCGCCCTCAGTGTGGATCATGTCCAGCCAGGCCTGGGGTCAGTACAATACACTATCATTAGACAGCAAGGACGGATGTATGGCGAGCAGTAGATAACCTCAGGCGATCGTTACCTTTTTCTGTCCGTTTCTTCCAGTTCCATTTTTTGTTTGTTTTTTTGTTTTTTGTTTTGTTTTTTGTTGTTGTTTTTTATTGTTTTGTTTTTTTTCGTAATGGGAAACTTGGAAAAAAGGAAGAGAGAGAGAAAGAGAGAGAGAGATATATATTAGAGAGATTGGGGTTATGTATGTTTGTATGTATGTGTGTATGAGTGTATGTGTGTGTGTGTGTGTTTGCTTGCTTGCTTGCTTGCTTACTTAGATGAGAGAGAGAGTGTGTGTTCGTTCTTTTATTTAACGTCTTTTCACTATAAGTGATAGTAGAAGTGTGTGTATGTGTGGTGTGTGTGTGTGTTGATGTGTGCTTCTTGATAGCTTGTGTTTGTGTATATGTGAGAGAGAGAGTACGTGTGAGTGCCTCTCTCTCTGTCTCTGTCTCTGTCTGTCTGTCTCTCTCTCTCTCTCTCTCTCTCTCTCTCTCTCTCTCTCTCTCTCTCTCTCTCTCTCTCATCTGTATCTGTATCTGTGTGTCTGTGTGTGTATCGTCTGACGAAGTTGTGTCAGTGACGATTTCTCAACGTTTATAGGTGGATCGATATCGAATTAGGACCACAGGTTTCTGTGATAATAATAATAATAATAGTGATCATTTTCTGCTGCTTATCAAAACATCAGGTAATTCAAGTTTGTTTGTTGTTGTTTTTTACAAAAGGTTGTGTATTTGTTCTTTGTTGTCTTTTTTATGCTTGACAAAGGCCAGTTGGCCGAAAATTTGCGCCTGTCTCGTTTTGTTATATTAGATACGAGATTTCTTTTTTGTTTGTTTTTAGTGTTTCTACTATTGATGACAATAATAACAATAATAACACAAACTTCACCAACAACAACGATAACAAAACAACAACAACGACGATAATAACAATTATAATAGTAATAATAATAGATAAATCAATCTTTTCCATAGAAGTCAGTACCATAAAGTCCTTGGAGACCGAGGTTACTTGGCCAAGGTCAAGATCATGGGCGGTAAAACTGGTCACAGTCATTGAAGCCATATACGGCAATGTAAGGAAACTAACTCAAAAGATCACACGGCCTGCAAGTCATTCACCTCCCGGGTCAAGGTTACTACTCCATAGCCGCCTGATTGATACTGTAACCTTGATTTTTCTACCGACGTTATTTTGACCTCTGTGTGTGTGTGTGTGTGTGTGTGTGTGTGTGTGTGTGTGTGTGTGTGTGTGTGTGTGTGTGTGTGTGTGTGTGTTCAGGTTTTGTTGGTCCGCGTGTGTGTGTGTGTGGATTTGTTTTGTTTGTTTTGTTTTTCTTTTAGGGGATTTTTTTAGGGGGAGGAAATGGAGAAAACTATTCGTTATCACTTACTCACAATCTTCCTTTTATTTTTCAGTGTGTTTTTGCCGTTTAACATTCGTTGACTCATAGTCAGCTGACGGACTGGTTTTACTGTTGAACCTGTGTCAGTGTCATCGTTGAAGTTAAAAGAGATCAAGACCATTCCAGCACACATTACCTCTGTCAAGATCAACGAAGCCCATGAGCCATCGACGACGCCAACTTCACCATCTTCGCTATCAGGACCCCCAAACCCTATTGCCCGTCTCCCATCTCACCCTTCCCAACCTCCAGCAGACGTCCCCCACTCCTTTTTTTCTCCACCCCATCACCATCACCACCACCACCACCACATCACCACCACTGCCCTAACAGCCTTGCCTTCCCTTTCACCCCCACCCCTTTCTTTCCTCAAATCAGCGTATGACTCGTCGCTGTCTAGTCAGTCTTTTTAACAGTTCAATACTTGGTAGGGGGAAGACTCACACTCGCTCTGTGATTCAATTTGGATGTCACTCTAAACTTCGTTTTACCGTTTCGGCGTCACCTTCTCCTCCCCACTGCCCGCTTGGAACCCCCTTCCCCTGTCTCCCCCCACTTGTCCTCTTCCCTGCTCCAACTCCGTCCGTGTTTCCCTTCCAATTCTTGATCAGTAGAGGCAGGACGGGAGTGACGGTTGGGGGTCTAGGGAGGATGAGCAGTAAAAAAAGAAAGGGAAAAATAAACGAAGGCCCTCTGTGGTGTTGTGTGTGTGTGTGTGTGTGTGTGTGTGTGGTGTGTGTGTGTCTGTGTCTGTGTTGTGTGTGTGTGGTACCAGCCGTTTCCGTATCGCTTCCGTTCGTGCCCCCTCAGCTCAACCCCCCCCCCCCCCCCTTCCGCCTCCCCTTAGCATTGGCTTTTCAGGCTTTCCGCGATAGTGCCTGAGAGTCCCCAGAGACGGAAGATGTTGGTCGCCTCGTGCCTAGGCTTGGACAAGGCCGCCTGCAGACAGCAAACATCTATTACTCACTCTGTCTCTCTGTCACCCCCATCTCTCTCTCTCTATTCAATCCAAGGCCATCGGATAGACCGAAAAAGTTTTGGAACCTTTTAGCATTGTCGAACTTGACTTCTTACTTTGCCTAAACGCGTGAATGAGGGGAGAGAAAAAACAAACGAAAAAAAAAAAGAATAGAAACGAAAGGAGAATGAAAACGCGTATTCAGCCTAATGGAGGAAACAAAGGCAAGACGTCAGTTTCAGCCCGCTGGTCTTTGTCAAGTGTCTATCAAAAACAACCAGGAAACAGGACCAGCAAGATTTAAGACGAAACGACGGAACAGCAGACGACAGTACACAAATTGTGGGTTGAGTTGGAGAACAATGATTTATCTGTATGCCAGGTGTGTTATATGTTTGACTTGTAGAATCAGGAAGGAAAAATCACGAGGCGAAGTTTGGGCTTTAAATTATTCTAAATCCAAAACAAGTGTGACTGCCCGCGTTGAAGCAAACAGGAACCAGAAAAAAACACGAAAGAAGAATATGAACGCGTATTTAATACAACAAAACAAGACAGGCGCAAATTTTCTTTGTCAAGCGTAAGATTACAAACAAACAAACACTAGATACAAAAAATTTGAGGAAAAGACTGAAACTTCCCTGCTGCTGTCTTCAATGAGAGAATAGGTGAAAGTCAAGAAATCCACTGTCAGTCAATTGACAAAGCAGTATTTGTCGTTATTTTTTATGCTTTTCATGCTATGAGTATCAGATGAAGGATCAAAGCCCGAAGTACTTTCCAGGATTGCCCAGACCACAGCTGCAATGACCAAGCTAAAAGTCATCTGGAACGACAAAAATATCGCTATCGGCTCCAAGATCAGACTGATGCGTTCCCTGGTCATGTCAATATTTTTGTATGCATGCGAAACATGGACCATAACAGCAGACATTGAAAGAAGGATACAGGCAATGGAGATGAGATGCTTCCGCAAACTCCTTGGTATCTCGTACAAAGATCGTATAACCAATAAGGAAGTGAAAACCCGAATCGAAAACGCCATCGGGCCGTATGAAGACCTGACCTCAGTGAAAAGACGCAAACTGAGGTGGTACGGGCACGTCACATGATCATCTGGACTGGCCAAGACCGTTTTGCAGGGAACAGTACAGGGAGGGAGACGAAGAGGCAGACAGAGAAAAAGATGGGAAGACAATATCAGAGTGTGGACTGGCCTTGAATGGAACATCATTCTGCGGAAAGCTGAGGACCCTGAGGAGTGGAGGAAGTTGGTTGCAAAATCTTCAGTGGTGCCCCAACGGTCAACCAGACTACGGGACTGATGCTGATGCTATGAGTGTCTTATGGAAAGTTAACAAAGACACTTTGATCGAGAAACAACAACGTGCACTTCATTTTTTTTCCTGTAGGATTATTTCATTCAGTGCATTCATCAACATCACTTCATATGGTGATGTTGTTTTAGTAATATGGTGGTGGTGTATTATTAATATGGTGATGTATTACTAATATGATGATGCTGTATTATTAATATGGTGATGTTATATTATTTCTGTTATGTACATGGTAAGCATTTGAACGTTTTCTTCGTTATTGTTGTTGCTGTTAGATTGGTTGGGGGTAGTTTTTGTTTGTTTGTTTGTTTGTTTGTTGTTTCAAAGAGGTCTAAAGTAGTTGTGACACATCTGATTAGTCGTCCTTCAGGATCGAGTTGACCAGCAGAAATAACTCGATTACTTACCACATGGCGACCTGCAGGTTTTCTATAGAATAATTTATGGAGGATAGTAAATGATAAATACGTAATGTCGTAGCTTTATATGGGGAAATCATAAGTAGATATTAGCACACCTGATGTGTTTGTTCCTAAAGGGAAATGAACGCTTGGAAATTGCCCAACACAGGTTTGATAAAGACAACCACCTGCTGTTTTTAACAGGCATGGTGAGGATGGACAGTACTTATTGTGTGGATATTATCAGTTTTGAAGTTGGTTGGTTGGTTTTCAAAAAAAAAAATTGCAGTTTATGGTTTGAGTGATTGTCACTTTGGGACATTACATCGTGGGAAGTTGTAAAACAACACGCTTACTTAAAGAGACAATGACCTGCACGGTGGGTTTCCACCCACCCCCACCCCACCCCTTCCTATCTTAGAAGGAAAATGATAGAGAACGGTTCATTGTTTTGTTTTCAGGGAAGACAATCAACAGTAGTTTATGGTACAAGTGACAGTTTGTCTTTGAAGGACGGTGCACTTTGGGAAGTTGCCAACCGACTTGCTTGCTTTCGTAAGAGATAACGACCTACAGATTTTCTCGTTAAAAACTGACGTAAGACAGTAGGTGATGAATGGATAATGTTGCTTTTCGTGGGGAAAATGGAAGTAGTTTATGACATAAGTGGCTGAGTGTCACTTGAGGACAGTGCACCATGGACAAATGGCAAACAGCACGTTTATTGGAGACAGTGACCCGCAGATTTTCTCAAACTCGTGGGATAATATGATGGAGTACGCTACATGGTGAGCTGATGATTTAGTTCTTCGGCAGTAGATCAAAAGTACTTAGTTTAAGAAAGAGCAGTTAGGAACTTGCCAAACATCCTTTTAATCGAGACAGTGATCGGCGATTTCACGGACAGAGTATCTGATGGAGTACAGTACAGATTGAACGAACGATTTAGTGTAGTGAAAAAAAAATCAGTCAGACGTAAAGTGCGGATCATGACCTTTGGTGACAGTGATTATGAAGAGGTTAGGATGAGCGAAGAGACAGCGACATGCAATTCAGCGGAAGTGGATCGTTGCGAGATGCCGGAAGTCGTCTGCTTCGTTTTGTTTTGGTCGTGGATGCGGGGGAGGGCAGTGTCATTGCCCGCCCAGTGACGGCTACACGCTGCACATCGTTTGGCGGGAAACGACCTGAGTTGGTGGTCCTGTCGTGTCTGCCTGTCTCGGCTTCTCCCGTTAAAATCTGGTTATGGTTATGGTCAGGATTAGGCTGGAAATGGAAAGGCCTCCAGTAACCTGAGGCTGTCGTTGGGGAGCAGGGAGTTAGAGAGCTCAGCATCTCTCAGGGCTGGCATAATCAGGTGATGTCCATTTCTTGTACCTCATTCGTTTACCTTCCCGATCCTAAAGAGGGTCAGGTACCATCTACAGCTGGGTGGAAAGTGTCGTTGTATTCAAGCTAGAGCACCAACTTGGTCATGCATCCTTTGAAAAGAACGCTCAGTCTCAGATTTGAGGTGATGCTCGAACGACTAATATCCATCTGCAGGTTAGGTTATGGATGATGGTAGTAGATGTATGATTTGTTATATCCCAACAAAAGCTGTGCTTTTCAGAATGTTTAATGCAGGGAAGTCGATCCTTTCCATGTTTAGTTTCTCTTATTTGCTTTCTTCTTCATAGCACCGTTTTGCTTTTGTCTTTGTTTTTTTATTTTTTGTTTTTTTTGTTTTGTTTGTTTTGTTTTTTGTTTTGTTTTTTCTTATAACATCCATTGTGTAAGTGCTTTTAATCCGTATATCACCGCCTTTGTCTTCCGGTGTCTTTATCTTGACCCCTGTATTTGTCTATATCTGTATTTTTCATTGAGTTATGTGCGTAATTTTGTTTACAGAGGATGTATTTAAACATAGTCTTTTTGGAATGATTTTTTGCAATCAACCACCTAACAGCTGAGCAGTAAGAAGCTCACAGATTATGAAATGTTTCGAGACAAAATTTCAGTTAATTACATATTATATCGTAACGGAAGGCAATTCTTTAAGCATAGAGACCTTGCCGATTACACCATACTTTGAAAAAATTGTTAGTCAGTAATGAGTCATATCATTAATGACAGATTTTGAAAGCTTTTAAGACGGAACTTGATAATTATGTAAAATCTTGCGAAAAGCAACTTAATCATGGATAATCGCTTTAAATTATAAAGCAGAATATGGTAAATGATCTCAAATATTACGCAAGCTGATGCGGTGATAAGAATCTTTAAAAAAAAAACGACTAACAGGTCATTACATAGAATCATAACGCAAAGTATAGTCATTACTATTCGTTTTGCCGGTATGATAGCAACAGATGTTGGATGTTGTTGTAGATGTACAAGTAGAAACGCCCACTAATCTAAAGGGAAAAAAGCAAGATAAACGTAAAAATCACATCACACACACACAGACACACACACACACACACACACACACACACACACACACACACACACACACACACACACACACACACACACACACATTCACACATACACATACACACACACACTCACTCACTCACTCACACACACACACACACACCACACACACACAACACACACACACACAACACATCACATCACACACACATACACACACACACATACACACAAATACACACACACAGAGACACAGATAGATAGATAGATAGATAGATAGATTGTGTGTGTGTGTGTGTATGTATGTGTGTGTGTGTCATGTGATTTTTTTATGTTAAAGTTGTGTGTGTGTGTGTGTGTGTGTGTGTGTGTGTGTGTGTGTGTGTGTGTGTGTGTGTGTGGTGTGTGTGTTGTGTCAGTATACATATGTAATATATATAGGCATACATGTATGAGTACATACACATACACACACATGTATATACGTGTGTGTGTATGTTTATACACATACACATATGTATGTTTACGTATATATATATATATATATATATATATAAGAGAGAGAGAGAGAGAGAGGAGAGAGAGAGCTATATGTATGTACATACATACATACATACATGTGTGTGTGTGTGTGTGTGTGTGTGTGTGTGTGTGTGTGTGTGTGTACATATATTTTTTCGAAATGAAAATAAGATACTGTAGATAGACATATTAAGGTATAGCCAGAGAAGAAACACGAAAAAAGAAACTTTTATACGCAAATCATTCTGCCAGGGAAAAGTTGGCATCTCGGGTCTAATGGGAAAGGTGATCTTGTTGAAAACTACCCAAAGAGTTCTTGTTTATACCTCAAGCGATATCCAGAATTATGACTGATGCAGGAATTGTATTGTTCTGAGCTCATTGTTGGGAAATCATTGTCCTTCCGAGGATGTGCTTGAAGCCCTCCTCAAGAAACTGTTTCTGGGCAACAAGATACTGTTTCTTTGAACCTGGATTGAGGGGTGGGGTAGAGGGGGAGAAACAATGGAAAGACGGAGTAGGGGGGGGGTGAGAGAATGAGAGGGAGGGAGTGGAGGAGCAGTTGCAGTACACAGGAGGCAGGGGAAATAAGCCGCTTTGCCTGCAAGACACGTATAGGAGCTGCTGTTGCCTGCTTCAGGCCAGCTTGTCATTGTCACAGCCTGACTGTGGGACCTTCCCTTGCCTTCTGCAAGGCACTGTACTCGCCACACCACCATCACTACCTCCCCCGACACGTGCTCGCGCGCACGCACGCACGCACGCACGCACGCACAAACATACACCACACACACACACACACACACAACACACACACACAGAATGAGAACCTGAAAGCGGCTGGTAGTGGGGGGGGGGGGGGGCCTTCTTTACTTCCTAGCACCAGATAGGCCCAAGCGGCGTTTGGTGAAATCTATTACTGCTTGTATTGATTGCGGCCATTATATCCTTACAGGGAGCGCGTCTCCATCCTCTGATGAAACATGCAAAGAAAGTGGAAAGGAGGGGAAGGGGAGGGGGAGAATAAGGAAGAGATTGCTTCTAGAAGATACACAGCAAGAATAGGGAGCTGAAGGGGATTATGTTGGATGCGGGCTATTTATGTATCTCACATTGTACGTGGGGACAAGAAAGGGACAGGGAAGGGGCGGGGGATGGGGCTGGGGGCTGGGAGGGACTGAATGGGACTGAATGTAGCTAAAGTGGCAAAGTGACGCCAGAAGCTGAAGCACAATGATGCCATACATGTCCATGAGAAAGGAGAAGGGGTGATTCCATCAGAAAAAAAAAAAAAAAAGGAATTGAAGGAATTACGGCCTATTTCCACTTGTCCTGACGGACTGAAACGGCAGCCAAAGTCAGTGGAGAAAAAAAAAAAAAAAAAAAGGGGGGGGGGAGATATCAGAACCAGATGATCATTTAGATGATCATTTCGACTGCCATATCCCCCTCCCTCTTGCCATTTTTTGTAAAGGAAGAACATTTTAATAAGAGATCATCAGTCAGGAGCCTTAGTTGTTGTTTTTAAGTAACCACAGGTGACGGCTATAAAAAAAAGTTGAACAGACAAAGCTGTGCAAGCTTGCCATTGTCATCGGTGTCCATCCGTTCAGAGCCAGTCCTTGTGACTCTTCAGTAGAGACACCGGTCTGTATGTCTATTCAGAAACTGGACGTTAGAGAAAATTGGAGTTGATGTACTTCAACAACTGGCCACGGAGATGGGAGAAACAGAAAACGGGATACCTTTGACAGCCAGTGACAAGAGAATTACGAAGCGGAATTTCAGTTATATCGTCTGTACACTGTGGGGGGTTTTGTTTTTTTTGTTTTTTTAACTTGTCTCCGTGTGTATTGTTTGGCAGTAAATAGGATACACAAAACACGCAGAAGTGCAGATGTTTCCCAGTCTGGTCGAGGTTGAGTTTGTCAGGTCAAACATTCAAGATTGTGGCCTCTGTACGTTTGGTGATGTCGGACTGCAGGTGTATGTAGATAACTGGTTAGCACTTCATTGGTTAGAAAGTGTGACTTGTTTTTGTATGTACCCAAGATGGACACATGGCTGGTCCAACAAACTGGCCAGCGTTGGTGTTATTTTTCCTGTCGTAGCCCTTCTTCATTCCCCACATTTTCATCGTGCTGTATCTATCGTTAGTGCTCCTTTCTGATACTGAAACAGTTGTACTATTGTTTGACAGTTATCACTTCTATGAACCACAGTGGTTCAGATACTCCGGACTCAAGACTGAAGACTGGTTTATTGTCTATACACAGGTTACAGAAATTAAGCTTTCGGAAGGTGTTATATACTACTATTACTACTATCACTATTACTATTACTACTACTACTACTACTAATAATAATAATAATGATAATAATAATAGTGATGATGATGATGATGATGATGATGGTATACCAAACATATAATCGGAAACACACACACCTACATACACATACATACACTCACTTTCACTCTCTTTCTCTCTGTCTGTCTGTCTGTCTGTCTCTCTCTCTGTCTCTCTCTCCCTCTCTCTCCCCCTTCACTCTCTCCCTCTCTCCATTTCTCTCTCGCCCTCTCTCCCTCTCTCTCTCTCCGTCTCTCTCTCTCACGGGCGCGGTAGTCAAGTGGGTAAACGTCACAAAACACACACACACACACACACACACACACACACACACACACACACACACGCACGCACGCACGCACGCACACACACACACACACGTGAGCACATAATCATACACAGATGAGACTATAACAAATGAACATACACACACAAATACACACACACACACACGCATACATAACAGAAACTGTATTAACTTCATGGACAAACAATGAACCAATCAGACAACCCACAAATCAAACATTCAGACACAAAACAAAACAAAAACGTGCACACTATCAACACAGAAGCCAAAAATGGTCGCACTGTACGTGGAGGCTGGGTCTTACAAGTTCAAGTAGGTCTGTTGTGAAGATGTACAGCCATTGGCAGGAAAGAGCAGCGGAACCTGTCTGTTCATGCCCGAAAACACATCAGCTTGCCCGATCAGGTGGACTTTTGGGCCGTCACAGCATCCCACAATGGCTAGGTGGGGTCACGCTGGATAGCACCCAGGTGGTTAACTGCTATCGTCTCAAAGTGTGTCTGGAGGTCAAGGACAGGTCGGCCAGTCAGTTTACCAGCTGTCTTGGTGATCTTGGAAAGCCGGGCCTTGGTATGTTCCCTGAGGCTGCCAAAGAAGCAGGGACTGTTGAAATTTAGCGCAGGCTCAATCGTTGCCGTGTAAAAAAAAAGTTCCAGTATTGTTCGGCCCACTCCAAGCGAGTTAAGAAGTAGAGGCGCTGGTTGCCTTCTTCAGCAGGGCCTGGGAGTTGGCAGACCAGTTGAACTTGCTGTCGATGATGGAGCCCATGTACTTGTACCGGACCAACAGTTCCACTCCTCCCCTTGATGACTAGGGGTATTGGTTTTGGTGGGTTCCTCTGGAAGTCGACAACCATCTCTTTAATTCTGGCCACGTTGAGGAGGAGATGGTTCTCGTCACACCAGCCCACGAGCTTGTCAACGGAGCTTCGGTAGGAGCTCTCTCTCTCGACGTGATGAGACCATTGAGCTATGTGTCATCGGAGAATTTAGCCTGGAGGGTGCCCATGGTGGAGCAACAGCGGTCAGAAGTGAAGAGCGTGAACAATGCAGGGGAGAGGACGCACCTCTGTGGCACTCTGGTATTGGTGCGGACCTCTGCTGAAGTGACAGATGAGATGGATGTTCTGACCATCACTCGTTGAGGCCTGTCTGTGAGGAAGCTGTAGAGCCATCTGATGATGAAGGGGTCAACATCCATCACCATCAGCTTCCGTACCATGATGTGTGGCTGTATGATGTTGAAGGCTGAGGACAAGTCCAGGAAAGGGAGCCTGCCAAAGGTCCCTGGCTGCTCAAGATGCCGTAGCACGGAGTGATTGGTGGATGACGGTGATGATGGCGTATCTCTATGCTCCTATTTGGACTGTACGCAGACTGCAGTGAGACTTGGAGGGGGCGTGTAGCCTCCAGCAGTCTGTGCAGCACCATCCGCTCTAGACACTTGGAAGGGACTCGAGGTCAAGGCAACAGGCCGGTAGTTATTGAGGGTGGAGGTGAAGGTTTTCTTGGGGATTGGCATGATGGTAGAGGATTTTCAAATGGACGTGATCATGTCCACCTGTTTGTCCAGCAGGGCACCATCCATCAGACACTGCACTCTGGCACCCATGTATAGACAAGAGCGCGCTCTCCCTCTCTCTCTCTCTCTCTCTCTCTCCTCTCTCTCTCTCTCTCTCTCTCCCCTCTCTCTCTCTCTCTCCTCTCTGTTTCTCTCTGTTTCTCTCTCACTCTCTCTCTCTCTCAGTTTCTCTCTCTAGCGCGCGCGGGCGCTCTCACTGTCTGTCTCTCTCTCTCTGTCTCTCTCTCGCTTTCACTCTTTCTGTCTCTCTCTCTCTCTCACTCTTTCTGTCTCCTCTCTCTCTCTCTCTCTCTCTCTCTCTCTCTCTCTCTTTCTCACACACACCACACACACACACACGTATTTTCGTTTGTTTGTTTGTGGACCTCAGTTGCATATACAGTTCCTCTGTGTATGTGTGTGTGCGCGCATGCATGTGTATGTATGTAGGTGCTTGTGCTTGTGCATTTGTGAGCCATGAGTACATATTTGTATTTTTGTCTGTCGCAGAAATCTTGAAGAACAATAAACAGCGCAGTTTAGCTGACCTGTATGCCATGAGATCTATTAGTTAAGCAGTTGTTCATTTGTTTAATTTGCATCTGGTTTTCAAATATGATATAAAGCTGCGTTAAAGAATTTGTCTTCTTGATCTTAGTAGTGCTGATGCACAAGCATTTTGTTGTTTAGTTAGGTAGTCAGAACACTCCTCCAGAATTCAAGTTTTACTTTATTGAGTAATTTTACATTATCTGGACGACTAGTTATTTCAATAATGTTTCAACCATTGGCTTATGCTTTCAAAGTAAAATTTAGTAATGCTGCACCGGTTTTCCTGGTAAGAGATAAATAACTTACCTGTCCATTGTGATTAAAAGCATTTTGGCATAGTGATCATATTTACCGTTTTGATCCCACCTTCTTTGAAGTCTGTTCCATAACTTTTGTTTTTATTCTTTCAAAAGTTTTCCTATTTGAATACTTTTTTCTGTTTTATAAGTTTATACAGACATCTGTTTGTTTTCCGGAGAATGTGTTCAGGTAATCCGATTGATTGCATTACAAACTGTATGTGGGGACAAAAGAAAGAAGGGAGTTGGGAACTCAAAGGGATGCCTGTTGCTTCAGTGGCAAAGTGACGTCAGAGGCTGAAGTACTGTGATGCCAGCCATACATGTCCATGAGAAAGGAGAGAGAATCCGTCAGACAGAAGAGCTAGAGAAAGGGAGGAATTCAAGAAATATAATAGATAGCCAAAGGGGCGCCACAAAACAAAAAAGGAAAGGTATATTTGATATTCTGCATGCGTATACATACTTGGGGGGGGGGGGGGGAGGTAGCCACTGGCAGGTCCGCACACATATAGACTTGGGAGATCAGAAAAATGTCCGGCTTTTACTCATACAGGCGGAGATATCTAGGAGGATCAAACCCAGGACTGTCTGATTGAAAGTCTGATGTTTATCCACTTGACTACCGCGACCTCAGAGAGAGAGAGAGAGAGGTGGGGGGGGGGGCAGGACGAAGGGGGTAGGATCTCTTCAGATGGTGGGAAAAAACAAAACAGAGAAAGAGGGAGAAAGACGTGTAAGAGACTGTGTAAATGGTGGCATGATCTGGATGCTGACGGATGGAAATAAGAACTGTGTAGAGAGCCATCACGCATCTGTCCTTTGTTGCGTGATACTGACTTTATGATATTGGATTCGCGCACAGAGAGAAAAGACAGTGGTATCGGCTCCATTGAAACACCAGCATCTTCATAAACTATTTTCTTAACAGCAGTACAGCTGTACACCCACACCCCACACACACACACATACACCCCCTCACCCCCCCCCCCCACACACACACACACACACACACACACACACATACACACACACACACACACACACACACTCAGAGAATAATCCAAGGTCAGCTTTGTCTCCGTTGAATGAAATAGGGCCCACAAGGATATCCACACTCAGTATTTTACAATTTGATTGTAACTGCGTAATGAAACGAGATGAAAAGTGGTGAATGGGAGGAACAGAAAACAAGGGGCCCAGTTTTGCGGTCACATTGACCCAGCACGTTTCTGTTGTTGCCTTTGATGTTTATCGATTGTCAGTTTCCAGTTCGATCAGCCTAGTGGTAATAGCAACACTATGGTTAAGATGATAGCAAATTGTCCTTTACATTTGAATGAAACAAACTTACCATCCTTTACACCCTGTTAAATGTGTACGTGATTTTAATCAGTAATCTCGTTGACGTTACCACTGAAGAAGAATAAAATGCGAGCACAGGCATGACTGCTAATTCAGAGTGTGATAACGTGTGTAGCGCCATATCTTGCATGATGATGCTGCCGTTGTGGACGGACCGTCACCCTGGGGACTCTTCAAACGGACTATCAGCCCCGGGGACCTCGTAGACAACAATGAAATGATGCCATGATGGCAGGACCATGGGACGGGAGGGGGAGGAGGGGAGGGAAAAAAAGATAGAGGGGAAATGGAAGAGTCGCCAAACTATCTCAGTGGTAGCAAAGCCTGAAGGAGGGAGGAGGGTGAAGGGGGGGGAGTAGGGGTAAAAAGACGGCTTGGCTTCCTGCGATGATCGTTTTGCACCGAGTGAGGCGTGCTGGTGTCGGGAGAGAGGTACCAGATGAGAGGAGTTGTCGGTCACTTCAACCGCGTGAAGGAGAGCGTTTGTGGAGCAAGGGAAGCTATTCGATCGTCATCAGTTCTTTCCCTTTTGAAGAAGTGAAAAGGTTTCAGAATAAGGACTTTGCTCGCGTAAAAAAAAAAATGTTTAGTTTGATCAAGAACTGAGGGGGAGGGGGAGAGAGAGAGAGTTTTAGTTTTCGAGGATACAGCAGATAAACATTTTAATTTTTTTTCGTCGGACATTGAGAACGAAAGAGAAAGAGGGGAGAGGAGAAAGACGAAAATTGTTATTCTCACTATCTCACTCCTGGTAACAATAAGTCGAATATGCACTGAGGAGCTAAGGAAAGTTTTTGTATTTTGTTTTGTTTTGTTTTTTGTTTTGATTTGTTTTGTTGATACATGTGACTAATCAGGGAAAAGACGAGAAAAAGGAGAGACGTTAGAAAGTCAAGAATGAGACCAAAACATATACAGTGTAACACCAAGGAGGAAATGTCCAGCACGTAATTTTATGTTAAAGTGGTGATACAGTTTCTACTGAAAGCACCCCCACTCACCCAGCCAGCATCCCCGCTGGGGGACTGATTGGGTCTGCTCAGTCAGGCATATATGACAGTTTCCGGCAGCCGCCTGGTTCCATAACCAGACACAGGGCTTCAGAATTGTTCGTGATCTCCCTTCCTCCCTCCCTCTCTCTCTGTCTCTCTCTCTCTCTCTCTCTCTCTCTCTCTCTCTTTCTCTCCCTTCTCCTTCCCTTCCTCTCTCTTCTCCCTCTTTCTCTTTTTCCCTCTCTCCTCCCTTTCTTTCTCTGCCTCTTCTGTCTGTCTCTTTCTGCCTCTCTGTCTGTCTCTTTCTGTCTCTCTGTCTGTCTCTTTCTGTCTCTCTTTCTCTGTCTGTCTGTCTCTGCCTCTGTCTCTGTCTCTCTCTCTCTCTTTCTGTCTCTCTCTCTCTCTCTTTCTCTCTTTTTCTCTCACTTTTAATACCAACCTGATAGTAGATAGTTTATGCTACCGTTACTTCTACTGCTATCACTGTGTATATGTGCGCGTTTGTGTGAGTGACAAAAGACAATGTGAAGTTGTTCTTCAATTTTGTTATCGTACCGAGTAGGAGAATTTTTTTAATTCCGCTCAGTAAGACACAAGATCATCAGAAAACTGGAAAAAAATCCGGTCAGTAAGATACAAACAGAGAGAGAGAGATGAAATGAAACGAAACTTTATTTTCAAACTGTAAAGATATCAGTACATAGGCAACGTATATTTCTGCCGTTGCTGATCTGTTTACATTAAAACAAAAGAAAGTAGGGTACTGCAATAAAAATGAAGATTTAAATAAACAGATGAAACAAAACACACATTCATAAAAATAAATAGTAAAGTAAGACATGTTACCATGAATACACGCGTGCGTGTGTGTATGTGTGAGTGTGTGTGCGTCGGTGTCTTTGTCTGTCTGTCTGTCTGTGTGTGTCTGTGTGAAAGAAAGATATATGTGTATATATATATATATATGTGTGTATATATATATATGTATATATATATACATGTGTGTTGTGTGTGTGTTGTGTGTGTGTGTGTGTGTGTGTGTGTGTGTGTGTGTGTGTGTGTGTGATGTGCTTTAGGCAAATAGTCCTTTCAAAAGAGGGAATTTATGTTATGAACGATACATGATTTGTGGACGTAATTCATTGCAAGCATTGTCGATAATTAGTGCTTGAATATGATGTAAGCTTTAAGGGTGTTATTGTTTGTACCTTGCACTGTTGTGCTTTGGCATTACGACTGACTGGATACTGATTGGATGAAGATACAGTTTAAAACACTCTATGTGTGATTCGTCAGTATAACGATCTATTCACAACACCTTATAACTCGTCTGTTAAAAGACTTGTTGAAAACATTGTGATACATATATGTTTAAACGTATGTTTAAAACAGTCAGTGATTTGTCTGTGTCAAGACAGGTTTAAAAAGCTGATCTTCGTTTGTATAAAAAGGTGTATTGAAAACACTCTGTCTGTGATTCTTCTGTGTAAGTTTGGAGTTTTCGAGTTTGGTCAAAAGGGAATCTTCACACTCGGGCAATTTATGTGCGTTCCATCCAAATGTGCCAGGAATTATTTGGCAGACTGAGCCAGCACAAAACTCTGAGCGAGGCAGAGTCTTGAAATGGAGGGAAGGGGTGAGAAGGTATAATGAAACATTAAGCTGACATCACCAGAATAATGGAAACACCTATGAAACATTAAGCTGACGTCACCAGAATAATGGAAACACCTATGAAACATTAAGCTGACGTCACCAGAATAATGGAAACACCTATGAAACATTAAGCTGACGTCACCAGAATAATGGAAACACCTATGAAACATTAAGCTGACGTCACCAGAATAATGGAAACACCTGTGAAACATTAAGCTGACATCACCAGAATAATGGAAACACCTATGAAACATTAAGCTGGCATCACCAGAATAATGGAACACCTAACCCTATGAAACAATTAAGCTGACATCACAGGAATAATGGAAACATGAAGATGGCAACGAACGGACAGTTTCTTGTTTTGCAGGCCGGGGATTAAACTCAAGATATCAGACCCAGAGTCCACGGCTCTATCAAAGCAAACAAATAAACAAACAACCGTCATTGAAGAAAAAAAAAGTCTGTATAAAGATTTGTGTTTAAAACACGTAATGATTTGTCTGTATAAAGATATGTCTAAAACGCTGTATAAGTCGTTTGTATCAGATTTGTTTCAAGGTAAAACACTCAGTTGTATTCGTTTGAAAACAGCAGGTGATCATAAAACACACACACACACACACACACACACACACACACACACACCACGCACGCACGACCACACACACACACACACACACCACACACACACACACACACACACACACACACACACACACACACACACAACACACACATGCGCGCACAGGAATAAGAGGGTGGGGAAGGAAGTGTGGAAGTAGGAATGGAAGAAAGGCCTTCACGAGTATGTTCTGCCAGAAGGAGACAAGGCGTGGAGTTGATGAAGGGGACAGGACAGGACAAGGCAGGACAGGACAGGACAGGGCAGGACAGCAGAGAGGGAGGTCGCATGATGATGACATCCCACCCCCCACCCCCACCTCCTTAACCATTCCCCTTCGATCCCTTCTACTCCCCCCCCCCCCCCTCTTGTCCTTATGTCTCTTTCTCTGTCTTACGGCAGCGGTGGGCCCTCCTTTTTCCTGTTTCTGTCCACGGGCATGCGTGCCCTTTCCTTTCACCATAATATTCTTTTCTCTCTTGGTTCGTTCCGCCCTACCCCCTCCACGCCATCCCAGCTCTCTTTCTCTCTCTGCCTGTCTGTCATTGTGTAATATGTCAGTTGTAGTCTGTTACAAAGTACTTTTCTGTTTGGGTTTGACTTTGATTTGGACGGTTACGACACTGAAGATGTTTTTGTTTATGTGTCTGGGCGAGAGCTTGACGTAAAAGACCATTTGTTTGCTCTGTCTGTCGCTCTGCTATGGAAAGAAAATTCTCTCTCTCTCTCTCCCTCTCTCTCTCCCTCTCTCACGTCTGTAACAGATTATTCTGAAAATCATGTGTCCTTCCCTGATCCCCATCCTACCTTCTTCCGCATATTAATTTAAAGAGCTTTCAACCTATTACACATCAAATTTCTTTCATTCGCCTTCCCCCCCCCCCTCTCTCTCTCTCTCTCTCTCTCCCCTCCCTCTCCCTCGCTCTCCCTCCCTCCCTCTCTCTCTCTCTCTCTCTCTCTCTCTCTCTTTCTCTCGACTTGCGCGGTAGGCAAATGTCTAAAGATCGGATTTCCAGTGGAGAGATCCTGGGTTCGAACGGCCCCGGCATCTCCGCCCGGTAAGGGAAAGGGAAAGGATAGACATTTTTCACATCTCCTAGGTTGTCATGTGTCGTGTCTACCAGTGCCCCAAAACCCCTTAGTATGTATACGTATGCAGAATATCATATATGCAAAAAAGACGTCTTTAAATCCTGTCAGTGGCTGGCTTATTGAAACATCATAGGAAAAGAAGAGAGAAAAAAAACAGTATATAGGTAACGGCAAGTTTGAAAAAATGGCTTTAAAAAAGGCTAAAATTTCTACCGTTGGAAAATTAACTCTCTCTCTCTCTCTCTCTCTCTCTTTCTCTTTCTCTCTCTCTCTCTATCTCTCGTCTCTCCTCCTCTCTCTCCCCCTCACTCCCCTCTCTCTCAGGCCTGGTCTGTGGGACTGGCAGGGTTGCGCCCTTCCCTTGTGCGCGCTAGTCTACAGCCCAAGCGGCCAGGCTGGACCAGTGGCCTGACAGATGTCGCCTGTTTGTTGAATACACAATAGCGACCTGCCTCTCTTCTCTCATCCCTCTCTCTCTCTCTCTCTCTCTCTCTGGCTGTTGACTCCCCATCCCTCCTGTCCCATCTCCACCCCTCGTTTCCCTTTTCTTTCACTGGGTCGGGCGATTGCGAAGGAAGGAGCCAGCAAGCTGCGCTGTGTCTGTCTCTCAGACGTGAATGGGCAGCGGGCACAAGTGTCGTAGTTTGATGGTAGTGGGTGTTGTTCGCTGGACGGACACAGGGACTGATTTACCGTTGGGGAAGGTGTGTGTGTATATCGGATGATAAGTGAAAGTGGTAGTGGTGTTGTGGTGCTGGTCAGTCTGACGATGGTGCAGGTGATGGAGATCCCGGGACTATCTTCTGAACGGGGCTGATTTGTCCAGGTTTGAACATAGATAGAAACATTAACATATCCATATCTACTGTGTGACAGGAGGTATGTGTCTTTGTACTTATCATGACTTTATGAGTGTATGACGTTTATGGTGGGTATATGACATTGTGAAGGACTGACAATCTATTGATTGAAAGGTGTATGACATTTTGGAAAGACTGACAATCTATTGATTGAAAGGTGTATGACATTGTGAAAGACTGACAATCTATTGATTGAAAGGTGTATGACATTGTGAAAGACTGACAATCTATTCATTGAAAGGTGTATGACATTGTGAAAGACTGACAATCTATTGATTGAAAGGTGTATGACATTGTAAAGGATTGACAATCTATTCATTGAAAGGTGTATGACATTGTAAAGGATTGACAATCTATTCATTGAAAGGTGTATGACGTTGTGAAAGGCTGACAATCTATTCATTGAAAGGTGTATGACATTGTAAAGGATTGACAATCTATTCATTGAAAGGTGTATGACATTGTAAAGGATTGACAATCTATTCATTGAAAGGTGTATGACGTTGTGAAAGGCTGACAATCTATTCATTGAAAGGTGTATGACATTGTAAAGGATTGACAATCTATTCATTGAAAGGTGTATGACATTGTAAAGAACTGACAATCTATTGATTGAAAGGTGTGTGACAGTGTAAAGGACTGACAATCTATTGATTGAAAGGTGTGTGACAGTGTAAAGGACTGACAATCTATTCATTGAAAGGTGTGTGACAGTGTAAAGGACTGACAATCTATTCATTGAAAGGTGTATGACAGTGTAAAGGACTGACAATCTATTGATTGAAAGGTGTGTGACAGTGTAAAGGACTGACAATCTATTGATTGAAAGGTGTATGACAGTGTAAAGGACTGACAATCTATTGATTGAAAGGTGTGTGACAGTGTAAAGGACTGACAATCTATTCATTGAAAGGTGTATGACAGTGTAAAGGACTGACAATCTATTGATTGAAAGGTGTATGACAGTGTAAAGGACTGACAATCTATTCATTGAAAGGTGTATGACAGTGTAAAGGACTGACAATCTATTCATTGAAAGGTGTATGACAGTGTAAAGGACTGACAATCTATTCACTGAAAATCTGTTTATACATTTACATGAAACGAACAGCTTTCGTGTCGCCCGAGTGCTGTATTGAAAAATCGTGAAAGATTGAAAAACCATCATATTCTCATAATTATGGATCAAAGCTGAGCATATCAAAGAGGTAGGTATCGTACTTTTGTAGTGGATGGGATACACTAATATCCAAAAATCAAATAAATCATTCGTTATCACTGTGACAGATTTAAACACTGACATCTTATGTAGAAGTGTTATAAAGAACTGAACCCGGCCCCTGCATAACTAACATTTCGTATACATGTTATGAGGAAGTCCAGGTCACCATATGATTCCTAATGATTGAATCAGTTCATAGATTTCTTTTCTTTTTATAAAAGATCTACATCATTTTCTGTCACACCGGAAATACTTTACGCCATCCGTATATATTAAGCCTACATCCTGGTTGTAAGTATTGTGGACAATCGGAGCAGTCTTTACCATACTTCATCTCATATTATGCCCGCATTGTGTGAAAGTCAGAACTCATCCATATTCTGCCTAAGAGTGAATAATCGTCGTGTCACACATGTTTTGCCAGTGAGTGAAACCAGCCATAGATCATGCCTCAAACTGTTTATTGTCAACAGAGGGTCGCCATCAGGTATGTGGATTGTGACAGTCTACAACACACTGCCAACACTGATCACTTTAACCATACTTAGAATTCATCACAAGACAAACCATGCTGTCCAGCTTTGTGAACTGTGTAGGTCTACTTTCTGATTGTCAGGGATAGAAAGTAGTGTCCTAGACAATCACTGATAGTAATTGTTATACTTTTCTAATGGTCAGGAATAGTGGTGTCATAGGGAATCATTACTAATGAATGTTATGCTTTTCTAATGGTCAGGAATAGTGGTGTCATAGGGAATCATTAATAATAAATGTTATACTTTTCTGATTGTCAGGAATAGTGGTGTCATAGGGAATCATTAATAATGAATGTTATGCTTTTCTGATAGTCAGGAATAGTGGTGTCATGGGGAATCATTAATAATGAATGTTATGCTTTTCTGATTGTCAGGAATAGTGGTGTCATAGGGAATCATTAATAATGAATATTATACTTTTCTAATGGCCAGGAATAGTGGTGTCATAGGGAATCATTAATAATGAATGTTATGCTTTTCTAATTGTCAGGAATAGTGGTGTCATAGGGAATCATTAATAATGAATGTTATACTTTTCTCATTGTCAGGAATAGTTATGTCATAGTGCATCATTGATATAATAAATGTTATACTTTTCTGATAGTCAGGAATAGTGGTGTCATAGGGAATCATTGATAATAAATATCATACTTTTCTAATGGTCAGGAATAGAGTGGTGTCATAGGGAATCATTAATAATAAATGTCATACTTTTCTAATTGTCAGAGGTAATAATGTCATAGAGAATCATTGATAATAAATTTTATTCTTTTCTGATAGTCAGGAATAGTGGTGTCATAGGGAATCATCGATAATAAATGTCATACTTTTCTGATTGTCAGAGGTAATAATGTCATAGAGAATCATTGATAATAAATTGTATTCTTTTCTGATAGGGACAGTAGTGTCATAGAGAATGGAATCTGTCCATCATCTATCATCAATGATATAATATACAAGACACTGGGAACGTGCACCCTTATAATGACGCCTTCTTGAAGAAGAACAGAAATGAAGATTTCACCGTCTGTAATTTCTATAAGACAATGCAGATTCGTAGAACCAGTCCTTATAGATATCATAAATGGTGTGTATATTTTCAATGTTCTTGAATTCTTGCAACTGTGAACATCCTTATAAACTGTGAACATTCCTATGATAATAAGACTAAATATTCTTGTAAGACTGTGAACATACTTATGATTATGAATCAGAGAACATCTATATGAACATCTTTATGATAAGACTGTGAACATTCTTATGATAATTAAACTATGAACTTCCTTATAAGACTGTGAACATCCTTATGATAATTTAACTATGAACTTCCTTATAAGACTGTGAACATCCTTATGATAATTAAACTATGAACATCCTTGTAAGACTGTTTGAACGTCCTTATGATAATAAAACTGTGAACATCCTTATGATAATTAAACTATGAACATCCGTATAACTATAAGACTGCGAATATCCTTTTGATAGTAAGACTGTGAACATCTGTATAAGACTGTGAACATACGATAATAAGACTTGAACATCGTTATAAGACTGTGAACATCCTGATAATAATAAGACTGTGATCATACTTGTGATAATAAGACTGAACATCCTTATAAGACTGTGAACACACACACACACACACATACATATATATATATATATATATATATATATATATATAATGTTGTGTGTGTGTGTTGTGTGTGTGTGTGTGTGTGTGTGTGTGTGTGTGTGTGTGTGAAACTGTGAACATCCTCATAATAACACCATGAACATCTTTTTTTCCTTTGATCTTTTTATTCAAGTTTAGGCAAGACTGTATGCAATAATAAACTGCTTTTTTTTTTAATAGAACACACACATAAAGAGATATCAAAGACAACAATTCAGATACACAAATAACTGTGAACATTCAACCGTGAACAACTTCATAATATTCACGCTTCACAGAAATATAGGACAAAGTCGTTTGTCATCTGTGAAGTAGTAAACCTAGTGAACTTCCATTTGAGTACCCATATGTAATGTGGGCCATTGGAGTTACGGTCACAGAATGGAACCAGTCTATCGTCCCTCATCCCCGACCACTACAACCTCTACTGCAGATGGCATGGGAAGCAATTAGTAGACTGGTGGACACGCCACTGCCTTGTCTTTGGCTGTGGTCGATGTAGTCATCCATCCATCCATCCATCCGTCTATCTATCCGTTCACCCATCAATCATCGGACTGGTGGTGTATGCCCAATGGTCGTTGGTCAATCAATGGTACTCTTATGCTGGTGGGGATTGTTGTTCGGTGATGGTGATGATGATCGTGGTGATGGGTAACTAGGTTACTGTTGACTTACACTCGCTCCGCCGGCTGGGAATACAGCACACGGTATTGACACTAGGTCTGTCTGTCCTGTCTGTCTGTCTGTCTGTCCTGTCTGTCTGTCCTGCCTGGTCTCTGTCTGTCTGTCTGTCTGTCTCTGTCTGTCTGTCTGTCTGTCTGCCTGCCTGCCTATCCTGCCTGCCTGCCTGCCTGGTCTATCTAAGTGTGTTCGGACGATTCCGTCGTTTGTGATACAGTACTGTCTCTGTTGTTGATGTTGGGTTTGGATTTTCGAAACTGCATATGTAATATATGCGTGTGTGCATGCGTGCGTGCGTGTGAGAGTTTATGTATGTATGTCTATATGTATATATGTATACATATATATGTATATATATATATATATTTGTATGTATGCATATATACCTATGTATGTATATATATATATACATACATACATACATACGTGTGTGTGTGTGTAGATATATACACACATACATACATGTGTGTGTGTGTGTGTGAAAGAGAGAGGGGGCACGCACACACACACACGCACGCACACACGCACACACATATACATATACATAACACGCGCACGCGCGTACTAACGTACTGAAAATGTTAGATGTATATGTTCGTTTTTCATCTGAAGCGACGGTTTGTATGCATAGATCGAGCATACTTTTCACACTTATTCCATCTCATTTTCTGCAACTTTTGTTTTTTCTTTTGTTTTTTTTTTCTCCTGTTTTATTTCGTCTTCAGACAAAGGCATCAACGTAACAAAAGCATGCCCCAGATTCTAAGGCTTTTGTGCAAACCTTCCCCAGTTGTATACAATATAAATGTAACTTCACACAGAAAATGACATGGTGAATGTACGTTTAAACACATCTGTAAGCAATAATTGTGGTAATAAGAATGATCAGCTAAACACAGCGATAATAAGAAGAAGAAAAAGGAGAATATAACATTAATGATAGTGACGATGATGATGTTTGCTTGATAATAATAACAATGAC
>JAPXFY010000019.1:23563533-23698533 GCA_030674185.1 Monoplex corrugatus
CTCTCCCTGGGTCTACCTGGTGCTCTCTTTCCCTCCAGCTTTCCCGTTGTGACCAGGTGCTCCAAATCCCCCTTCCTCATAAAATGGCTTATAAATGTTGCTTGTCTTTTCCTAATCTTCCTTATGAGTGATCTATTTGTGTCTGCCTCCATCAAGACTGTCTCGTTTGTTTTCTTTGCTGTCCATGGAACTCTCAACATTCTTCTGAGAAACCACATCTGGGCTGCCTCGATCCTGTTCTGGCTTTGCTTGCTGACTGTCCACGCCTCGCATCCGTACAACAGTATTGGTTCTATATAACATTCAAGGACTCTCTTTCTGGTGTTAATTGATAGGCATTTGTTGGTAAGAATGCTTGTCATCTTCTTGAATGCTGTTTTGGCTTGGCCGATTCTGCCAGCTATTTCCGATGTGCTTCTGCCGTCTGATGAAATGACCGTTCCCAGGTATTTGAACTTATTAACCTGTGTCAAGGTTGTGCCATTTGTTTTTATTTTGCAGGAAGGGATTTCATGTTTTTTACTGATCACCATGACTTCAGTCTTCCTGCTGTTTAGTTCCAACCCCTTACCTTTGCTTTCTGTTTCTAGTATATTCACAAGGTTTTGTAGGTCCCTTTCATTTTCTGCAATTAGCACGGTGTCATCTGCATACCGAATGTTGTTTATCATTTTCCCTCCAACCTTTAATCCAGGGTCTTCTTCTAGGTTTCTCATGATGTTTTCGCTATATAGTGAAAACAGATCTGGTGACAAAACACAATCCTGTCTGACTCCTCTTTTGATGTTTTGAAAAGAGCTTATATTGTTTTCTATTCTCATTGCAGCTGTTTGTTCCCAGTACATATTCTTGATTATTCGTAGATCTTTTCCATCGACATTGAGTCTCTCCAGTTCGTTGATCAATTCATCATGTCGTACCCGATCGAAAGCCTTGGTATAGTCAACAAAGTATAAATACAAATCCTTATTCATCTCAATTGACCTCTCTATGATAGTTCTTAGGATGTATATGGCATTAATAGTTCCTTTCCCCTCCACAAATCCACACTGTTCTTTTGCTATTTCTCTTTTGATTCTATTCCTTGTCCTCATCATGATTATTCTTAACAGGATTTTTGTTACATGACTCATCAAACTGATTGTACGATGGAGTTCGCATTCTATAGCCCCTGTCTTCTTTGGAAGTGCAATGAAAATTGATTTTGACATATCTTTGGGGATTTTTCCAGTGTCATAAATTTCATTTAGGAGGACTGTTATTTTTTCTATGCCAAATTCCTCCAGGGCTTCAATCATCTCTGTAGTAATGTTGTCTGGTCCTGGGGCTTTTCCTGGTTTCATCTTTTTCAGTGCTGCTCTAACTTCATCTTTCATTATGGGTAGTCCTTCAAAGTTCTTTTTTATAATGTGTTCTTCGTTTCTGTCATCCTCAAAAAGGTCTTTAGTGTACTCTCCCCATCTGTCTAATATTTTGTCTTTTTCCATGATAAGCGTGCCATCTTTCGATTTTAAGCAACCAGTTGATGTGCATGTACATAGTATATATAGTATGCATATGCATATGTGGACGTAGGTATGTACGCGTGTACACCCATACCCATATATAAATAGATAAATACATACATACATACATACATACATACATACATACATACATACATACATACATACATACATACATACATACATACATACATACATACATACATACATACGTACGTACATACATACATACATACTACATACATACGTACATACATACATACATACATACATACATACATACATACATACATACATACATACATACATACATACATACATACATACATACATACATACATACATACATACTACATACGTACACACGTTAGTTTTTTGTCATGCTGAATTGGTGTGATCCTGCCTTCATGATTTGAGGGTAAGCGAGTATGTCAGAATGTTTGTTTTAAAGGTGTTGTGCAAATTTTAAGTGAATGTGTGTGTGTGTGTGTGTGTGTGTGTGTGTGTGTGTGTGTGTGTGTGTTTGTGTGTGTTTGTGTGTGTGTGTGGTGTGTGTGTGCGTGTGTGTGTTTTTGTGTGTTTATATGTGTGTGTTTTTTGTATGTTTGTGTGTGTGTGTGTGTGTGTGTGTGTGTGTGTGTGTGTGTGTGTGTGTGTGCGCGCCTTTTCTTGCGTGCTTTTCTATGTTGCCTGTTCGTGTGTCTGTTCGTTCGTGTCATGTGTGTGTTTGTGTATGTGTGTATATGTGTATGTGCGTGCGTTTGTATGCGTGCGTGCTTGTGCATGTGTGTGCGTGCAGAAGAAAGATGAGCTGTGAGCTCATCCAATACCTGCAGCAGCAGCGTTCACGATGATGGAAGTTCAACAACGCCTAGCCTGCCTGTCACCACCCAGCCAACGACTGACTTCCGTTCGCTCCCCTGCCTCCTCTCTCCGACAACTAGCCCCCTCCCCGCTGACCTTGCCCCTCACCAGCCAGGACGTGCCCCCCTTACCCAGCACCATGATCATCGATACCACGTCCCTAAAGAACTCTGATACCACCCCTCCTGACTCCCCTCAGCAAGGGGAGACGGTGCCCACGAGCGTGTCGGACGGCTCCAAGACGTCCAAGTTTGGCTTGATCTCTTCCGAGCCCCAGAAGGACCAGAACTTTGCTCATGACTATCCAAATGAAGAGACAGACGGCCACCACCCTCTGTGGGGCCAGCCCTCTGATATGGCCAATGGAGTGGAAGAGTTTTCCCAGTGTGGGATGGCCAGAGAGGGGGTGGAGGACGGGTCCGCCTCACCCGTCCAGGAGAGCCTCAGAGATCACCATGAGGAGCCTGTGTATGATGGAAGCGAGGATATTCACCCTGGAGAGCTTCTTGATGAAACGCCTCCCAACCTGGCTGCCCCTGGCACGCCCGGAAGCCTGGAGTTCACCGATCGCCGTAACCGCCGGAAACAGACGATAGAGGACATTGTAAGAAGGATTACGACTTCAGAGCAAGAAGAACTTTACCATTCAGAAGAAATCGAAGAAGACAGTGATCCACAGTTAGAGCTAGCCATGACTAGAAGTCATCTGTCGGATGACGAGGTGGATGGAGCACCACTGGAGATATCACGTCAGATTCTGAATGCTCAGGCCTGTGCAGAGTCAGCCATCATTAAACAGTCGATGCAGAACAGTTTAGTGGAAAGAGACGACATGGAGCCTGAAGAAGACATATCGGAATATTATCCTCCTGACAACTTCCTGAATCCAACCGAAGGTCGAAGGCAGCCTATCCTCAACATGGAGCGCAGATGGGAAGTCCCCAAGCTGAGGTCACCCGAGTCTGAGATCTGTGCAGATTCAGGAGAGAGGAAAGCCGGTGTCACAATCCTGCCCAAAACCTCCCTGCCCCCACACACCCCTCCCTCTCTGACAGGAGGTCTGCATTCCTCTCTTCCCATATCCAACATCAGCGAGACGGCGTACTCCCCACATCACTTCTCCTCCGCCAAGATGAGCAACAGCTGGTATCCAGGCCCCGTGCCCCCTCTCTTCCACCCGTTCAGTCCTGGTCTGATGGATCCCCCTTGGGACCCAAATTCCTACCCTTTGAGAGCAAGCTTATGGAGATGGACAAGGACTACCTCAAGTGCCAGTACTGTGAGAGAACGTTCCGCAGGCAAAAGAACTTGGAGAACCACGTGGAGAACACGCACCAGGGCAAGGGAGGGCAGCGACCCAAAAGGGAGCATGGAGACATGTATTTCAAGTGTACGCACTGTCCTTATACCACCAAACACCAGAGCAATCTTTACGTCCATCTTCGCATCCACACAGGTAAGTCGCTGCAGGACGTGCAAAAGCTTTTATTTGCTCTTTTTTTTTCCAAAAGTACAAGATTTTAAAATGATTTGATAAGGGCTTTATTGTTATTTAATATTGTAATTGTATTGCTGTCTTTGTTGTAAAACGTTACCTCCTTGTCTTTATTGTGCAATATATTCCCCTTTTTGCAGAAATTCAGTCAGACACTTGTCCTGGTTGTACACATGTCCTTAATTGCAAAAAAAAAGGTATATGATGTTATTGTACATCTTTCCTGTGCTGCCAGAACAAATGTCTTACTGTCAAATATAACATAATGGCTTTGTAATACTAAACAATTGTTTTGCTGTCAGTAGTATCCTTTTGTCTAGAGGTAAGTTATGAACGATGAGTTGTGTTGAAAAGTAGATAGGTAAGTTTGTTTTTTCTCAACCTGCATTGGTCATTGGGGTGTGAAGTTTTAGATATCTCAAAAGTTATTTCATGGCCAACAGGATGAGAGCAATGACCATCTCCCTTGCTGCTTTACCCCTTTTGCATCCGTAAATAGACAGGCACTTATTTACAGTTGGCTGAACCAGAGATGTGTGTTCATGTTGTAGGGCCGACCGGGTTACCTGTCCATTGTATATCCACTGTCGATTGTGTTTAACCTCGGCTTTTGGAAAGCAGTGGTGTAACCTTAGGCTGTTCTGTCCATGTTCAGGAGATGAAGTTTTTACCCACTTGGTGGACATACCTCGGTAGAGTTTAGTGATGCTCGTTGTGACCCAGTGTATGTACGACCCACCCACCTCGCTCTCCAGGGACGAAGTATCAAATGCATAAACTTCAGGCCTCCAGTCAGAAGGTCCCGGGTTCGATTTGCCTAGAGACACCTCCGGCCGGTGGGAAAGGGGTGGAGAGTTTTCTGATCTCTTGGGTCAACATGTGTATGTGGACCTGTTAGTGCCTTAACCACTTTTGTGTGTATACGCGTGCAGAATTTCAGATACGCACGTTAGGAATCCTGTGGTCATGTCAGTAGCTGGCTTGTGGAAACACCGAGAATCCAAGCAACGGCAATTTCAAAAAAATAAGAGCTTCCAGTTAATAAATTGCACGTAGCGGCTAAAATTAATTTTGGAGCCAGGCTTGGTGAACTTCTCCCTTAAGCAGAGACTGCCGCCTTGTTCCCTCCAACTCCCTAACCCAACCCCCCCCCCCCCCCTCTCTAAAAACAGTGGTTTTTACTAGGGACTGTTACGGCCTGTTATGACGAATCTGACCTGACAAAAATTTCGTGTGTGTGGTTCCGGTCATGGGTAGCTGACTTTGTTCAGGGTTGGGGAAGGTAAAACAACGAGGTGAAGGAGGTGGGCATGGCCCTCACAGTGCTGGCCTGGAGAAAAGGTGAGGTTTCTACCACTTCCACTTCCCCACGACTTCAGGGTCATGGAACAACCTTGACCTTTTCTTGTTTATGGCTGTGTGCAGGTGAGCGTCCCTACATCTGTGGAGCATGCGGCGTGCAGTACAGTCAAAGCCACAGTCTGAAATCACACATTATCAACAAGCATGAAGGCCATATGAACTTCTACATCAAGGAGAAACGCAATCGCTCCCCCCGAGGTTTAGGCTACATGTCTACCCACGTCAGCCCCGGGGATCAGACCATCTTCAAGATCCCGCCTCCCCCTGTTGTTTCCAACATGCAGCAGAGCAACCTGGAAATGGTGGCTCGAGCCATAGAGTTTGCTAAAAATAGTTTGAACGACAATCAGGGCCCTCCGCCTCCCCTGCTACACGCTCCCCACCCGCCCTCTTCCATGCACCACAGCTCCCCCATGATGTCCCCTAACGGCCCCATCTCCAGCGGCCATCACGGTATCTTCCACAAGACTGGTCCAGGCTTCCCTTTCAACGGACACTTCCCCTCAGGTCTGTCTTTCCCGGACCTGTCAGCTAACCCCAACCCTTCTGGCATGATGCCCCAGCCCAGCCCCAACGGCCACATCAACAACAATGCCCTGAACTCCCTGTCTCCTATAACCAGCAGTGGCAGCAGCATCAGCAGCAACGGCGGTAGGAACGATCTGCTGAACCTGTCCATGTCTGGCCTGAGCAACCCTGTCTCCTGCTCCACTCCAGGCTTCAGCGCTTCCAGCAGCAACCCCCATCATCTCCTGTCCCCCACCCCCACCAGCAAGCCCATGCCCTCCCCCAGTGGTCAGCACGCCCCCGTCACCACCAACGCCACCGCTCCCACCAAGGCGCCAGAAGGGGGTCCGGACTGCGCCCCCATAGACCTCTCCACCCGTGGCGGTTGGCAGGATGGAAAAGGGCCCCACAAGAAGGACTGCCCGCCTTGCATCAGTTGTTCCCACGGCAACAAATTGAAGCTGCTGCGTCTGAATGTGGTACGTATGCTGAGCATCTTGGTGCCCAACCTCAACTTTGAAGAGAAAGGCATCAGCGCTGACAGCGATTCTGTGGACGAGCTGTTGCAAGATGTCATTGAGAGCAACACGCATGATGATGACATGGTGCACTAAAGACCACTGCACCATATCACTGTCCAACGCCTGTATGGTGCATGTTGTACAAGAAGATCCGTTTGCACCATGACAGCACTGTACGGGTGCACCATGACAGCACTGTACGGGTGCACCATGACAGCACTGTACGGGTGCACCATGACAGCACTGTGCGGGTGCATGTTGTGGTACTTAAGACCCGTACGTGTTATTATAGTGCACGGTGTACGCACGGTAGTATCGGTGCTCTAAGACGGTGCACTTACAATAAGACCGGTAGTCGTTATCATACTGCATAGAGTAGTGAACTGACATTATGGAAGGATCCCCATAGCTGAACTTCCATCTGTAGTCTGTGCGTGTCGTATGATGTGGGCGCACCGAGTACTCATGATATTGGTAGTGTACGAACTGGTTGTGGTGAGTAGTCCATGACGATTGGACAGTGAACAAGACGCCACCAAAGCTGAATCAGAGGAGCTGCCAGCATTTGTAAATCTGAGCGGAACAGGAAAAAAAATGACGATCTGATGAAGATACGGGTGCATTCTGATGATTAAACAATTCACTAGACTACTGTACAAAGAACCGTGCGCAAGACTTGTCATACGTAACACAAGACAGATGATACGTAACCCATGCAGACTGATAGAATGCGTGGAGCCTACTGTTGAGACTAGGAATGTCACAGCGGTGCTAATTACGTGTATATGATGGCTTACGGCAGTATGAGCGGTACGCATTGTGATTGGTGATGCTGTCAGGCTGTTGAAAAACAAACACATCTAAAACGAGCACGACTGTCATGCTGACGTTATGGCACGCAGGGCGAGTTGTACAGCCAGCAGGCCAGAGGGGGACGCCTTGATACCATTGGACGGGGCATGGAAACCACTTCCCTCACAGAGTTAGCATTCTAATGGTCCCTCACAGGGTTAGCATTCTAATCGTAGATACTGATCGACTCAAGTTCTGCTCGTTCACACACACACATACACACACACACGCCCGCACGCATGCGCGCACACACACGCGCGCGTGTGCATGCAGAATTGCGCACACGATCATGCACACACACACGCACGCATTACAACAGTAACACTGCCGTAGGAAAACCAGCAAGCTATTCCTAGTGTACTGAGACTGCTGGCGGGAAGACGGTGTCCATCTCTTGGGTACTGTCGTAAAATCGCTCTCAGTGAGGGACCGTGATCCCAAAACTCTGCTATCAGTGATTTACTTCAGTAGATTTTACTTATTAGTAGTGGATCGGCATGCAGCATTGCGCTGTGGACTTTGGCAAAATGCCCAAAGCCAAATCAACACATATATCAAGATAGTTCACTGTTGTATGTGTTACTTTGAAACTGTTTTAGTGAAAATAGTATTCATGATGGGAATCTGATGAAAACGTTCATTAGTTTAATATAGGACCCTGATCACCTGACGATAAGCCTTCCCTGTTCGTGTGATACAGCAAAGTCAGTGGTGAGTTGATGCAAGCCTCAGTCCTGTAGCCCTAAGAGCATATCTTGGTAGATGTTTCAGAAAGTGCGCATTAACAATGGATCGTCTTGTATTCTCCGTTAAAAAAAAAGGGTTGTCATTTCGTGTGCAGTACAACCAGAAAAAAGTTTCAGTAACAACCACTTTTCCCATGCTGGCTTGGGCTGAGGAGGAGAGTGACATGGACACAACAGACCAAAACATTGATCAAGTTCTGACTGTACCAAAAAAAAAACTTCTGGAAAAGTCGTCAGGCCCAAGATGATGGTTGTCATTCCAAAGACATTAATCTGCCGGTTTTCATGGACATTGACAGTGGCACCATAAAAGATTCTTTACAAATACACAACTTCATATTCTGTGTTTTCTTCAGATGGATGTCTATACAGCATTCATCAAGTGTTTTTATGCATTGTCAAAGGTAATAGACACAAAATGCTGTATGAGACATGGCAGCATTTCGTTCTTTTCTGGAAAAGAAGGTCAGTCAAAAATGACCTTACACTGAACTGATGTACTTTATCAAATGACTGAACTGAAGCAGAGCTTGATACTTTAATTTTTTTGGAAGAAGAACAACACATTGACACAGAAGTCATTGGAGAAAGAGTGAGATACTCCGTGAAAAACAAAACTGAATTACACCTGTTGATTGACACTGCTGTAGTTATAAAGTAAGTCTGCTGTCCTATATCCTTGTACATGTACTTATCCCATAAAATGCTGCTGCCAATGTTTGTGTTGTAACATACCCCCCCAACAGATTCCAGAGAATTAACATTAATGGAAAAGGTAAACGCCTTTATCAGGGGTATATTAGACATTCTACAAATCAAGTCATTACTTGTTGGTTTTGCTGTGACAAGAGTAGGAGTGATCTAAGTTGTAGCATTGTAGAGGAGAGGAGAGGAGGGTCTTTTCGTTCGGGGACAAGGGGTGCCCCTCACCTTGGCTGTAACCGCAGGAAGCTGCATTGGCTAGTTCAAAGCGATATAGAGCTGGGGATACACCAGACTTACACTGTCATGGTTGTGCTTTTGATTAACACAAATTGAATCTCTTCCCATGGATGTGTTCAAAGACAAGGCTGTTACACGGTTTCAGTGTCTTCACTTGTGGTCAGTTTCTGGTTTTTATTTTATTTTACTTTTATATGACACGATGTTTTTTTCCCAGTTACTTTCTTCACAAGTTCTCAGTTTTTTGGAAGTGAACATGCAATGTTCAGATTACATTTTTCGTTTTTGTCTCGTTTCTTTTTCTGTTTGTTTGTTTTGCCACCACCCTGTCCCGTATTTTGTTTAGTGCATCGTCCTTTCCCCTCCTAATCAGGGCAATTAAATATGTTCAGTGCATATCACTATCACATATTGGACATTTATGATCATATGTTGATCATGACTGAAAATTCCTTCCCTTGAGAAAATAGAAAAGAAAAAAACATTCTTGATGAATGAAAATGTATGGACACACAAAATTCTTGATAATGTTATCAGTCTTTGGAACAGTTGCATGATGTGAGGGTTTATTCAATATGCCCATCGTGTCAAACAAGTTGGGTTTCGTTCTTCATTAACTATTTATGACCGCATATTTTCGTTTTTCTTTCTTTCTTTCTTTCTTTTTTTTTCTTTGTTTTTTCGGTTTTCCCACCTTTTTAAGAAATTATGAAGAAATTAAACTACTTTCGTTATTCAATATGTCATCTGATCGCATGACACGTCCGTATTATTACTTTGAATTGTAGAAATTATCAGGTGAAATTAGACACTTATCACGAACATAAATAATGCCTTTTTGGCTTAAAAGGAAATACAGAATTTATTCTATTATGTAGTCATGTGAGAACTGAAAATCAAGGACATCACATGGAGATTCTGTTATTCAAATGAAAGTGAAATATTTAGTTTATTGTTGATAGCATAGTTTATTTTGTTTTGTGCTATTTTACCCCTGCTCTTTAGTTCTGTTGATTATGCTCTGAAGCATTCCACATATCCAAGCAGCAAAGTGAACAAAATTTTTACATATATGTATAAATTTTGTTGAAAAGTCTATATATATATATATATATATACAGAAAAATAACAACCCTCCAAAATTCTAAGCGTCTGAACCCAAACCAAATACTGCTAGTAAAGCGTTTTGTATCAGGAAAGTTCTGATTGCCTGAATTTGGTTGTGAGAAAAATGTATTTGTTTACAAGAATCATTACCTATGTGTCTGTTGTATGTGAAGATTAAAATGTTTGTTTTGCATGTGACTGAGCAGTTCAATGTGTGTTTTACCTGTATTGCTTATATTTACCATGGAATATGTACTTAAATGTTCTAATGTTTGTGTTTTATGTTGAAAGCTTGTCTTTGCTAAATTCAGTTTTATATTCCCAATGTGCTACTTAAATTCTGTTATACAGGAGTTGAAAGAGAAACGGTTTGTTTTTCGGTGCCTCTGCTGTTTTCTTTAAATTCCATAAATGTAAGATCAACATTCCTACAAAGTAAGATCTCCTTTTTTATTTCTCTTTCAAAATGTAATTCCATCAAACGCATTTCTGTCTACAGAAGTTCTCGTTCTTTTCATCTCTGAATCACTTTCCGCTTCCTCTTTGGTGCTTTAATGAATTTATTAAATTCAAATCAGTGCTGAAATTTCATTTGTGAAAAATGTATGTTTTATTTTATCAGAATGGTAAATGGATACGTACTTAAAGCAATAATAGAAACGGATGAACCGGTTTTTGGTTGATTTATTCAAACATCCCACCATTTCTACAGAGAACCCTGCCGTCCCGGTTCTTTTTTTTTTTTTTTTTTTTTTTTTTTTTTTGGTGTGTGTGTTTGTTTGTTTGTTTGTTTGTTTTTGTCCCCCCTCCCCTCTCCCCCAGTATCGACGTCCTTTTCCCCCAAGTAATGCAAGACTGTTGATTTTTTCTTCATTGGGCGATGGTACTACACTGCAACCACAGGGATGCAACTTGTTAAATCCTGACTGCTTTAAATGATCGCAAGGTGACTAAACACACGTTCGAACACCAGCCTGCCTCTTAATTTCATCACACACTCTTTAACCTGAAATCACACTTTGCTTTTGAACAGAGATAAATGCACTGAATCATCTCCTACACCTTCATTTTTTTCTCTCGAATTTTTTGGTGCTAAGCAGAAATTTGACCCAGCAAAAGCAACATGGCAGCTGTGCGATACATGCGTGTGCATGCAAAAAGTGTGTCCACTACCTTGTTGTTGTCTCACGACTGTTCGTAGCACATCATTGCATATGTCCGCACTTCATCGCACACATAGTAGACAGAAACATATTAGAACATGAGCATTTGTTTACTTTTTTGACTATCCATTTGTTAGTCTAGTCAGATGACAACAAATACATTTAGCTTGGGTTCTTCATGGTGACCTTTTTCTGAAGTTCATTCCATTGGTGTTACATTTAACATGTACTTGACAATATTCTCGACTGCTTATATTAGTTATAAACTGTTGTAATTTTTGTCTTACTTTAAAATTGGTGCATTTGACTTTGTTATATTTTGGGTAGTTTCGTGTGTGTGTATATGTCATAGCATATGTACTCCCTGTTTCTGTATGCATACACCATGTGGTTGTGCTAGTGTTCAGTGTTGTGTGTGATGACAAAAGTATCCAGATCAGCAATAAGGTGTTATTTTCCTCCCTGATATCAAAATTTGGTTCCAGGGGATCATTCATTAGCTGTTTCATACTTTTGATGATGGAATACAAATCATGGAAATGATTTCCACAATTGTTAAAATCTGTTTGCCATACGTGTATAATCCTGTTAGATTTGCAGTGAGAGTTGAGGAGATAGAATATAAATTGTGCATGTGTGTGGTGATAGAATATACATTGTGCATGTGTGTGCCCCCTTAACTTTGACATTGTGCTAAAGATAGATTCAACTGACCCCGCTCCCTTTCCCTCCCTTTAAATGATCCGAGCTAAATCGCTATTTTTGTACTCCAATGATTGCCGACCCAGGGCTTTTTTTTTTCTTTGCTCTAATGGAGATGACATGATCCATGTTGTGTAAGTATATAACATGATATGATAATGATACATGATCCACGTTTTTAATGACGATTATATTTTGATTGTCATCCTGCATGTAAAAACACAGCGTTGATAGATCGATTGATTGATGGATTGATTGTGTCAGGTTGATTGCTTTTGTCTGATTGCAATGTCTTCCTTATATCCTTATATCCGTATACAGTAATTGAGTGTGGAAGTGATTGTGAAGTAATCATCACATGGTTCATGGTTCATTTCATGTTGTTCAGTTGTGTGTCTTGTCTTGACAGTGTAACAAACTATATGATTGTAAACCGACGGAATATATATATATATATATATATATATATATATATATATATATATATATATATATATATATGTATATATATATATATGTATGTAAGTATGTATACATATATAAGGTATATCACTATTGGAGAAGAATTCTACCAAACCTGTTCCACACTGGAATGTACGGACTGCTTTTTGTTTTTTTTTAAATGACATATTGCTAGAAAACCAAACCTGTCATGTGTCTTCTAAAAGGTTGTGAAAATCAGTCCAGCCTTGAACTTTAACCTTTAATCCTTGTAAAAATGCCTAGGGCAGTGCCCCTGACCTTGAACTTGTGAGTGTTGTCCAAGAGTTCAGATCTATATATATTATCTATTGTGGCAAGCATGTACTTACGATGTACTTACTTAATCAAGCCAGCTTTTATAAAAGCTGCAACAGATGTGTCATATTATTTGTGTGTATATATAATCTGTGTGTATGAGTGTTTGATTAGCTTTACTCCTTCAGTACATTTATCATGCGTAAGGTTTGTGAAAAACATGCTTTTGTATGGTATGTTATTTGCTCATTCTTTGAGATTGTTCGTGTTCAGGATCCAAGCAATGCGGACATACTTAAACAATTTTCATGATTTTGTTACGAGACACTGGTTTCCCAGTTAGTTCTTATCCGCTTGTCTTCTTCCTTGGAGAGAAAGGAATCCCACCTGTCGTGTTTTTGCCATCAAGAAAGCTGCCAAACGTACTGAAATCTCATAGTGTATATAGTATGTCTTGATTGGTTGGTTGGGTGGGTGGTTGGTTGGTTGGTTGGTTGGTTGGTTGGTTGGTTGGTTTCTGGCTCCCCTGTTTCTACATATATGGTGCTTAGTATTCCATGTACAGTGCCCACCCACACCCCACCCCTTCCCTGCGAACCCTGGCTCTTCGCTATGAATAAAACTAGTCTTGTTTGTGTTCAAGTATCCCACCAAACTGACAGAATTCCATCCATTTTGTTCATGTATCCATGCACCATTTGTTTTCTTCAGCACTACCAATATATATAAACATGTACGTCCTGTGCCTATTATCTAGTACAAGAATGTATGAAATGATCAGTCATTGATAAATGATCAGTCATTGATTTAAGGAATGTCTGATTTACCTAAGAATATATCAAAAATATACGGACATAATGGCAAAAATCAGAAATAAATGACTGTCTCAAGTTTTAATTGGGCTTACTTGGAGTCACATATTTGTCGGTTTTCATTGTATTGCCTAAGGAAGTATTGTTTTGCATTTAGTTGGCAAATTGTTTAGTTGCTCATGTTTGTTCGATTTTTTCCCTCGAGTTTTTAATTCTTGTCTCCCTGAAAATTAAACTGTATTCTGCCGCGTTTGTTCGGCCAAGCGTATTTCCCTTGCTTTTTTTTAGGTTCTTATCCTGCTTTGATCCTGGCCTCGTTCTTCTGGCCATGCAGTTATGTACGAAACGTGTTCATTACGAGGATGGCAATATGAAGCTGTACCTGTAACACTGAAACATTTTGTTGCCCTGCTGAGTCGAGTATGTTGTGTGCTGAATTTGTTTACTCCCGTGGTTAATGATTCTACAATTTCCGTGCTGTTGAAATCAGTTTCCCCAATTTTTTTAAAGACTGACAGCCCTGTCCTTGGGGCAAACCCCGTTTTGTGTTCATTGAAAATGTCTAGTCTCACATGACTGTTGAAGGTCACCTGGGAAGTCTCGTCTGAGAGAACGCATACACACGCGCGCGCACGCACACACACACACACACACACACACACACACACACACACACACACACACACACACACACACACACACACACACACACACACACACACACACATATGCTACCTATTACATGGAAATGACTTCCATGAAATGTCTGTGAAAGCCGTTACTCAAGGGGGGGAGATGATAAGTTCTTTTGGTAAATTTATCTTCTGGAACAAAAAAAACCACAGTAACTCGTAATACTGGCAAAAAAATGTAATCATAACGAATTTGTCAAAAAGATGTCGGCTTACTGTGCATGTCTGCTACATTCCATCTTCAAAAAGTCCGTTCTGAGACATTGTATACCTAGAAAAGAGATGACCTTTTAACTGTGGTTATTTGGCTCGAATAAAAAAAGAGATAACATTTTAACTATGTATTTGGGGGGTGAGGTGGAGAACATTGTAACTGTGTATTTGGGGGGTGGAGGTGGAGAACATTTTAACTTTGTATTTGGGGGGGGGGGGGGGTGGAGTACATACATGCATTTGAGACAACACTGCTGGGAATGCAGAAGGAAAACTTGGAGAGGACTTCATCCTCAGTAAGCGGCAGATTGCGTGGATTGCTAGCTGTGATGGGGCAGTGGGTTGACTGTCGCAGTATGGCCTTGTGCCAAGTGAACACTGTGCAGTTGGCTGAGTACTGCGCCAACCTTTGACACTTGTGTCATCGGGCATGTACATTCACCCATTCGATTGTCCATCCTGGGTGGATCAGAGAACCGAAAAAAGCATCGGTTTCTCGCAGTGCTCAAAAAATGTTTAAGGCTTCATCAAACAATTTTTTCGCTAGTCCTCATATACTCTGAGAGTGGTAGGACTTTAAAACTTACTAAACTAACTAACTAACGGGCATGTACATGTAAGACTTGAACATACGTAACGGTGCTCCAACTCGAACAATGAACAGTTTCCTTTTTTTTTTTTTTTTAAGTCTATGGCGTAAACTGCGTTCTCCAGATGATGACCTCCCTGGGATTTTGGCTCAAGGCTTCATTTTTAACAGCCTATTTTCTGAGTTCTTTTTCGTTTTGGTTTTGTTGTCCATTTGTCAAAGTGTTCCATATATACCCCCGTTGAATTTTTATATCACAGTTTATGCTCTTTTTTTTTTAAATATGCTCATGTGCTCAGGTTGATGTCGGTTATACTTTTTTCTTCACTTGTTTATTTGGTTTGAGGATGACGAGGGTCGCAGAAACTGACTGTTGAACATTTTTTTGAAATGAAGGTGAAAAATTGTTTTCATTGCTTTTGTTTTCAGTATTGCCCATTTCTGCTTTGGTTTTGAAGCTGATACAGGCTTTGGTTTCGCGCGTCTGTTGCAGGCATATCATTTTGATATACACATTAGCTAAATTTTATTGGTTTGTTCGATAGGCTGATTCATATCAAGTGTACATATAATGTGTAATTTCACTGCCAAGAATTGTTTCGGAGTCGTAATAGTTAAATACCAAGAATGTTTTGCTAAAGTATGTTACTTTGCGCCTATTCTCACTGCTTGCAATGAATTAACTTGAATGACAATAGGATTACAGCTTCAGATGTCCATTTCATGCGCTAGTGTCTTTTTCTGTTGCTAATGTCAAACATGCTTTTTTGGGGTGGTTTGCTTATGGAAAGAGATTCATTAGAAATAGTTCAAAACAGAGATTAGTTTTTTTAAAGATATCCTATTGCACTTAGATAAACATATCATTTAATTCATATCGGGTATTTTAAGACCACAGTGGAAATGTCACGTCAGATCTGTTCAGAATGGTTTAGGTGAACTTCTGAAAACGATGCTTTACACCAAGTGTTTAGTTGTGCTGGAAAAAGTGTCCGATACATAGGTACATCCATGCCCTGTTGTGATGAACTGTGTATTTTTCCTGACTTCAAAATGATACTGATTATCAGTATACTGATTATCAGTATTGTCTTTTAAATTAATGTACTGTAAGATCTGTTGGTGCTGATGTTGTTTTTGTCGGTGGTGGTTTTGTTTTTGTTGAAAGTTGTGCACTTCCCAAAAAGTATTTCTCACTGCACGTTTCGACTCGGTTCAACCATTTCATTGATGCATGTGTAACTTTAGTGAAGTTACACATTTTTCCGCGAGTAGCCCTGAAGTGATAGAGATGAACGTGCTGTAATTAAGTGTAACTATTTTACTGAGGATGGAAATTCTGTATTGACACTAGGTTTCATATTGACACTACCATTGAAACTACTTCCTAACACAGTAGTACCGTCAGGGGCACTGTCTCCTTATTGGCGCCAATACTTTTGACATCACAAGCGACAAATCAGGAGCGTGTTTTGCCCAGGGCTTTTTCCGTTTGCTCAAGACGGCAGATGATTTATTCATATGCGCTACACAGCAATTGCTTGTAGTGAAGATACAGAGTAGATGAAACATGGTAGATGCTATACTTAAGCTTGTGCTGACCAGCTTTTTCGGTTTGACAAAACTGATAACATTGTTTGGTATTATGTACCTGGGGATTTGACAGTATGGTATTGTGTATTCCACGTGAAATACTTGTTCCATCCAAGATTCGAACGAGAGACATCTCACTTCGTAGGCTGATTTTGACCACTGAGCCACTACTCCACTTGGACAGTGTCAGTGCCGCTATGATCTTTGGGCGTACATCTAAATGGTTGTGAGTTCGATTTGGCGGGTATGACTTTAAACTGCCTGATCTAGCACCTTGATTAGCGTGCTGTAGTTTATGGGAAGTGAGTGTGTGTGTTACATCTTCCCTTCCCTGACGTGCTTATTGTCGTCAGCCATGTCACAAGAGGTGATTGACTAAATAATATACGAAACATAAATCAACCAAGCAGTAAATCAGAAGTATGGAAAATTATAATGTTGGGTGTTGGTTTTTGTTATTGGTTGTTTTTTTTTTATTATTATATAATTCATTTGGGCGGGGCGGAGGTCGTTTGTTGATTTGTTTTTTAATGTTGTTGAATATACGAGGCTGTAAAATTGGACACCGTTATGTTTTATGCTGCGCTCCATATAATTCAGCATAAACATATGAGTCTCTGATTTGACCCATCCTGTCCCACTCCTTACGCCTTGTCATTTTTAGCTGTATTCAGAAACAAACGTGGCATACAAGAGTTCTTCCATAACGTTACTCCTCACTGCTAATCCTGTTTGTTGTTCACTCAACCCAGCGAGTGCCAGCAGGGAACATTGGACAAAGCAAGAAAATGGCGTCTTGCACTTGATAAGCAATTGGTTGTGTGTATGTTGTGTGTGTGTGTGTGTGTGTGTGTTGTGTGTGTGTGTGTTTTTTTTTTTTTTCGTGTTCTCAGTTCATTGTCTAATTTGTTTGTTTGTTGTCCGTTACCCATTGCTGCCGACTGCTGTGTGGTAGACTCAGAATGACCTGACTGTGTGCTACTGAAGTGAACTGCTGATTACTTCATGTGAAAGACAAAACAACCAGGAGAACATGAGGCTGTTACTGCCCAGGGAACTTTTGTTTTCGTTTTTACCTTCAGATAACAAAAAAAAAGGGAGGTTGGTTCAGATCGTAGAGTGTGTATGTGTGTGGCGCGCGCGTATGTGTGTGTGTGTGTGTGTGTGTGTGTATGTGATTAACAATATATACAGAAGTTTGGTTGTCTACGCCATTGATCTTTATCAAATTTATTTCGCATGTTAGCCTCAATGACAAGTCGGTAATATGAGTTTTGTCGTGTATGTTTGTGGTGTGTGGTGTGTGTGTCTACTATCTGGTCCCCCACCTGCCGGAAATGTCTGAACAAGAAGTCAGTGGCTGTCGTTGAAAGATGTTCACCACACATTTGATCTCTCACTGACTTCAGTCCCAGCTACCAGAGATAGCTGTGTTTGTTTTAAAAGACCCAGCTCATTTTCTAAGTCACGCTTTCTTCAGAAAGTGCTTCAGTAAAAAGAACACCAACACACACAAAAACGAACGAGGCATGATCTCTTTAACTGTGACAATTTTCACATTGGTCAGTGAGTCTGTCTGTCTGACACTAATGCCAACAGGATGACATGTCATCCGCTGTTTGTGAATTGATATTTACCAAAACAAAAAATAACAACAACAACAAAAAAAGCCAACGCTGTTACAGTTTAATGCATCAAATCAAGGAGTCTGTGTTCCAGTATCTTTGTAGAGTTTGTGTCATAACTGGTCAAACTGTGAAAATGATCTACGGGCAAGTCACGCCAGAACAGTTTTGCTGAAGAAAAAAACTAAACACACCGGCAGAAAAGCTTACAACATAGGGTTTTTATGCCTGCATTGCGTAACAACCACAATACTGAAAATCATAATATTTTAATTTGGAAAAAAGGAGATTACTATCACGACCTCACAATACTCGTATATAAAAACATTATGTAATTTGTATTAAAAAAACATGTAATTTTCAAATTAAAGCAAAAAGTTTGCATTCAAATTTACAGTTTCTCTTAATGCCATTTTTTTTATAAACCTTGCAGAAATCCTTAGGAATCCGAGTGTAGAATGATACAATTCTAAATATATACACACATTTATTTGAGATTATTATTTTATGTATGTGATTGAAGATAATAAGGAATTATCTCGACCCTATGCAAACCAGAAGAAGCATTTAAAACATGTCAGTTTGCTGCTTCTAGTGTTGTTTAAGTGTAGTCAGTTCGTCTTCGTTTATTGTAAGCTACAGGCACTCTGCATGAATGTCAAAGTATGATGTTTCTGTCGTGGCATAAGTTTTTATTTTAATGACATAGCAGAGAACACTCATATATATATATATGTATTATATATATATAGCATGCATTCACTCGTGTGCACATATTCGCACGCGTGTATAGATACACGTTTAAGCCTATACAGGCACTCACACGCACGCGTATACATACTTATAGTGAAAAGACGTTAAATCAAGGAACGAACAATTACAGATGACAGGTTCTGGTTTTTGTTGTTGTTGTTGTTGTTGTTGTTGTTAATGACGTTCTCCAATTCATTGACCATTTACTTGTAAGTGGTGTTAGAATTAACCCTATGTATCATATTACATATCGAGCTTACTGGTTAATGACTACTTATTGTTCCCATGTATTACAAGACTCACTATTATCTCTATCTATATCTCTTTCTTTCTCTCTCTCTTTCTTTCTCTCTCTCTCTCTCTCTCTTTCTCTCTCTTTCTCTCTTTCTTTCTCTCTCTCTCTCAATCTCTCTCTCTCTCTTTCTTTCTCTCTCTCTCTTTCTCAATCTCTCTTTCTTTCTCTCTCTCTTTTCTCTCTCTCTCTCTCTTTCTTTCTCTCTCTCTCTTTCTTTCTCTCTCTCTCTTTCTCTCTCTCTCTCTCTCTCGTTCTTTTTTTTTCTTTCTTTCTTTCTCTCTCTCCCATCCTTTCTCTTTCTTTCTCAAATGTTCGATAGGACCATATGGCTGCTATTCTTGACCCCCCTCCCCCCTCCCCAAAGGTTTTTCTCATATTCCATATTCTGTCTGTGTGTGTATCTCTGCGTGTCTGTGTCTCTTTTCTGTACATAACAGTACTCGTCCACAGCAGATTACATACAGAATAGATGTACCAAAATTACAACAGAATCTATTATGATTAAATCTATTCATAAGTAAATTCCTGCCACGAAAATGCATGAAAGTACCTATCACACGGTGCAGGATATTAGTAGACATAAATTTCCGACGGTTTCCAGCAAGAATAGTGTATTAACAAACAAAAAACAACAAAAGAGGCGGTTAATATGCTATTCTTGTTCGATACCCTCGAGATTATAGATATGTTGTATGCATTTGGTTGTTGATGCTTTTTTTTTTCTTTGAATAAATGAAAATGAATGGATGACATTAGCTGTCTCGTATCACAGAGATACCAATTTGTATGGTAGTCCATATGTTCAATATTGATGTTATTGCATCCACTTTATCCCCCAAACCTGGCTCTCTCATCCCGTTCATCATCATCATTACCTTACCCAAAGTATGTACATCCAAATTGACTTGCCCTTGACAGAGAACAAAATATGAAAATGTATGTACTGTTTGTTCCATATGGTAATTTGTTTTGTTTTTTACTTGTTTAATATGATATTGTGTTTCTATTTGTTTCATATGACGACGTGTTTTATTTCTGTGTCATTTCCATTCCAGATTGATTTGTCTCTCTTGCATGCTGCTCTTGCATTTGGTATTGACACACTATTGTATGAGTATGAAAATTGTGTGTTTCTTTTTCCTTTTTCTTTCAAACATTTATCAGCAGAATCATGCTTTCTGTAGGTGTAGTAGAAAAGCCTAAAACGCCGGTGACGAAGAATTCCAGTGGTGGTTACGCTTGATGGGGAATGGTTTTGTTCTCCGATAGCTGACCATATGCGGTGTCCTTTGGTCTTTTTGAATATCTTAAAGGTTTTTGACGTCGGAAATGAAACAAAATTATAAAATTTGCAGGTGTATGCACTTACCTTAACTTTTACCCTCTTCTTTCTTCTTAAACAAAGAGGAGAACGATTCAGATCGGCCGGAAACCGTATTGTTTGCATTATGTGTGTGTGTTCATGAAATGTTTTCGTGTGTATTTGTTCGTGCGCTTGCATGTGTGTGTGTGTGTGTGTGTGTGTGTGTGTGTGTGTGTGTGTGTGTGTGTGTGTGTGTGTGTGTGTGTGTGTGTGAGTGAGTGAGTGTGTGTGTGTGTGTGTGTGTGTGTGTGTGTGTGTGTGTGTGTGTGTGTGTGTGTGTTGTGGATGGACCTTTACCGATTCTGGTCACAGGTCTGGAGTAATCTCAGATGCCAAAATTGAACGCTTCTTCTCCAGTTTTGAGACTGGGCATACCTCTCTGTCTTTGTCTCTGTCTGTCTGTCTGTCTGTCTGTCTGTCTCTCTCTCTCTCTCTCTCTCTCTCTCTCTCTCTCTCATTCGCTCACTCGCTCTGTGTGTGTGTGTATGTGTGTGTGTGTGTGTGTGTGTGTGTGTGTGTGTGTGTGTGTGTGGTACCAACACAGATTTTTGGGTTTCCATGTAAACGAGTTGTTTTTGCCTGTCGTGGGATGATGATCGGACAGCTGACCGACTGTTTTCAAAGTCACGTCCCTACAAAAATGAACAGTTCTGGAAAAGACAAAAAGGTTAATCATGGCTTGACCATCTTTTTATCAACCGTTGACAAAACTATACGGTGACGAACTAACTCTACATAGCCCTTTCTGAATTATGTATTATTTTTGGCTGATTTTATTACCCATAGCGTCCTTGGATATGTAAATAGCAAACTTTTCTTAACATTGATTCAGTTATATAGTGTTAATAGGAATATCTGGTATGACAAGCATGCTCTTCTGTGCTTTTTTTTTAATTTTCCCTTTTTTCTGTTTTACCGAGAATAAGAACCGTGTTTTACGACACATGCATAAAACTTTGAAAACAGTGTACACACGTTACCACCATCCATACCCCGTAGGGGACATCAGGGTGCCTTGTCAAGTGTAGATACATGGATATGATTTCTTTCAAAACCATGGACTTCCGTCTACTTTGAGAAGTTTTCATTAATTTTAGTGTCCTAAAGAGGAAAAATTGACAAAGCTGTTCAGTAGGACTGCTTAGATTAGCAGTATTTCATTTGTGATATTTCGCGTATATTCAAACATTTCTTTGAGTAGGTTGAGGTACTATATCACGTGTGTATTCAAACAATGTTTCATGAATTAATTGGTCTAAACAGAACGAATAGGTTACCTGTACACTCTAGTTATAGTACATGTGCTACTTGAATGAATTTTTAATGAATTGAATCTTGTAATCATCGTGTCTCCGAAATGTTTGTAGGCTGCTATCAATACAAAACATAGTTTGACAGCATATCGACGACACGACGACAGGTCGATTTTTGGTATATTTTCTTTTTATATTCCCATTTACGGTGTGTGTTCAGTTTGTATTGGATTTGGTTGCCGATTTTTTTTTTTATTTGTTGGAATTGCGGCACGCTCACAGCGCGTACGTAATATTTGATTTGATTTTTGACTTGTAAACGATTTTCAGACGGATCGCTCTCCTTTTCTTTTGTTTGATTAAAAGAAGCCTACTGAATCATACTGTAATGCGAGTTGGAGTGTACATATCACCTCTTTTACTGATTACAACTGAAGCGATCTGTCTGTGAGCTTTAGTTGTGCTGCATTGCGTTTGCGTGTTGTTCTTCTCGTGTCTTCATTGTGTGTAGTTGTGCGCATTTTAACCGCACGCATAGCTGTGTCTAGAGTCCTAGTGAAATAAAAATAAAAAAAAAGACGATTTAAAACCATTCCACTTTTGAGCGCTTTGTGTGTACATATTGAGAGAGAGAGTGTGTGTATGTGTGTGTGTGTGTGTGCGTGTGTGTGTCTGTCTGCGTGCGTGTGGGTGTGTGTGTGTGTGCAGGCGTATGTTTTTATGTGTGATGAAGAGAGATGGAGGTTTGGAGGGGTTATGCAAAAACGAACAAAAACGAATTTGTTTCCGTTCTTGTGCTCTCTCTCTCTCTTCTCTCTCTCTCTCTCTCTCTCTCTCTCTCTCTCTCTCTCTCTCTCTCTCCCTGTACCCCCCTCTCTCTCTCTCTCTCAATTTTGTTTCATTTCTGGTTCTTTCTCTATCTTCCTCCCCCCCACCGCCACGCTCTAACTGTGTGTCTGTCGGTCTGTATGTCTGTCTGTCCGTCTGTCTGTCTATCCCATCCTTTTATTTTACTCTCCATCTGAGTTTCACTCTCCATAGATTCCACTGATTCACAGACTCGCTAAAATACGCTCATGTCAGCTGTCTACATATCTGGTCAAGCCCAGTCTGTGAAGAACAGAACAAATATTAACTTGAGGAGAGAGAAAAAAAACAACAACGAAGAAGAAAAGAACAGAAAGAAGCCGATAGTCTCAAGCTATAATGATTATCTATTACGTAGTTGCACACTCCTCCAGTAACTGTCGTCATGACATGGGTCATAATCAATAATGATAATGATAATAATAATAGCAGTAAATAATAATGCTGTTACTGGATCCACGAAAGTACTGTGACTTAAACATAGACATGAATGTAGTATGAACACACTTTTTCAGTTTTGATTTAAGAATAAGAACAGATAATAACATGGTATTACAGACATGAATGCAGTATGAACATGGTCGTCGAGAGTAACAACAGACAACAACATAATAATGCACTATCCTTTCCTTCCCACTCTCACCCTCACAGCACCGGGTATCACCACCTTCATGCCCGCCATTTCAGATGGCCAACACATCACCCAGAGCACGTTTATATCATCACAGTCACAGTGTTCGGAAGCCCACTTGAGCTAGCAAGTCACTTTGACGCCATACACCAGAAGTGACTGAAAGTTGGCAACATTCATGTATCTACAATGGCTACGAGGCATTCATTGAAAGTTTGTATGTCGTACTGAATAATCAGAAATATGTATTGGGAACAACAGCTGCAATGAGAAAAGAAAATGATATAAGCTCTTTCCAAAACATCAAAAGAGGAGTCAAACAGGGTTGTGTTTTGTCACCAGATCTGTTTTCTTTTTACAGCGAAAACATCATGAGAAACCTAGAGGAAGACCCTGGATTAAAGGTTGAGGAAAAATGGTAAACAATATTCGATATGCAGATGACGCCGTGCTAATTGCAGAAAGTGAAAGGGACCTACAAAACTTTGTGAATATACTTGAAACAGAAAGCAAAGGTAAGGGGTTGGAACTACACAGCAGGAAGACTGAAGTAATGGTGATCAGTAAAAAACATGAAATCCCCTCATGCAAAATAACAGCAAACGGCACAACCTTGAGACAAGTTGATAAGTTTAAATACCTGGGAACGATCATTTCACCAGACGGCAGATGCACGTCAGATATAGCCAGCAGAATCGGCCAAGCCAAAACAACATTCAAGAAGATGGAAAGCATTCTTACCAACAAATGCCTATCAATTAACATCAGGAAGAGAGTTCTTGAATGTTATATAGAACCAATACTGTTGGACGGTTGCCAGGCGTGGACAGTCAACAACCAAAGCCAGAACAAGATTGAGGCAGCCGAGATGTGGTTTCTGAGAAGGATGTTGAGAGTTCCATGGACAGCAAAGAAAACAAACGAGACAGTCTTGATGGAGGCAGACACAAGTAGATCATTCATAAGGAAGATTAGGAAAAGGCAGGCAACATTCATAGGCCATTTTATGAGGAAAGGGGAATTGGAACACCTGGTCACAACGGGAAAGCTGGAGGGAAGGAGAGCACCGGGTAGACCCAGGGAGAAGATACTAGACGGACTTGCAGAGTGGCTGAAGACAGGGAAGGTGGAAGAGGTGCTTGAGGCAACAAGAGATAGAGACAGATGGAAGTCCATAATCGCCAACGCCATGCGGCAAGGCACCTGATGATGGTGATGACTTCTATGATTTACGATCGCCATGACACATTGTCCCAGGGTATCGTCGAGGACGGCGTCCTTGGGTGTGGACAAAGAAAGAGCTGGATGGCAAACAACAAAGAATCAAAAAGTGAACCAACACCAGCTTCAGTCTGTTGGAACTGTTTGTTCACTGTTGCACCCCAGAGATAGACGTGGAAGATTGTGCGTACTGATGTGTCCTGTCAGTTCCCTATCGATCACAGTGTTTACTGGATTTGATGATGATGATGATAATGATGAGGACGAACCACTAACGTGCGGGCGCACCCACACGTACACACTCACACACACATATACACACACGCACACATACACACACGCGCGCACACACATACACACACACACACACACACACACACACCACACACACACACACACACACACCACACAAATGTATATGTATAACATACATATATATAATACCCACGTGTGCAAACACCCACAAATGTTTTCAGTGTCCATGCTTTTTCCGATTCGAAAAATGGCTGAGGCAGGTTGCCCACTTTTTCTGTTGAAATGATCATCTCATCTCATCTCTCTCCCTCGCCGGGGTCGGCGGTAGGAGCCACGGTCGACGTCACAACTTTTCTCCAGGTAACACTATTCAGACATCTATGGGCTCCTGGATCTCCAGACCACAGACTTCGGTGTTGTTGAAATAGGAGGTGTGCGGTCATCCCTTTCTTCTCCTCGCCTCAACTGTCCCCTGCATGACCGTTGACATCAGATCTGTTTTGGTGTTTCTGATCACATGGCCTACGTAGACCTTCAGCTTTCTTTTGTTGATCTCTGTCAGCAGCTGGCGCCTGACATTCAGTTTCTTTATCTCGCTATCGTTCGTTTTCTGTCTATTTGACTCTGATAAGTCGTCTATAGAACCACAGTTCTGCTGCACTGATTTTATTTTAGTCGTCTTTTCTTAGTGTCCAATGTTGATATGGCGGTGACCCATAAATATGAGCAATTTATGGTCAAACCTTGCTATTAATGGGTACTTACCTTATTCCGTCTCAGAATGTAAAAGGGATTTTTTTTTACGTTGAAATTCGTTCTGAATATTTAAAATGATCACAAAAACACGAGAAGTGAAACAAATGTACTGAACTTATTCTTAATGATCATTGGACACAGCCCGTATTTTGTATCTGTGAACCAAAAATCACACATTTTTTCAGAAAATATGGAGTGAGGCGACAAAGATATCAACTTTTCTCTGGGTCAGCTTGAGAATTACCAATGGTGTCCATCTCCCTCTCTGTCATTGATTTACCTTCCACAGCCTAGAAAAGAGTCAAGTACATAGTCACAGCTGAGGATATGCATATTTTTTTCTCAGATGACCTTAGCACCTGCGTAATAAAATTGGAAGGCGGAAAGTTCTACCTTAATCCTTTGACTCCCGCACCTATCCATCAATTGCAACAACAAAAAACTGAACCCTTTGACTACCTCACCCTATCCACCGCTTCCTACCGAAAGATGATGGATATGGTGAGAGAGTCAGACGGTTACGTTTTTGCTTTGCTGACATGGTTGACAATGCAGGATGCTGGTGGACAGGGTGTTGGGGTCAAAGGGTTAAACAGTCAGGCCTTGTTTGGGTGTGTAGGTCTCAATTCACATGTGCAAAGACGCACCCAATCAAGGAGCTCTCTATTTATAACTTTTTTTGGTACTATACATGTATAAAGAAGCAAAGATTATATCACCCATGCATAAACAAAGCAGATAACACGCTGATAAACATTCACAAAGAATACATACCAACCGAGTCCAATCATACATTACACTTTATATCTATGGCCAAAAACTGTACACTCACACAAATGACTGCACGATCACATATGTTGGTCGTTAGAAGTGGAAGCGCATAATGACAATAACATGGAAAGACTGGATGAGTCTTCAGCTCCGACGTTCAAGGTGAAAGAGCGGACAGAACCCTCAGCCAGCAGTGAGTTCCAAACAAATGGCATGCTCAAACTGAAAACACACTCAGAAAGCACATTCAGAAAGCACACTCAGAAAGCACACTCACCAGCTGACTTAAGATCACGTCTTTGTACCATCAGAATCTTTTGTTTTGAGGATCGCAGTATGCCTGATATTAGATATGTGCAGAGGATAATTATTTGGTGGGTCATCATCATCATCATCATCAGGTGCCTTGCCGCATGGCGTTGGCGATTATGGACATCCATCTGTCTCTATCTCTTGTTGTCTCAAGCATCTCTTCCACCCTCCCTGTCTTCAGCCACTCTGCAAGTCCGTCTAATATCTTCTTCCTGGGTCTACCCGGTACTCTCCTTCCCTCCAGCTTTCCCATTGTGACCAGGTGTTCCAATTCCCCTTTCCTCATAAAATGGCCTATGAATGTTGCCTGCCTTTTCCTAATCTTCCTTATGAATGATCTACTTGTGTCTGCCTCCATCAAGACTGTCTCGTTTGTTTTCTTTGCTGTCCATGGAACTCTCAACATCCTTCTCAGAAACCACATCTCGGCAGCAGAACTACACAAAGTGTAGCAACATCACCTAAACAATTAACAGAGCATCCAGCGAAAGTGAAAGAAAAAATGTGGAAGAAAAGTATAGGAAAATATATTCTTTTCAACCTGGAGAAGCAGTCTTGCGTGGTTCAATACTTATAAAAAGAGAATGACTATCAGAAACAATAATGCCAAATAAAGTAAATGTGAGTATGCTGTTACAGCCCCAAGAGAGGGAAAAGCAAGGTTGTCTCCGCTCTCAAAACTCACCTTTTCTCCTCTGCATAAAATCCTGACCTCACTCAACCCCTCTGCAGCCTGTCTCCGCTCGGAGTGGAATCACATTGTAATATATAATTGTATATAATATGCTCTCTATAATTTTCCATTGCTTTTCTTCTTTTTCCCCATTTATAGCCATGTGTGTGTGTGTGTGTGTGTGTGTGTGTGTGTGTGTGCTGCGCGCGTGCGTGCGTGCGTGTGTGTGCGTGCGTGCGTGCGTATGTGTCTGTTCTGCGCTTAGATTTGATTTTTATCAAGATTTTGCGCTATATAAATATTGTTATTGTTATTGTTATTATTATTATTATTATTATTATTATTATTATTATTATTATTATCATATAGCCATGTAATTGTATAACAGACAGACATACAAAAAGAAGCAAACAAAATAGACCTTCTACCCGACAGAATAAACTTTCTGGTCGAAAATACGAAAACAAAACAACAACAACAAATTTTGAGGAAGACATAACGCAAAAAATGAGCAAGAATAAGGGGGGGGGGGGGGGGGGGGAGAAGAAAGAAGAAAGATTACTGAGAGTTGTGAAGCAGTCCAGGAGACCCTCCTGAAAGACTGTTTATCTGTGGATGGATGCCCCTCTTCTCTGGCTATCCCAGGCGGCAGGTGTGATGAGTTCTACACAAAACGAAACGCGCCATCTGTGCAGGGAGCATAGGATCTTCCCATTGAAGTACACGACGATCTGGGATGGTCTCCAGGCTGCTCTCTAAACCCCACTATTCTCACCTGTCTCACCTGTCTCACCTGTCGGCGTCACCAGGTTCAGTGTTGGCCGCTGCACTCTTTGACACCACCACCTCCCTCCAGATCCGCTTGACTTGACTTTTGTGCACAACTTCTTGAATATTTAGGCCATTGGTGTTGGTTATGTTCTCGATGGTTGCCATGAGGTCCGTGTTCTTGCTACGTGACACATGGCCAATGTACTTCAGTCTTCTCTTGTTGATGTCTGCTAGCAGTTTCTGGTGGTATCAAGTTCTTCCAGGACACTTTCATTAGTTCTTTTATCTGTCCATATGACACAGTAGTATCCTATAAAACCACTCTGCTGCCTCAGTTCTTCTGCAATCAGCTTTTCTCAGAGTCCAGGCCTCGCAGCCATAAATCATGACTGGCCACATCAAACATTTTAAAAGTCTGATTTTCAGGCCATTTGGTATGCCCCTGTCTTTTCACGTAATGTTGAGTTGGACCATTTTTTACTTTGCAATTCCAAAATCCTTATTTTGATGTCTTTGGAGCAGGTTCCATCATCAGTTTTTACAGAATCAAGATATTTGAAATCCCTAACATTTTTAAAGGAAATTTTATTAATTAAGATGTCTAGATTGTTTTCAGTGTCTTTGCCTTTGATACGTAGCACTTTGGTTTTCTTGGCATTCAAGTTTAGGCCAGACATTTTGCCCATTGCAACTACGCTGTATAGAATTCTTTTCATACCGATAATGACGTCTGCTAATAGCACAGTATTATCGGCATAGCGCAGGTTTGTAAGGTTTTTACCTCCCATCTTTATGCCCATGCCTGTCTATATCAATATTTCTTATGACTTGTTCCGTATAGACGTTAAAGAGATACAGTGAAAGGATACAACCTTGTCTAACTCCTCTGTGGATGTTGAAGAATTCACGTTTCTGGTTGGTCCATCTGATTGCAGCCTTTTGGTTTTTATATAATGAGGCAGTTAATGAAATGAGATGTATAGGAAAGCCCATTTTAACCATTGTGTTGAATAGGTGGAGATGAATGACGCTGTCAAATGTTTTGCTATTGTCTATGAGGGTGACAAAAGCTTCTTTACCAGTGCTTTTTATTTTCTCTCTGAGTATCTGTAACACAAATAACATGTCAGTTGTGCCTCTGTTGGATCTGTAGCCTGCCTGGCAGTCAGATAGTTCTTCTGTCTTGGGCTTCAATCTGTTGAGAATAATTATGAGCAAAATCTTACTGGTGTGGCTGATTAGGGCAATGGTTCTGTAGTTGTTGCAATCTTTGACATTGCCACTCTTATAAAGCATCACAAATTCTTGAAGTTTCCAATCTGTTGGCCAATGATGAGTATTCCAGATTTTACAACGAAGATGGTGCATTGCTTTTGGGCTTTCTTTTCCATTATTATTATTATTATCATCATTATCATCATCATCATCATCGTTATTATTGTTATTTTTTTTTATTATTGTTGTTGTTGTTGTTGCTGCTGCTGCTGCTGTTGTTGTTTTGTTGTGTTGTTGTTGTGTTGTTATTGTTGTTGTAGTTTTAATCCCCAGTACTTGACTAGAGCTACTCAGCAATGGCTTTTAATATCTGCCTATGACACAGACTGCAACCAGTAGTGTCTGGCGTCATGCAGGGCTTCAAACGTCCGAAAGAACCCAATCCTTTATTGGAAGAAAAAGAAAAAAAGCATATCTGGAAATTCCTGGAAAAAAACGATGTTGAAGTTGACAATAATATTTCTATTCAACATAATAGTTCTATTTGTTTTTTGTTTTTGTTTTTTTAGTTGTTTATTTGTTTGTGTTTGTTTGTTTGTTTGCTTGTTTTGTTTGTTCTTTGTCCGGGGTGTGGTCGGCACAGGCACACAAGGAGTTATAATAGTTATGTAGGATTGAAATGAATATCAGTTGTAATCATTAGGAGTCATAATAGTTATGTAGGATTGAAATGAATATCAGTTGTAATCATTAGGAGTTATAATAGCCACGTAGGATTGAAATGAATATCAGTTTTTCATTAGGAGTTATAATAGCCATGTAGGATTGAAATGAATATCAGTTGTAATCATTAGGAGTTATAATAGCCATGTAGGATTGAAATGAATATCAGTTGTAATCATTAGGAGTCATAATAGCTATGTAGGATTGAGAATATGTGAATATTCAGTTGTAACCTTTAGGAGTCATAGCAGCTATGTAGGATTTGTCACCTGTGGAGTAGAGCCATGTTTCAGTCAAAATCGATACATCCTCGTTGTTATCAGTGACAAGATCGTGAATATCACTAGCTACGAAGCCAACACACACACACACACACACACACACACACACACACACACACACACACACACACACACACACACACACTCACGATCATAAGGCTGCTGCCATTAAATCTAGTTCTAAACACGTTAATCTTTTTATTATCCAGCTTGCAATGGATTTTATAGCACTTTTTTTGGTCTTATTCCATCATCTACGCCATTTTAGTGGTCACAAAGTTTGGGAACAATTGTTCACTATGTTGTAATGATACATGACATTTGATCAATACCCTCAATGACGCATCCATAAAGTGGATGAGACTCAACTGTGTGTTCCCAGTCGTCACAATGAGCCCCTAACGCACTCAGCTGTGGTAGGAGTTGGTTAGGAAACCAAAAAAACCACAAAATGATTTTGACAGGATTAATGGGATTCAAATGCCCAGTCTTTGAATCAGAATTCATTGAGCTTAACCATTGCACTAGGGTGACTGACGGACCTCACAGTAGTTATCTTAAAATCCATTGTTGAGGAGTACAAGGCAGGAAAGGTCAGGCTTCTTAGCATGCTTGAAGACTGGAGATAAGGTTGTGAGCTGAGGTCAATCCAGCCCAGCTGAGGACTTGTAGGAAATGGAAAGTCCAGGAAGCGCTGGACGCCGAAAGAAAACCTCATGCACAGTCCGAGAAATAACAGGGCACATGCAGACCAATAGGTAGGGACTGGGATCAACAAAAATGGAATGGTGGACAAAGGCCAACGGGAAAGCAAAAAGAGATATGGTATACCAGAGATGAAGAAAGAAGAGGATGCCACACAACTTCAGAACTGACAGAAGGCAGTTCAGCAAGACCAACAGGGACAAATGACGATTTGGGAAAATGCACTCCAAAGAAGTCTAACCTGGAATAACTTGTGGCGTATGGCCTCTGTCGGAATCAGTTTCATCCTCAGATCTGTGTATGACCTCCTGCCCTCGAATGCTAGCCTGGTGAAATGGGGGAAATTAGATAACTCTGCTTGCCCGCTCTGCCAGGGCAAACAGACAGTGGAACATGTCCTGAGTCATGCAAGGTAGCGCTAACCCAAGAAATGTACACAGGGAGGTACAATCAAGTGCTTCAAGATATCGCACAAGCAATCAGCACTGTGACCAGCTCTGCCAGAGGAAAAAACTCACCACCAAAAGCTCCAACAACCTTCTATACGGCAGGAGGCAAGAAAAGTGGCCTGAAAAAGATGTGACACCCAGAGCATGGAAGAGCCTGCTGGGTGAAGCGGACGACTGGGAGTGCATAGCAGATATCCCACAATGGGAAAAAAAACCCAGAAATCATCAGCAAGAGTGGCATGAGACCAGCCACAGTTCTCCATTCCCATTCATCCAAACAAGTGATTCAATCGAGCTAACCATACCATACGAAAGTAGAATGGAGGAAGCCCATATGCATAAGACTATAAAGTAGCCAGTCTAGCCAGCAACTTGAAGACATCCGGCTTTCAAGCCAAAGTCCTCACCATAATGGTTGGAGCAAGGGGGTTGATAAGCACATCAGCCTACGATCTCATGAAACAGCTCTCGACTTCGGGGAGAGAGAGGACCAGAGCCGTAAAGACAGTGGCAGAAGCAGCGGGAAAGAGCTCCAGCTGGATCTAGACCAGGAGGAACAAAAGTGAACTTCATAAGACTTAAAATTCCCCCACATGTTGCTGGTGAAAGATAGCCAAGTAGTTAAGAAATATGTCACATGGGTGACTTTGCCTTGAGAAACCTGACCACTTAGATGCGTGGGTTCAATTCCCGGAGAAGGATGAATTTCTAAAAAATAAAATAAGATAAAAATAATGGCGACAGCAGAGGGGCATTCAGGAATCATGACCTGGATGTGGCCCTTAGAGTGTCAGGAGTTAAGGGCCGAAACACTTGCTTGACAGGGGTTCCTCCTCTGAGGACCTTCTCCTGTCTAACTCTCCCTAGAGTGTCCTACTACTACTAGTCTATATATATATCAAGCTAATGGTGGATATTATCCTGTAAAATTGTTGTGATGTTAATAAAGGTTTGATGTTTACTTTGATCTGGTGACCATTATAATAACTTTTGTAGGTGGGTGGGCGGGTGTATGAGCATGTGCATGCTTTTAGCATGTGCGTTTGTATGTATGTGTATATATATATGTGAGTGGTGTGTGTGTGTGTGTGTGCTCTTTTATCAAGTCTAGACGTTTCTCTGTGTGAATGTTACTAAGTGCTTTGATGTTATCAGAAGTATGTGACCTACAAATGCTTCATTAATATAGTCTTTTCGTGAAACGTTAAGCGTGCGTTTCAGACACCACAGGCATCATACCCAAGCACTTTAGATTTTGTGCACAATGGCAGCTCCTTATTGTTCCAGACTTCCACCATTTCTTTCTCAGTTTATCAAACAATGTGTTGCCACCAATGTATATTTATATCATGTGGATGGATAATTATCCAGTGAAAATTCAGTCAAAATTTTAGGTGCTTTACGCATACACAACACAAACCATTTATTGTCAAATTAACATAAATGTTGTACTGACGTATTAAAAACATATGAATAAAACTCAGGAAATACATCTAAATTTGTTAAAATGCAATGATCAAATCAGATCACCACACAACACACACACACACACACACACACACACACACACACACACACACACACACACACACACACACACACACACACACACACACACACCAAAATACAATTCAGCCATGCTTTTATTTTCAACCATACAGAGCTGAAGCAATGCAAAGAAGTGGAGATAATGAGAGGTATACTACTTCAAGAAATACACCCACAATTTACTTCAACAACCACATTTACTTCAGCAATGTTCAAAAGATTTCAGTTCCAGTTTCTCAAGGTGGCATCATTCCTCAGTCGCTGATGCCACAGATACCATATGATCAAAAATATCCCAAATGATCATGACATAAACCCTATACCAGTACACAAGCCCTATGTGGCCGGTTAGGTCTTGGGGTCCTACTCAGCCGACGGATCTATGTCTACCCTTTTATCGATCTATCGTTTAAACAGATTACAATGAAGTGAAATATATCTGTTTATCTGCTTTATTCTATAAAACAGCCGTCAGTATGACTGCACTGTACAAACACCTCATATGTTCACAATGACAGAAATTCATCTATGAGCAACCCAACACATAACAGTCCTTTGCTGTCTAACACCATTTATCACCTTAATTATCTGTGCCCATCCACTACCCTTGATCCACACCAACACACACACACACACAACAACACACACACACACACACACACACACACACACACACACACACACACACACACACACCACACACACACAACACACAGAGGCACTCACATATAATCTATTTCTATTTTCTATATCACACTTTATTTATCATCTTTTTCATTCTTCATCCGTTTGTCTTATTATTTCTTTACATTTCTATTCACAAGATAAACAGACACACACAGAAGACATGGCTATACTTTTAAACCAGATATACAGACAAAATACAACTGAACTGTTTATCACACCATTTGACTCCCTCAGTCGACACACTATCTTCCAACTGCAGGGAATCGGTGGATAGGCTGAGGGAATCAAAGTTTAAGCAAGACACATGAGGCACAAAAAAATTGTGTCGCCAAGTTCAGTGGTACACAAAATGTTAACATACATATCATAAGAGCCTTAGTTAAAGCATCATCTACCAGTGTTTAACCTCAACAGGATTATGGATTACCCGAAGTACAACCCATACATTACACAACGAAAAGGGTCAAGCCATATTAAAAATCCGTCTTTCCTTGCACCTATGTGACACTAATCATTTCTGAAAAAAGTCCATGCCAATTTAAACTTTCAAAATCAGTCATTCACAGGTGCCCTACATGACACATTTATTTGGCAAAGTTTGCTCTGAAATGGCCTCAGCAGATGACTAACAAGTAAACTAAAATGACTGCATTTCAAAACTTTCTTAAAGAACAGCAAATCTTTGATGATCCATAATTCATTTCACTGATGTTTGCCACTGCAATACTGGACCTTTCTCTGACAGTTTTCAGATATCCTCCAATTGTTCACTCAATGGCCAGCACACAATAAATATTTTTTTAAAATTGCCGAAAGTTGACTCATGTTTTGTTCTACATTTGGTTCACAGCAATTCTTTATCAAATGCATGCAAATTTGAGCCTATGCATTCATGACTACCAACTGAAATAAAATCTCATCAATCTTCTTTTCACACACACACACACACACACACACACACACACACACACACACACACACACACACACACACACACAACACACACACACACACACACACACACACACACACACACACACACACACACACACACACACACAGATGCCACAGTGTGTCTCAATTAATCTCTCTTCTCATTTTTATGAAATAGAAACAAATAACGAAAACATTATCCAAAGCCGCAGAGTAACTAAGAAAAACAGTCAAATACACAACTTTTTATCTTATGAAATGTACCTATAAATGTGCAAAAAGCATACTCAACTGTTCCTCAGAATTTTACTTGTGGTACACAAATAACAAAACTATACTTAAGTTTTATATCTAGTTAGCCTCTCCAGTGTACGTACTTGTATCAAAAGATGTTAATAAACATGACTGAACTGACGCTCACTCACGAATAATTAGCTATGACACATGTGCACAGTGACAACACTAAACTACTATTCAGAGAGACTGATTTTCAACTGAGAACCACAGGATAGTATCCAAATGTCATCCCAATTTTTGAATGTTCAGGGCATAAACATCACATCAACTGCTGGTGCCATGGATACATCAACTGTATCAAATTAATCACAGCACAGGCAGGCCTCTGTTTAATGACCTTAAAAAGTCGTTTTAACAGGGTAATTATTTGGCTCTGCACTGGGAGGTAACTTTCACATCAGCTGAACATACTACAGTGATTCTTACTGTATCAAGACTATATTTACCAAGACAATCTTTACCAAGACTATCTTAAGTGCATGAGGTAAATGTATTCTTACAGTTAGTTTTTTTTTTCAATGAAATTATTATTGTTATCATCATCATCATCATCATCATCATCACTGTTAGTGTTTAAAGCCCAGCTGACTGCTCATGGCCATATCAGGGCTATAACACCTCCAACAAAATACATACATCTAAACACATTGATGACTCTGGAAAAAGAAAACTTGGAAAAGAAATTTAGTATACATATCACTGCAATCATAAAATTAAGCAGACATATCATACTTATCACACAAATAATGTAAAGATACGACCCTGGTGCTGGTCATTCCACGATGGATTAAAAAACAAACCTGAGAGCAAATGCACAAAAATCACTAAGTACCCAAAAACGTACATAAAAACTGGCCTATAATGCCTACAATTGCCCCTGGGTAGTTCAAAGTTCCTTAAAGCTAAAACACAATTAATGCATGCACTAGCCCTAAAACGTATGTACGGCTCAAAGGAAAACACAGGTGAATGAACCAGTGAAGCAGAAAATGAGAAAGAAAGAGATGACAGAAGGCTAACAAGCGAGTCAAAAGACAGAGAGTGACAAAAACTCAGGAAATTTCTGATGCTGAATTTCCCAAAGATAGGGATGCTATTTGTACTGAAAGAGCCCCCCCCCCCCCCCCCCCCCCCCCCCCAAGATCAAGGATCAAATCTGGTATACAGTCATCCATGAACAGCCAAGAACTCCACAATACTTTAGAGAGACAGTGACCAAAACTAAATGTTACGCCTTATTACACATGAATATAAGGGATTCTCTGATTGGTTGACAGCTATTTAAATTGTAGCAGTACGATGATCATGTCCATAAGCAGCCATGAAATTATCTAGTAGGGCCTACTGAGTGATTGAAAAATTGTTTATACTGAGTGATTGTCACCTAAAACGAAAACAAACAATAAATGAATAAATGAAGCAATGAATGAATGAACGAAGGAATAGATAAATAAACTTCAATCATGAAAACAACTAAATCTACTGAAGGAGAGAACAGCTGATATGATACCTTAGGTAAAACAAAGTGCACACATCAGATAAAAGGAAAACCAAAATAAAAAGATATAAGCCTTCAAATTATGTTTTCAGGCTGTTCAATTACTTTTTGTCAAACAAGTCTTAGAGACTTCATATAGTTTTCATAAGAAAAGAGAGTCAGGATGCCATGATTTGACTTGCACATGTATAATGTACAAGGACCTCACAAGACCTCAGCTTGGACCAGAACAGGTTTGAGGAAAATTTGGTAAAGGTGCTTAAACATTTTCATTTCAATTTATTGGTAAAAGAGAGAGAGAGACAGAGACAGAGAGACAGAGAGAGAAACAGGCTAAAAAAGGACGTGAAAGAGACAGATACAAAGAGAGAGGGGGAAAGGACACACACACACACACACACACACACACACACACACACACACACACACACACACACACACACACACACACACACACACACACAACACACACACACACAGGTTGACAAAACAAAATAATCTTCAAAGGAACCCCTTAAGTTCCATGTATAAGCAATACATAAGTAAGGTGTCTGAAAAAAATAAACCTGTATTTAACCCTTACACTCCCTCACCCTATCCAACAGTTTTCACAGTATGAATACATGTTTACACTGCATGAAACAGAGAAAAACCTACATTTGTCGAGTAAAACAAATATTCTTCCACAATGCCAAAGAAGAAGCAAATGATATTTTGCAGACAATACAGTGGTGAGCAGACAACAAAAATTCATCTCGTATTACCCCCAGTTTCAAGCAATCTTTTTTTCAAATCAACACAAAATAAATGTAAAACATTAATAAGGACAAAACTGGAGTAAGAAGGGAAGGGGGAGAACCCCTGCAAATACATGTAAAAACATACAAAAAGCAAGACTGGCAAATCATACTGCAGAACTAAGAAGCTTAGCATTTCTCTTCAGAACTGCATTTGGAAAATACATGGGGAAATACAGGTGAATGGACCAGAAGGCAGAAGAAAAAGAATCAGATGACAAAACTCTTAAAGGCAAAAGTAAAACAACATAGCAGACAGTGAAGAGGGGTTCACACTAGAATTGTCACACTGATAAAACAGAGCTACTACTGACAAGAAACATGAATAAATAAACAACGATACTGATGATAATAATGAAATAAATAAATAAATAAATAGTAAATAAACCAGCAATCTGATAGATGGTCTACGAATTCTGGCTCTGCCATTTATGTATACACTTGTGATCCCATAGAGTCTGTATGCTCTGCCTTGCAACCATTCTGTCTTCAAAGCATGATCCAGAAATAAGAGGTTAGTGTGCAAATGAGTTACTGTTATTGTTATTTTTGTTTAAAGCCTAGCTGACTGGGCGCAGAGCCATATCAGGGTTATAACCATTTCAATATACGCACAGTACTTCAACAGGGAAAAAAGGAAAAAAAATGAAGTACACATAATCTAAGGAGATGCCCCTGGCAATGACCACTCCGACAATTTATCACACAGGGGATTTAAAAAACATACCTGAATACAAATTTATACATAACTAAGGACACTAAAAGCAAATATAAAAACGAGTCGAAATTACCTAAAACTGCTTCCGCATATCTCACTTCCCTAGAGCCAAATATGCATTTAATACATGAGCCCAATTATCAATCCTAAGAGAAAGTACGTAAGACTTTATCGAACACACACAAGTGAATGGAACACCAAGGCAGAAAATGATAGGAAGAAATGACAGAAAGCAAAGGAATAAGGCAGAAACAAAGAGTGACAGAAAAGAGGAAATTTCTAGCATAGAATTTCCAGATGATGAGGATATCATTTTCACTGAAAGAGCCCCAGGAGTGCAAAAGAGTGATTACTGTTACTGTTATTTTTGTTTAAAGCCCAGCCAACTGCACAGTCATATCAAGGCTATAACTCGTTTCAAAACATACACAATACTTCAACTGGAAAAAAAAAAGAAAACTAAGAACACATATCAAGGCATTTGCACACATACCTAAGGAGATGCCCCTGGTGTTGACCACTCCGTCCAATTTATCACACAGGGGATTTTAAAAACCCACCTGAATACAAATTTAAACATGTACAACACTCTCCAAATATATAAACACAGGGGATCTAAAACCTACCTAATACAAATTTTAAACATGTCAACATCCAGATCAATTTATCACACAGGGGACTAAAGCTACTGAATACAAATTTAAAACATGTCAAACACTCCTCCAATTTATCACACAGGGGATCTAAAACCTACTGAATTACATATTTAAACATGTCAACACTCTCCAATTTATCATCACACAGGATCTAAAAGACCTACCTAATACAAATTTAAACATGTCCTACACTCCTCCAATTTATCACACAGGGGATCTAAAACCTACCTGAATACAAATTTAAACATGTCAACACTCCTCCAATTTATCACACAGGGGATCTAAAACCTACCTGAATACAAATTTAAACATGTCAACACTCCTCCAATTTATCACACAGGGGATCTAAAACCTACCTGAATACAAATTTAAACATGTCAACACTCCTCCAATTTATCACACAGGGGATCTAAAACCTACCTGAATACAAATTTAAACATACTAAGGACACTAATATATAGATGAAAACAGACCTAAATTACCTAAAACTAGCTTCTGCGTATCTCATTTCCCTAGAGCCAAATATGCACTTCATACATGTACCCACCCAATTATCAATCCTAAGAGAAAGTATGGAAGACTTTATCAAACGCATACAGACAGATGAATGCACCAGCAAGGTAGAAAATGACAAGAAGAAATGACAGAAAGCAAAGGAACAAGGCAGAAACAAAGACAGTGACAGAGAAGAGGAAATTTCCAGCACAGAATTCCAGAAAGTGGAGATACTACTTATACTAAAAGAGCCCCCAGCATCCCCACAAGGGAAATGAATGATGGAAGCAAAAATGTCAACAAAATTTGAATAAGAATATAAACACATTAACTTGATTAAAAACAAGTCAAAAGTGCACCTAAAGAAGACTTTGATAAAACCAAACACTGACAAGAATAAAATACGCATACACTGTGATGATTCGTCATCCTACTGTCAGTTTAAAAAAATATTTGTACATACTTATAAACAAGTTTTGGTATGATACCAGTTTCTGTCATCAATATTTCATGCAATTTTTTTCATAAGAGTTACTTCCCTTCCGTTACTTGAGTCCTTTTCATGACCTCAGAGATCTATTTCAAATTTCAATGAAATAATTCTAATATTACCCTTGACGTCACACGCGTTACATCCAAGCCACACTGGTCATAATTTTGGAACAAAGGAGATTCATAACTCTAGGCAAATACATTTTATTATGCCTTTGGGTTCAACTCACTGATAATAGCTATTGAGACTTACCCTGATGTTGATGTTCTACAGCTTAAACAGTGCTGGTGATGTTTTACCTTGTTTCTACAACTGTTATCACTGCTATTGTGCCACTTCATAAGATCTGTAATGCTGTAATGTGGTTATTACTATTGTAGAACTACGAGGAATTATTGTGCAGTCTTAACATTATTTCATTTCATTCATGACAGTGATATGTATATAACTACATGGAGCATGTGTCCAATAGATGACTCAGCGTGTCATCCTCTCAGTACTGTTATTTGATAGGCGCTTGCCTGTGATGACATAGTTCACATAGTCAACTACTATGCTATTTGTTGTCGCCATGAAATACCAACTGCCATAACTGGCCAATAGCTGTCCATTCAAAGGCTTTTCATTCAGTTACTGTTACCTTACTGCTTACACAGCTTATAACAGCCAAACAGCATAACAGTAGTGTGCATTGTTTTGACCTCATTTTACTGGACAGTTATTACATGCTTGTGCTGATGATTGTTTGTCCAGTGTTCAGTTGTAGATTGATACACCACATACAACTGTAATATCCTGGTATTCATGGGTGTTTTGTTATAATGTAGTAATTCATCTTAGTACACTGACATTGTTAGTTCACAAAATATGTCATTGTATTTATGAAACTTGTGTTGTGTCTTACAGGCACTGTCTTCTATGTCTTCTTCATTGTCTTCTATGTCTTCTTCTGTCTTCGTCTTCGTCTTCTTCTTATGAAGATGTGCTTTGGAGAGAACTCATACACATGTAAATAAAGTTTGGGAACCACCGTCCTGTCTTTATGTGGGTTTGAGTGGAAGAGTCCTCAATCTGCCTCTGACCTTGCACAACTATATCCCCTAAACCATAACCAACTGATTCCTTCCCCCTCATCATATTTTATTTATCAATTTTGTTATTTTACATCTGTTATCACTGATGTTCCTTTAGGCATGAAAAATGACAGCACATGTCTCGTTCTATCAGATGTTTTCTGTTTCTATTTTGGTGGGATTCTGATTCTTATTTGCTTGACTGCTGAAAGCCACTGCGAAAACAGAAAATAACAGTTGAGCAAAACAGTTTCAATAAATCAGCAATGGAATACTAAGTAGATACATGTTAAGCATGCACAAGAAGTGTGGACATCCCATTAGTAGGACTGTCATTTCCACTTAGGATATGTCACCACGAACCATACAATCAACAACATCAATAACAGAGACAATAAACAGCAATGAAACAAAATCATCTGTAGCAAGATTATAAACACAAAACATACATGTGCCTCAAAAACATACATACATAACTATACACAAATCTCACAATGAAATGTATGCATCAAAAAAGCAACATACACAACAGCAGCATTTGCACTTGGCGGATGGATATGTGTGGGTACAAAAGCAAGCAATTAAGAAAGATATATGACATTTGTGGCTTTCAATACAAAGCTTGGATTTTGCTGGGCAAGATGCTGACAAAAAGCATAAGGTGGCAATATAGAACTAAAGAAAATAAACGTACAAAAAGTTATATCCAACATACAACTCATGAAACCAAAAGCACCTATCTGCCACAACCAACAGATATACAAATAAACAAATACATGAACAACATAAACAAATAAGTAACGTTGTCACATAAATACAAATATGCAGACACATACAGAGGCTTCTGATCTGACATGATGACCTGTAATTGTTCAAACAGATTATGATGATGAAGTGACCCAAACAACTTGGTTTCGCCTGCAAGTGCTATTTTTAGCCAGGCAGGTTTGACCAGAGTCCATCACTCTACAGCAGTGGTTCATAACTGCTGCAATCTTTCAGGAGGGACTGAGTGTAGGAAGTGATTGATATTGGCACAGAGTAGGCCTATCGTATCTAGGTCAATATGTAAGCCTATACTTCAATGCGCACCTGTGCCTCGCCACAGGACGGGTGAGGGTGGTGTGGAGAGTGGAAGGGGAGGGAAAGATGCGCACTGTTAATTAGTTGGCAGGGCAGAACCAAAAGTGGCCAGATAAGGTGTCTCACATTAGGGCGCCATGGCGTGTGTGTGTGTGTGTGTGTGTGTGTGTGTGTGTGTGTGTGTGTGTGTGTGTGTGTGTGTGTGTGTGTGTGTGTGTGTGTGTGTTGCGTGTGCGCGTGCGTGCGTGCGTGTGTGCGTACGTGCTTTTATGATGTTGAATATTGTTACTGTTGTGAGGTGTGAGTGTGACTGTATGTATAGCCAAAACATTTTCCTTCTGTCTGTGCACTGGGCTAAAATCAAATCTTGTTATCTTGTTGATGTCAGTGCGCCAATCTTGGACAATCAGATAACTGACCAAGGACTGGTGACTGTCATGACCTTACTATCTGCCTACACCCCTCGTATCTCCCTATAAATCAAAGTACAAACACCCAATGTAAGCAAATAGGAAACCCCTTCTTCTAAGCAATCTCAAGATTGTTCACAGTGACTTTCATTTTTACCTGCAGCATCAGACAATAATGATAATAGTGATGAAGATTTATATACAGTGCAACATCCCAAGAAGCAAGCGTTTTTTGACCTTGTCATGAAAATGTTACGCAATAAAAACTTAAGTCAACAATAAACTAAGCATAACATGACATAAAAAATGAAAAGAAAACAACAGTATATCACGACAAAAGCTTACACATATGATACAATAACATGTTTCCATATGAATGCACACATATATATCCACACACAGACATATACACACACAAAGAGACACACACACTCAAAAAGGAAATGCACATATGCAAGAATGCACAAACGCACACGCACACACACACACACACACACACACACACACACACAAACACATTCACACACAATCACCTACACAAGGACACACACTGGCAGATACACATACACTGATGCTAGGCTGCAGCTGGCAAACAGATCAGTTAAACATACACAAATAACATTTTCTTAGACAACCAATCATGAAAATATACAGTGGAAAATAGGACTAACAGAAGACAGGAGAAAGAGGCAAGATTATCGACAGTATTGCTTGAAGAGGTGAGTTTGTACAGCTCTCTTTAAAGAGAACAAAGACAGCAGATAACATATGTCAAACTGTGTAGATATGGCCTGATCTGATATCCCTAAATTCTAAACAGTTTTTCACACAAAAACACGTTGCTACCTCCATATCACATGAAAGTCATTTTGCACCTCTTCAATGTTTGTTAGGCAATTCATTATTTTAAGGTTGAGCCCAAAGGTTAGGGTCTTTTTCTTTAGTATATATATTTTTCATACATACTCTAACAAATGCTATCTATGTTTTTATCATCAACTACTTAATCTTCCACATGTTTTCAAAATAAAAAGTTCAAACAACACTAGATAATAGGGACTGACATTAGCCCTTAGCATTTAAAAAGATCAAATTGTCAATACAAAGGAAAAGCCTGTACAACACTGAAGTATCAAATATTGGTCCAAAGTTCTTATAAAACAAATATATTAAAAAATACACACTCAAAACAGTCATTCCCCATGAAGTACAGATAAATGTTTTCGATTTAAACAGGTATACAATACAAGCACTCTCTCATAAGATTGGGTCAAAGCATAAATGTAAATTTTTTTTTTCTTTTGTTTTGTTTAGTTTAGTGACATTTCAGATGAACCAACAAACCACATATTTTCTTTCAGTGAAGCTTTTTTCAAGCTACCAGGGAGCAGTGTTAAGAATTAGAAACACCATTTAGGTCATAATAATCCATACATTAACATGCCACCATGCATTACAATAAGCGCTTTGATAGACACAAGTCAAAGGTGAATCCTGTTCAAGATGTCCGAACTATTGATGAATCTACAAACCACACTAAAGAGTGTTGTGTGTGTGTGTGTGTGGTGTGTGTGTGTGTGTGTGTGTGTGTGTGTGTGTGTGTGTGTGTGTGTGTGTGTGTGTGTGTATGTGTGTGTGTGTGTGTGTGTGTGTTTGTGTGTATGTGGTATCATGTTGTGTGTGTGTGTGTGTGTGTGTGTGTGTGTGTGTGTGTGTGTGTGTGTGTGTGTGTGTGTGTGTGTGTGTGTGTGTGTGTGTGTGTGTGTGTGTGTGTGTGTGTGTGTGTGTGTGTGTGTGTGTGTGTGTGTGTGTGTGTGTGTGTGTGTGTGTGTGTGTGTGTGTGTGTGGTGTGTGTGTGTGTGTGCTGTGTAAGAAAGAGAAAGACAAACATTTATTGCTTTATTGTTTTCATACTTTTTAAAATTTGAACACTATCTTTTGGGGGGTGGAGGGGGGGGGTTGCATGACTGATTGACATATGGAAGTAGATGATTCACCATAATTCATTTTAAATGCTTTTTTACCACTTTATGTATCTCATAGTCTGGTTCAGCTTTCCTTATCATAGCAGCAGGAGTTGATAAGTAATATTAAACTCATATCGACAATCCATACATTAACATAACACAACTGACCACCAGTCATTTTATTTCATAACTCCAAAAGAGTAGTCAAAATTCTATATACACTCTCTATACCCAGAACAGAGATTGAGACCAAATTTTTAGTAAGTTGACGAACCAACTAAAGATGAACCAACACAAATGTGTGTCATCGCTGGGCCCAGACGGAAATATTTCAACAATAAGCCTTGATCACAGTCCAGTAAAATACAGTGGAACTTCTGTTGTACAACATTAAAAATGTGTTAAAAAAATCTATCATGAAACAGAGGTTAAGAAAATAAAAGAGTGATGTTATATCTACAGGTCCACTGTGTGTGTCATTCATGTACAGACAAGACACAGCACATGTATATTCACATACAATAAGATGTTCTCCAAAGACTAATGGAGCCTACAGACTATAATGTATGTACAGTGTTTACTATTATATACAAAAGTGTAAAAACAAGTAACTGAATTCAGAAACACAGAAATGCTGACAGGATTGATAATACAAACAAAAATATAAGCTACCACAAGACACACACACAGACACATACATACACAAAACAAAAACAAAAAAACAAAGAAAAAGCTTGCTGGAAGCAATCTTGCGCAGATTAGTACGATTTCAATCATTAGCTAAAGTCCAAAATGGCCGCAGTTGTTGGTAAAAGCACTTCCGAACAATGATGGATGTGTATGGAGTGGATCATCCCTAATATTAGTATGGAATGGATTATCACTAATATCAGAAGGAGTTTGGATATTCAGATCATCAGAATCTCATGCAAAATGGCTGTAGCTCATTGGATGATCAGCCAAGTTTCAGAAATAACTGGTCACATATCTGACATGAGAGAAAACTATAAAACAAAAATACAAAATAATCATAACTAGAACAGGAAAAAAATCCTCCACAGAATATACCATAAAATTCAGTGATATCACAAATTATATTTCTTATATAAGAACCAAAACTACAATCTTGAATTGTAACAGACCATCAAATCATCATTTATCTTCATCCTAATCAACTGTTACTTCGCAGAAATTTTCTAGCTTCTGGGTGTTTTAAGACTTGGAAGCACACATAAATTTCAATATCAAATACAAGTTCAAAATGTTAATCAAAGAAATATTCCAAAATCCAAAAGAAAAATCTAAGAGGTGTTGAAAACCATACAACAGAGTTCTTTCTTTGAACAGAGAATTTGGGACTGAGCCCCCAAACATTTACCAAGCAGTTCTCTCATCACCTGACTGTAAACACAGCCAGCCAGGTGAAAACCTTGGGGTGTGGTAAACAGTTCATAAATGACAAGACATTGCTGATGAGACTGATTTAATACCAAACTATATGCTTCAGGACATTTTCGCTTCAACATACAGCTGAACCAAACTGCATTTTAACTGACTTATGTTTTAAGCCCAGCCAACTGTGTAGAGCCATATCTGGACTATCATCATTTCAATATGTGCACGATAACTTGTTGGGGAAAAAAAACATATTGAAGGGAAAAGTGAGTGCACATATAAATGCATTCACATACACAACCTATGGATATACCCCTGGCATTGACCAATCTGCCGATTTGTCACCAGAGTTTAAAAAAAAAAACCTGAACACAAGTTTAAACATAACTAAGGACACGAAAACGTAAAAACAGGCCTAAATTACCTGGTTGCTTCTGCACATCATATTTCCTTGAGCAAAAAATGCACTTAATACATACACCCAATTATCAATCCCAAGATAAAGTATGTAAGGCTTTGTAAAACACATACAGGTGAACGGACCAGTAAGGCAGAAAAAGACAGGGAACAGATGACAGAAAGCACAGAAGCAAGGCAGAAACAAAGAGAGTGACAGAAATGAGGAAATTTCTAGTACAGAATTTCCAAAAGGATACTACTTATACTGAAAGATTCCCTGCCATCCCCACCAGGGGTGGGGGTGGGGGTGGGGGAGGTGGGAATCTGACTTGCCATATATAAAAATACACATACATGTAAATGCATACATTTAAACATTATAAAGCAGTCCTTTCATTCCAATAAGAAAAATGGACATGTACATAACTATTTGTACAAAGATGAATAATAATCATGTTCATGCATTGTATAAATACATATACTTTCATAAACATGTAACTTAATACTTATAACATCCTGATGTGCAAAACAAAGCAAATATACACACAGCATTAGAATTTTACACACATGCACAAATGCAAAATAAAGCATCAATACAGTTTAAAGCATGATAAACAAACAACAATTAAGAAAACAGGTAGATGGATGTAAGTAAACAAACGAAGACTAATGCCAGGAAAACTCAACTTCAAAACTCACAGCAAACTACTTCAATCTCAAAACCCATCAACCACCCTAATTCAATCTTTTACAACCTGTCAGTGGTGTGTTACATATAGCTGATTCTACAACATTCAGATACAAAAAACAAACTCAGATAACTTCAGCACAGAGCAGATGTTATTCATGTTTCTTCATAAACATCACACATTTTTAACAAAGTGTAAGCCTCCCACTATTATCTGGATTTATGAGTTGATTGTATTATCATCATCATCATCATCATTTTCATCATCATTATATCAGAATACCATTTTGGATCAAAATAATGGGATAAATTTAGCACTTCGAGCAAATATGTATTACCATTATTATGGGGTCACACATATCATGTATATCAACATAAAAACAGCTTCACACAAGTATGCATCAGCATCATTCATCATCATCACGTGCCATGCCACATGGTGTTGGTGATCATGGCCTTCCATACGAATCTATTTTTTGTCGCTGTACGTATATCTCCCACCCTTTCTGTCCCTATCCACTCTGCAAAACTGTCATATACTCTCTTCCTGGGTCTACCTGGTGCTCTTTTTACCTCTAGCTTTTCTGCTGTGACTAGGTGTTCAATTTCTCTTGCCTCATATTATTGCACAGCATCATTATGTCAGGCTAATGGCAGCACTTCAAAAACACTTTTGTTGTTAATATTTTACTTAACAACATTTCTGTTTCTTTTGTTTGTCTGTTTTGCTTGGTTAGCTTCTTTTCTTTATTTTTTGTTTGTTTGTTTTCCTATCTTAATTTGTTATTTTTGTTTTTCCTCACTTAATTTCAAAAACTATATACTTGTACACACAACACACTACAATGATATAAACTGAATGAAAAGCATGCCTGAGGAAACTGATTTCGGAAGCAATTGTTTATTACACATCCAGTACAAAAATATATACAAAAAAAAAGATGAAAAGAAACCTTCAAACTTTACTCTACAGGTCTATGAATGTTATCTCTTTTATTCTCAAACATTATTTATCATTTTCTGTCATTTCAACCCGCAAACAAACTGTTACAATTCTCACCGCCTGTACATTACAAATGAAGTATGAACATTAGGCATACATTCACTATCAGTTTCAGTCAATTGGTTACCCAGAGGAATGCTTCCAGCAGATCCTCATCTCTCAAACATTTCACTGTAAAATCAATTGCAAATGTTAATTTCTTTCTGTTAGTAGTAAGAAACTCTGGGGAGAGCCAGACATCAGAAGGTGGGGACTCCCCAGAGTTAATTTTCATCTCTACCAACACTATCGAATTTGAGACAAATTAAACAAAACAAAAATTAAAATGACTGTTCCTCTTTCCCCACCCCAATCTCGTTCATAAGGTGCTTGTGATGCGAAAGTAGCTGACAAACTTGAAGACCAGTTTGACAATGAGGTACCACACATTGCGAGCAATCTCCGAGCGAGCGATGAGGGTACGCCACAAAGCGATGGCAATCAGGGTGTTGAACATGTAACGGATGTTGCGAAGCCTAAACACCAAAGGAGAAACACACCGCAGGTCAAAAAGTGATAGTACTTATTAAATAAGGATGAGTTTATGTAGCACTTATTCTAACACGCACAAAAACAAGCAAAAAACAAACAAAAATGCTAATGACAAATAATCATCTTGCAAAAGATCTTTTTGTTTCACACACACACACACACACACACCACACACACACCACACACACACACACACACACACACACACACACACACACACACACACACACACACATCAAAAGCACTATCAAATGTGAACACATGAATAAAAAAAATTAATCACATTGTTGAAAAACAATAAGGAGGGAACAAGTCATGGCCAGAGGCACCTTGATAACAGAAAGACCTCTGTGTACTGAGTATTGTTTAAACAAAGAATATATGTCTTACACCTGCTGCAAAGGAAGTGTTGTAAACAAAACCAGGAACTGTACATGGTGTTTGTAAATCTGACATAAGCAACTGACGCTGTTAACCTGAAGGGCACTGTTTATATGAAGGTCATCCAATAAACAGAGGGAAAATGTCCTGAAAAAAGATGACTTATAAGATAATGATCAGCGCCTTTATATATACCTTCACTGTAACATCTCTTCTCTTGATCAACCAATTCCCATCTGTTGGGAAGGAATGCCCGTTGCTTGGCACCACAGATGGTACGTTGTACCTACTTGGCCACCTAAACGTCTAAATCATCTAAGTTACAGAAATGTACACCATGGAGGGGAACAGACCAAAAGTCTGGAGGACTCTTCAACCATCTGAGACTCCGTGCCAACCCCAACGTCAAAAAGAAAACTCTTCAACACACAGACACTCCAAACCAAAACCAAAGAGTTCAAAGATATCTAGCAGGAATTCCTCTTCAAAAAAGTAGAGTCCTGTACTGGCTCCCACTCAATGTGGGATACCAGGAAACAAGATGGTAGAGAAGTAAGCAAAACAAGGAGTCCAGAAAGACCAAGCAGACAACAGCATCAGCCAAAACAAGAAGTGGAGCAACACATCTCTCTTTAACTTTTTCCCAACAGCGCATATCTATGCATGCATTGTGTCCTGCTCCGTTTGCCTATGGGATGCTGGTGTGCACTGACTGACTGCTCCGTTCTCTACAGCACACATCCATATGAGCGTTGTACTTTTGGAAAAGTCTTGTAGTCAAACCCTTGCCCTTTAAGTGACAAAACTTCTTTCATATCACAGTGGAATGTTCTCACCACAAAATAATGCCTTCTTTTATACATTTAGACCAAGTTCACGAACACTTTCTGTACTTAAAACAGAGAACCCCTCAGTGGGTAACTCCGACCTGATCTTGTTGCACATATTTTGTTTTCAAGTGAAAATGGCAGTAGGGCGCTGGTTTACTAACTTCTTTACTCTAGACCAAATATATTTCATCCTGTCTGCTACATGCACATGAAAAGAAAAAGAAAAGAAAGAAAAAGAGACACACAGAGACATGAGAGAGACAGAGACAGAGAGAGCTATGTGGATTACCGTAAAGTTCGGGCTATTGGGCGCACCAGTATATATGGCACACCCACTAAATTACAGAAAAATCTTAACTATATTCACGATTTTGATGACTTAAAGAGAAGCTAAGAATATACGAGAATGTGACGCTCCTGGGATCAGGAAAAATCCGCAAATAAGCCGCATCGTTTTATAAGCCGCAGGGGTTAAAGCTGGGTAAAAGGTTGCGGCTTATAGCCCGAACTTTATGGTACTTTTTCATGCGCATGTGCCTTCTCTGTGCTGTGTTTCTGAATGAACTACAATCCTGACTTTATGGTCGCTTTCTGATAAAGGTAAGTGCTGTTTTGGTGTCAATTTGCTGGCATGCTATGACAAAATCATTCCACAATCAAATGAATGTGCAAATGGCCAAGGCAGGATCAGGCAAGTGGGGTGGGTGGGTGGGGGGTGAGTAGAGACTCGGAAGAAGTGAGAAGACAGACATCTATTTCACTCAATATTTTGTATTTTTAAATGACAGGGTGAGGAGCCTGATCCTATCCTGACTTCATACTGGTTTGCAAAGCCCTACTCAAACATCACAAGGTGAGTTTGCTTGATTGTGGAGTTTTCCTTCCAAGAATTCCGTCAGGAATCTGGAGCATGCAAGATTTGAGAGACTACTCATGTAGCCAATGCGGCTATAAAAGTAACCAGAGGGGCTACATTAGTAGCCAACAGGACTTAAAAAAGTCGAGTGTGACCAACCAGAATTATAGCCACAAAGGAGTCGCTGGGTCAGTTCAATACCACACTTGCTTGCTCAGAACTACTTCCACCAGTCAGTCAAAGTGAGCAGTCGTTCCCACTAAGATCTTGGTGATGTCATCACCCAAAAGATTGTCAATTCAATAGAATATTTTGGAATGAACAAGTAGCTGCAGATCTGGCTTGAGGCATGTATTTTTTAATGATACATGATGAGCCATTATGACACTTTGCTAATCTATTAAACATATCTCTGGGATGAACCATTTCTTTCTTAGTCTTTTTAGTGATATAGTCCAGCAACAATCTGACAAGGATTAGACTTCCCATCACTAAATTTGTTCACTGGCCAGTTATTACTTTTCAGGAAAGTTCCAGAGAATTTATTTCAGAATGTAGTTCTGGGTTTTTATGGTCAGAATATTTTCATGTTTGGTACATGACTTGCAGTAGTTCCTTGGTCCTCAAGTTCCTGTCAGATTCATTTTGAGCCCTGTATCAAACGTCAACGCAAGTGTGTCATCCACACTTGGCCCTTCTCGTTCTATGCAGATAGATTTGTAAATGGAGACAATCGTATTATCAGTGTCATCGTCACATCCTTCATATCAAAGACCAACTTATATGAAGCAGTCTTTTTCTCGGAATTGCTTGTGTTCAATTCGTCACTATGTCTTTGTATTTGTAGCCTGTCTTGATTGCAATGACGTCAATGTTTCGGCGTTCCATGTCACTGATGAAAGAACAAAAATCGTTTGTAGCTGACAAAAGTTCATCCGTTTCTGCTAATAACAACAACATCATTTCCAGAAATTCATCAGTGTAGCAGGCTGTGAATATTAACTGTCTATCCTTTCCCTTCGTTTCGCTCTGATTTGAACTAATCTTAGATCTGGTTTTACTTTGTCTTCTCAATCTTGACCAGTTCTTCGTCTGCCATTTTACCTGTGAGAATAGCTGGAAAAAATAGTTTCACGCAACCAAAAGATGTTAGAACGACTTCTCTGCAAAGCAGTATATGAGACTGTAGACAGCCAATGTGACCATGTAAGTAGCCAATGAGACTACACAAGTAGCTAGTGGGGCTACATTAGTAGCTGACAAGACTCATTAAAAGTTTGAGTTTCAACAAACGGAAGTTAAAACTTGTAGTAACAATGGGGTTGCTGTGTCAGTTCAAATCTACACTTGCTTGCACAGAACTACTTCCACCAGCCAGTCAACAGTATAAAAGAAAGAATATTAAATCATCTAGCTTACCAGAAAAACCAGAAAGTACAATCACAAATCAAAGTTACTAAACACAACAAACCAACTGCCTAAAAGTGACTTAGTGAAGGGTGAATAAAGTTGGGAAAGAAAGACCAATAAACACCAGACGTCTGCCTTTGTAAAAGCTCTTGTTTTTATTTTTTGTGTCGTTACTTGATGTAGGTGTGTGATGTCTTGTGGAATCTCAAAGAGTGTTGAAAGTCATCTAAGTCTTTGATTTTCCTTTTGAAACATATCAAACATGATGCCAACACTGATCAAAGTGTAAAGAAAATTAGATGCCAAAATCTTTAATAAGCAGGGATTCAGTGCGACTAGCTGCTTATGGAAAGAGAGAAAATCTGTCCAGCAGCCATCTGTAGGGATAGTGTTAATCTACAGACAGAAAGGGGCAACTGCCACCTTCTGTCTAGATAGCAGCACATGGTCCTAAGGCTCCACCAGGCTACAACCAGCTAAACATCTACATGAACCAAAAGCTCAAGCTGATGCCTTCACCAACCTGCCCCTGCCATCAACAGGGACCAGACAGCCATACATATATTGCAGCAATGTCACCTCTATCAAGTGGAGCAATAACTCATCTGACTACCAAGCTCCACAGCAGCCAAAAGTGACTGGAAAAACAATGGCCACATTCACTGCCACATATAGCCTGAATATGAAGACAGCAAACGAAAGAAGAAGAAGACAGGAACATCATTAAGAACGTTGCTAAAATTTCTCATACTGAAGGTGTCTGTATCTTCTGAGCCTGGATGAAGTTGTGATACATTATGAAAGGAAGCCTATGGCATAACCCTATCACACTGTCTCAAGTTACTGATCAAATTCACAACTCCATCATTACCATCCCCATCCTCATAAATCGTCACATCACCACAAAAAAAATTTCTGAGATTCTCTTGTCAGTCATGCTCTATTCTGATAAAGACATCAATTCAGCTATGTGATTGAAAGCCAAAATGAACACGATAAAGGCAATAACACACAGTCGGTGCAAGAGAATAGGGCAGTAAAACAAAACAAAACAAAACCAGACCAAATCTACATCAACAACAGTACTCACATCCTGAGGTGGGCCTTAGCAGCAGGCACACTGGCCAGATCTTCATTCAACAAATACTTCTTGGTGCCCAGACAGTAGTTCTCCACATATGTTGGCCAATGAAGAGGACGTGGGTCAATGAAAAATGTCTGAAAATAAACACACAGAAAATGAATGCACTGCTTTGGCCTACGCCAGAATTTTCCAACACTAACTTCCACCACAGCATCCATATATATAGTTTGATCATCTGTGAAGGCATATATTTCAATTCTACGTGTTCTGCAGATTCCATTGATATAAAATACTTTTCTGTGGGTCAATTCTGAGCTGAAATATGAATGTTTCATGATTTACCCAATTAACGTTTACATGCGTCATGAAATTGTGAGTGCAATTTTGCGTTTTTTATACTTTTGATATGCTCATCAATTGGCTATAAATGGTATGACATGTCTGGAAAATATTCAGCTAATAATATATTTTATAGTGAACAGATTTCTAGCAAGAAAGTTAAACTTTGTGCTTTATATTCAATTATTCAGATGTGTAAACATAGACATTTATGCTAATTTGAGAGGTGTACGAAAATATATACCAAAAATAAATTATTCAAAAATTCGTAACTTGCTTATAAATTGTCGTACAAGAAATATAAATATATCACTGGAATCAGAAAAAAAAGTTCTATTAGAATACACATTTTATTTTTACTTTCTACAACTTCAAAAATCAGTTTGGAGTACTTAACATAAGATTAATTGTTTCGCTTTGACCTGCATTCAAGGTCATCTATTTTTCTCTCTAGCAGATCAATGTTAGCTAAAAGGTAAGAATTTCCTTTTCTCAGCTCTTGATTTTCCTTCCTCAAATCCCCGCTTCTCTCTCAAATCATCAACCCCACCTTGCAGAACGGTGTATTGTTCCCAAAGTTCCTGGACAGATTTTTCTAAATTAATGTTCCTCTTGCTATTGAGTCCACATAGGATTTCAAGTCATTAACATTGGCAGTCTGTGAGCTCAGATAAGACTAGCTGCTGGGAAAGAGAAGAGAAAGTCGTCTAGCCACTGTTAGCAGTCACTGGTCCCTGCAGAAATTCTTCTTCCGAGACTGGTCAGCCTGGTCTGCTTTGATGATGATGGCCCATGGTTGTGCTCCACGTCACCACATTGTAACAAAAAGCTCCCCCACAACATCAGTGTCAGGAGTACCCTAGGGTTACACCACCTAGCCTGCTACGAGCTTTCAATGTGGCAAATTTCATGTCTGCCTTCAATTTGACCCTTTTTGACATGAAGTAGACAACTACTGCATGAAAAGTGCCATATGCTGGTCTAAATGCTAGCTGTGCTGTAGACATGGTACTTTACAAAGTTTCTGTAAAATATCAGTGCTCCACGTTATATCCAGCTGGCAGAAGCAGCACGACAAGGAGATGTTCTAAAGTGCGACTTTTTGCTTAAGGCCACCTGAGAGAGAGACACACAGACAGACAGACAAACAGAGATACAGACAGAGACAGACAGACAGCAGACAGACAGACAGAGGCAGAGACAGAGAGACAGAAATTCATGCAATATATATGTCCATTTGATCTAACTTAAACAGGAACAATGGATTCCATCATTCGTATTTCCACACTGTGGAGCAGCAGCCTCAACACTTTGTACCTGTCCTGCTTTGTGGAGTGCAGTTGGATATGTTGACAAACTCTGATCTGTGTGAAAATAAAGAAGCAGCACCCACATATCACATAAAAATAATCTACTATAATGAAAAACAAATGTAATACACAACACATTACAACACAAAATGTAATACACAACACATTACAACACAATACAGACATGATGCTGCATTTATTCACCTTGAGGTCATTCGGAGACAGCTGATGCCTGAGCATGTCCAAGTTGTTGTTGCCCCAGGTCCAGGAGTTGCAGGTGAAGAAGCTCAGGGTGTCTAGTGCCTTGTGCAACTTACGGTAGATCTTCACCATTCTACAAACACAACATAATATTCAAAATAATTACAGTATTTACAAGGCACCAAATCTTGACAATTCAAATCAAGGCGCATCCACGCAACAGACATACGCATATGATCAGCACAGACCACTTTACAACATGCAAGAAAAAAAAAACACATACACACACAAATTGGCAGAAAAAGGTGGTTGCAGAATTCATTGTGGGGAAAGAGAGGTGGGTTTTTCTAACTGGGTTTAAAAGCAGAAAGAGTAGGTGATAGACGAGGGGAGAATGGAAGTTTATTCCAGGCAGATGGTCCTGAAACAGCAAAAGAATGCTGGCTGATAGTTGATAGTTTAAATCTAAGAACCAAAGGGAAAGAGCATCTAAACCTGAGTGCAAGGTGTATTTTTCAACACCCACTGGGGAGTTAGACAAGGCGTATCCTTTCACCATATCTCCCTAATATCTATATAGAACAAGTCATGAGAGATGCTGATACAGAAACCATGAGTATAAAGATAGGAGGAAACAACCTTACAAACCTGCGCTATGCCAATGATACTGCACTATTAGAGGACAATATTACCAGTATGAAAAGAATTCTATACACGGTGGATGCAGCGGGCGAAAAGGTCTAAATTTGAATGCCAAGAAAACAAAATTAAAGGCAAAGACACTGAAAACAATCAACACATCTTAATTAATAAAGTTCCTTTAGAAAATGTTAAAGATTTTAAATATCTTGGTTCTGTAAAAACCTGCTCTAGACATCAATATAAGAATTAGAATGACAAAGCAAAAATGGTCCAACTAACAGATCTGAAAAGACAGAGGCATACCCAATGGCCTGAAAATTAAACTTTTAAAATGTTTGATGTGGCCAATCATAATTCATGGCAACAAAGCCTGGACTCTCAGAAAAGCTGATTGCAAAAGAATTGAGGCAGCAGAGATGTGGTTTTATCAGAGACAACTCTGTGTCAAATGGACAGATAGAAGAACAATGAAAGTGTCCTGGAAGAACTTGATGCCACCAGAAAAACTACTAGCAGACATCAACAAGAGAAGACAAAATGCATTGGCCATGTGTCACATAGCAAGAACACAGACCTCATGACAACCACTTTTCAAAGAAAAACAGGCAAAAAGGAAGAAAGGCCCTTCAATCTCATACATCAAGAACAAAACCGACATCAAAGGCCTAAATATTCAAGAAGTTGTCCACAAACATCAAGACAAAGCCATTTAAAGGAGAGTGGCAGTGTCAAAGAGTGCAGCAGCCTACACTGAACCCCGTGATGCTGACAGGTGAGACAAACCAAATAAAATTACATATGACTCATCTGTCACTGAAAGTGGGATGATATATATGAATATTTTCACAATGTTACAGTTGTGGCCATGGAATAACACGAAAATCTTCCAAACTTCAGCATTCATGTCTCTAACTCAAAGTAAGTAAAGCTATGAAGCCATAGCTTCCAAACTTCGATCTCTCCATGATTCACACCTTTGGTAAAGATCCATCCATGCATATCTGAGAAAATCTTGCTTACACATTTTTATCAGACACACATACACACCTTCATGTCAGGTCTATACGAAAAAAATATCCGCATCCTTTTAAAAGAAAGGAGATTAAAAACGTCAAGAAGTCAGAAAATGGATGCCTTTGGTTGGTCTAAAGATATGGACAGCCAAACCATGCTGATTATCTTCCTTTCATATCACATAAATGATAACAAATTTATCAAGCCGTGTTGATATTTTTCACATCATTCAAATGAAAAGAAAACACGCAACTGAAAATAACCCAAGATCAGTGACATTTAAATATCTCATTAAAAGCTGTTCCGTGTTGATATTTTTCACATCATTCAAATGAAAAGAAAAACACGCAACTGAAAATAACCCGAGATCAGTGACATTTAAATATCTCATTAAAAGCTGTTTCAGAATATTTTTAAAGGCAGATTAAAAAAGGACCGGTGAAGAGGTACACACACACACACACACACACACACACACACACACACACACACACACACACACACACACACACACACACATACACACACACACACACACACACACACACACACACACACAACACACACACACACACACACACATACACACACACACACACATGCACCACATTTTCTTCACATGCACCTTCATATTATTTCAATCATCTGACTTTAGTCTCTTCATTAAGTGAGAATGCCCACGAAAGATGGAAAAGGACACAAAGGGAGGAACAGTTATGAAATGGAGAGGTGACCCAGTGATTAAACTGCCCTCCTGAAAAGAGAAAGTCCTGATTCAATTCCCCATCAAGAAAGGGCTTTTCTTGGATTCAAATGGCCCCACTGTCACAGTTGTTAAAGCGTCATTCTCATTACACAGTGGTTGTGGGTTCAACCCTCTTGTGGGTCATGGTTTTTATTCCAGTTGGTTGGTTCTTTCAAAACAGCCATGGACTCAAGATCTGACATCTTGAGTTCAATCCCAGCGTACAACATTAAATACACACCTGTTTGCCACTAATCTTATTGTTTCCATCATTCTGATGATATCAGCTTAGTGTTTCATAGGTCCACATCACCCCTCCTCTCCATTTCAAGACCTTACTAACACACAAAGTTTGCACAGGCTCAGTGAGTTTGCCAGATAATCGCTGGTTCATATGAGGAGAGCGCGTATGGAACTGTCAGAGTGCGATGAATCCCTCTTGAACAAACTCTAAATTCCACACCTCCTTCATCCCTCCCCTTGTTACTCCACAAGATTTTGAATGGTAATCCAGGTGCTAATCTTTTAGATGACATGATACGCTAAGATCCCCTGACCAACATGTTTTTGGTGCATGGAAAAAAAACATAGGAACAAAGAGGTTTGTCCTCCAACATTTCAGTCAAGGATAAAACCAGAAAAATAAATATGTGGTGATGGGAAAAACTTACAAGAGGTACATATGTATCTAAAAAAACACCAAACAAAAAATCATTCAGACAGATGAACAAAAATCACACATTGTATATTTATCAATAATGATCACATATGTACATTTAATGATCACACTTGATTATGGTCACCTATCTGCAAGGAAGAAGAGTGTAAGATTACCTGGGCCTCTTTCCACATGCCTTGTAGCAGAGATCCATGAGATAGGCAGGGACAAGGTGGCTGACAAACACTAGGTAGTCATGGATATAACTGCAATATTACAAAGATAGACAAACATAAATAACTCTTCACTCATATACATCACAGGTAGTATCATGGGCATAACTGCAAAACTGCAAAGATAGACAAATACAACAACTCTTTACACATATATTTGAAAATAGTATCAGGACATTACTGCAAAATCACAGAGACAAAGAACACAACCAACCTTTGTATATCAAGGAGAAACTGTAAAAAAAATATTTAAAAAAGGGATTTTTTTTCCTGTAAATTCCCATTTAGCTTGAACATTTACTATATCTACCTTACGCAACATGGCACACAATTGCTCTGCTTTTGGCCCAAACCTATCCAAGATCACTGAGAATTTAGTGAGAAGATAACTCCAGGCAGCAACACATTCCCCCTACCCGCAATGCCCAGGTCATGCTTAACTGCACTTCTTCTTTCTCTTTTCCCAAGCTTCATGGGAAGACCACTATAAGATCTGGAAGAGGGGATGGCTATGACATATGCCCTTGCTAAACAGGCATTTGCATGAACAAATTCCTCTTTCAGTATCATGCACTCTACCACACCCAAATTATGCAGAATTCAACAACTGTACTGAGGTAGTGATCTCTCATCTTGGTCAGCCTGGAGACACTAATAGCAGCACTAGCCACCATGAAGGAGATGAGAAACACATTGTCTGAAGAAAGTCAGAGCAGTGGCTAGTAAAATTGGATGCCTAGCACAGGCAGGCTGCTTCAAAAATGTCCTTGATGGGGAGTCAGCAGTGACATGCAGCCAAAAGAGGCAGCTCTGAGTTCATGAGCTCAGGCTTCTCTGAAGGGGAGGACATATCCAATTCAAGTCTGATGACTGTTTCTGAAAGCCAGTATGATATGGTCATTGCTGCAGTGTCCTTTGAATATCGCTTGTTGAGGGATAATAAGTTGTCTCTATTGAGAGGAACCTCTCAGGTCCAGGTGTTTGCTGCTCCTGACTCAACCACTGACCTCATGCTCTGGCTGGGATAATGAGTCTGTGGTAGGGGTACAGGTGCTCTGGCCCTTAGGAGGGCCTTCTTTTACAAGATACCCTACCACATGAATATTACAAAATGCAAAAATGACATGGAACATGCACACTTTCATAGAAAATTAGCTGCCATATCTACCACTTGTTACGAATGAAGTTTAATGTAATCACTTACTTATTACACATACAATATGAATGTCAATCTCTTACCCATACATGTTTCTTCTTATATTTTACACTTTAGTATTAATGACATTTCATGCACACATGTAGATCCTTTGAATTTGAAATCTTTCAATGTAACTGATTTTGCTTTGCTAATACTGTTTCTCTGTCTTCTGCTAAAAACGAATAAAAACAAGTTTTAAAAAAACTTTGCAGTCTTTGGGCAATTACAGATTGTACAGAACTCAAAGCAAAAACACCTTCATCTCTTATGCTGCAAGGTATATGCTATTAACTCTTTGGCGTCTTGACGGCAGTCTGCTGCCGCCCATCTATACCCGATCTTAGTCGTGACGGCAGCCTGGTGCCGTCGGAAAATGCCATTTTTTTAAATTTATAACATGAGCAGTATTCGAGGGAGAAAACTCCTGAAAGTCAAAGTATAATCATCTATGCATCGATTGCTTCCCTTAGACCATAGCTAATCATCATACAGTCTTTGTTTTAAGAAGTTTCTGAGTCAGTAAGCAAATCTGTATTCACCTATTTTCAAAATGGCGGCAAGGCGACTTCGAAACCGGCGTATGTTTTCTGTGCAAAAGGCGATCGATATCATCCAAGCTGAAGGATCTGATGATGAATTAGATATTGTTGGTGAATTATCTGTCAAAGATAGGGATGATTTGTTGGATTCAGATACAAGTTTGTTCCTAGCATTGGCTTAAGTGACATCGCTATGTGGTCGATCATGTGGTTCAAAACTTTTGTTTGGAATGCTGTTTGGATACCCTAATTGAGTAATTTCTGAGTAAATCTCATCTACATTCAAGTGGGAAATCAGCACACAAATTGTGAGTAGAATCTAATGTAGCAAGCTTCTGCCTTTCTTTTGCACTTTACTGTTTGTTTCTATTTTGTCTGGTTATTTTGTAATTTTTTTTTTAAAATGGCCGAAAACATGCGATTTCAGGGTCGACAAGCACTATTTGACAACGACTCCATTGAGTTAAGATTACAAATCATCACCAACACTAAAACACTAGAATCTCTTGTGTAGATAAAAAGTAAATGGAATCCTGCCTTTTTCATCACAGTGTTTGTTTTAATTCACCAAAACATGCAAGTGAAAGAACTTCTGACACAAGTTGTAGTGAAAGATTTTTTACTGGCAGAGGCATTTTCCGTTTGGAGCAAAGCCTGGCACCTCACAGAGCTTAGAGTGGAGAGGTCTATTACAATTTGTATCAAAAAGACAAAAATGGCAGCAAAGTGAAAACAAACAGCATCTGAGCAAGCACTGTAAAAAATAAAATGTAAAGAGTATGCACGTTTCTGTTTCACCTGTGTGTTTTGCCACCCACTAAAAGTTTCTGAAAGTACAATTCACAGATTTTCGCTTTGGACACGGAAAAAACATGTGAATATGTGCAGCATGCTGTCATTCATGAAAAATACTTTTTTTTCTAAATTTAGTGACCAAATTTGCAATGAAAGGAAATGTTACCAGACTGCTCCCAATTTTGGTATGAAAATACATCAGGTAATGATCTTTCTGGCAAACTTTATGTGGTTATCATAACGAAAATACTTTTTTCAATATTTTTACATGGCTACAGTTTCAGAATTTCTTGGTATCATGACTGTGAGAAAGCTGCATTCGCAGTGATTCATGACATAATGAGACCAAAATCTCACTAACATGAACGAAAGAATTTAATGAAGCAAATATGTATGTTCCGCAAATAAGCAAAGCACAAGAGTTATTTCCCATCAACAGCTGCGGCTACATGACCTTATGAAATTAATACATACACTTCAACACTGAAATAAATGAAAAAATTTAATAAATCAGAAAGGATGCAACAATGAAAATAGTATTTAATATCTACTTGGGTTTTATTCTTGCAGACAATAAGCAGTGAACCGTAATACTTCTTTTAAGCCTGTTCTCTTGAAGCTTTTTTTTTTTTCTTTTTGCTTCCCCATTTTTTCCATTGTTGCTGTGTTGCTGCCCTCACACAGGCTATTTTGATTCTTCAGTATACCACTGAACATTTTGAAACTAAAGTCACCAAACAGCAAGACACAATGTTGTAAAGCTATTCATGATTTATACCTGTTGCTGGTCAATACCATCCTTTTTGGCCGTCGGAAACAAGAATCCAATGGTGTCCGCTTGAAGGAATCCACCACAGCCACCTCTGTGCACAATCACAATAAAACAACAGTCTGGTTACGTATTGCACATACATATTTGAGAATGACCTCGAGAATGCAGACTGATACCCAACTCCACTATGTTCTGTATAATATCATATTCCTGCCAAACCTGCAAACTGCAGGCAGTGACAATGTGAGTGTACATGTGTGTGGACAAGATTTTCCCTCCGTGTTTCTTTCTTTAGTTCTTTATCAACTGCTATTCATGCTTTTCTTACTCCTGATTATTTCTTACTTCACAGACCTGTAGAATCTTAAAATCTCTCCAGCATACAGATTAAAATTTGTTCAAGATGGTACCACGTCCGTGCCAGTTGTATGAAAGACAAGTCAGGCAAAAGGTGACAGTGATTGTTTTAGTTAGCAGCCATGTTCTTGTCTGATACTATGAACTTGTTTTCCATCAGGCCGCTGATTTTCGTGCACCAACAGGAAAGTAGAACTAAACCTAAAGTAGTTTTGTGCTAAAATCAGTCATGCTACTTGATAAATAAAACTGTTTTGTGCTAAAATCAGTCATGCTACTTGATCTATATATAAGACAGTTTTGTGCTAAAATCAGTCATGCTACTTGATAAATAAGACAGTTTTGTGCTAAAATCAGTCATGCTACTTGATAAATAAGACAGTTTTGTGCTAAAATCAGTAATGCTACTTGATAAATATGACAGTTTTGTGCTAAAATTAGTCATGCTACTTTATAAATAAGAGTTTTGTGCCAAAATCAGTCATGCTACTTGATAAATATGACAGTTTTGTGCTAAAATCAGTCATGCTACTTGATAAATAAGACAGTTTTGTGCTACAATCAGTCATGCTACTTGATAAATAAGACAGTTTTGTGCTACAATCAGTCACGCTACTTGATAAATAAGACAGTCACACATGGTCTGCTTACTTTCAAAAAACATCTAAAAACATCTCTTTCAGAAACATCTACAAACCAGCGGAGATTATTAGTTTTCCAAGTCTTGGATATCATTAAAGATTTTGTAAGTCATGTTAGTGTGTTTTATGAAAACAAGAAAACACCAAGTATGCATGCCTACCCAATATTGCCTGCACTGTGTGGGCAAAACAACATGCTTACACACATCCACAAAGGATCAAAACATTAAAAAAATAAAGCAGAAAAGAGTATCATACAAATGATGATGATACACTATCTACACCCCAAATGTGTAATCATGGCGGGTACCATAACCATGTGCATAAATTGCTGAGATTTTAATAGGCTTTTAGTATCTGCTGTGCTTCGGTCCGTGGCATCTGTCACAATTACTTTATACCTCCAATATATCAGAAAAGATTTAATGAAAATGAAATAACCTGCATGCAACACATCCCTGAACAAACTTGAAATAAATCAGGACCAAAAGGGGTTGCCAATGTTTAGAATTACAGTAAAAGAGAATAAGAATGCATATTGAATAGACATAACAAAGTCGGTGCAAATTTCCCGCTGACTGGTCTTTGTCAAGAGTACAAAAGGAGGAATTTTCAAGTAAATCCCCTTTTGGTTAGTATACTTAACATATCCAACGAATGCAGAGTGGCACACATGATCAGTCTATTTTTGGCCATAACCTAACCAGTGTCTGTTAAGAATTCAGTCAAAAGATGGCACCACATCTCACCTGACTGCCCAAGTTGTGTAAAAGAACTGAAGTGTCAATCCTCTTTTTACAGACTTTGAATGCCAGGCCAGAGAGGAAAGTCTCAACAGGGGTCAAGTAGGATGGGCCTAAGAGTTGGATATGGTTAAAGTACTAGCTAAAAGAAAGTTTACTTGAAAATTCCTCATCTAGTCTCCTACATGCTCTCATATCCAATTAACACAGAATGCAAAGATTGGAAGGCAGGAGAGAACTTGCGCTCTGGGCTGTCCGCCTGCTGGAGGCACTGAAGACAGTGTCAGCAGCAATGAAGGAGACGCATGAGAGACCTTCTGAGGTAGAGACCTGAAGATCTCTCAAGTAGTAGTTAATGAAAGGTAGATTCCCTGTGCCATAATGCTGCTTCTAGAACATCTCAAATGGAGAGGAAGGCAGCTGAGGTTGAGAAAGTCCAGAATTTGCGGGCCCATGGATGATCCAAAAAGAAGGACAACAGAGTCTCCTTGTACACCTTAATGACAGTCTTGGAGAGCCACCAGACTATGGTGGTTGCTGCAATGTCTATGGTGTATCACTCGTTAATGGAGTCTCAACAGACAGGATCTCAATGGGGCTGAGCAATGCAAGCAGTATTTGAAGCAGTGGATGGGGCACAGGAGACAGTCCTCACCTTGGGTGTCTCTGGGGTCTAGAGACAGAATTCTGAAGTAACAGGAATTCTGGCAAGAAAGAGAGAGAGGTCCCCATTATTATCGAACCCAACATCTCCCTTGGGTCCATTTAAAGAATGAATTTCACTGAGGTGTCATGCAGCAGCAAGAGCCAGGAGAAAGGCTGTTTTGTGCGAGAGGAGGGAGAAGGGAATTATGCTTAATGGCTTGAACGGTGGATGCCTAAGGGTGTCTAGGATGAGACCTAAATCCCATTTAGGGATCCCTGAGGGGGGTTTAGCCTCTAGGGCTGAAAGACCCATGGAGACTTTGTGGAGAAGGAAGTCATCAGAAAGAGAGGGTTCCCCCAGTTGCTGAAGGATAGCGCAGATAGCAGATAGCAGATCTATAACTGTAAACGGTGCTCGAGGAGAGATTCTCTGTTAGGGAGAGATCACCTCACCTCACTTCTCTCCCTCGCCGGGATTGGCAGTTGGAACCACACTCACAAGTCTTCTCTAGGCCACACGACTGAGACATCTGTGGGCGATTTCCTGGATCCCCAACACCACAGATATTACAGATGTTGATGAAGTAGGAGGTATGCGGTTGTCCCTTTCTTCTCCTTGCCTCACTTTCCCCTGCAGGGCTGTTGAGAGAGATGGGCAAGGAAATTCACCAGCTCTACTGAGGATGGAGAATGGGAGAGCACTTCATTGGAGATGCAGCGGTTTGGGGCTGTTGTTTTAGCACCTACTTTGGAAGAATCTGCTGGATCAGATCTATGATGAGCGAAGGGTCTCCCCTAGGGGGAGAGGCCTCTGACAAGTGGTCGTGGAGCCATGGCCGTTTAGGTGACCAACACCGAGAGGAATCAGAGGATGAACCAGCATGCTCTGAATCTCCATATGCAGACAACTCTATGCCACCTTTTGTGGTGGCGTGTGGTCTCCTGGCCCTGCGAATGCTGGAGAGATGGAAGGTGGGAGCAGATAGGGGAGCGGAGAGGCTCTGGGGTTGCTGAGAGGAAGGCAGCAGTGAGGTCTTTTGGGCCGACAGAACTGAAAAAGGTGGCAGCTAACAACCTGCAAAGGTGAAAGGCTGTAAGTCTGGCTAGGGCCTGAGATGCCTTTCAAGCAGAAGTTCAGGGTGAAATAGCCAGAGGGCCAAATTGGGTCAGAGTCAGATGCTGGGCAGGAAAGCTGCACCCAGAATCAAAACCTTGCGCTGGGCCAGAACCTGTACCAATGGCAGAAAAGCCAAGGGAGTGTGGCCTGCGCGAATAACTGGGGCCCCCGGGCATGGGTCCTTTCAACCTTGCTCTGAGAGGGGGACAAGGCATTACGGGACTGGTTGGCCCCTACTGGATGGTGAAAGGGGAGCCAGCCTGGGCCAACCTGAGATCCAAAACGCCCAGCTGAAGGGGAGGTGGGACAAGGGGACTGAACTTGAGTCTCGGTTCTGGGAGGACCAGTGCTTGACTCACGAGGCACCGGAGTGGGGAGGGAGGGGAGAGGAGATCTGAGTGGCAGAGGGCCCCTTGAGGGGAGTTGGGGTTGGGATGAGGATGAGCTGGCAAAGAGTCAGCAATCTTGTCTCACTCAAGAGAGGGCTCAGGCCCTGACTCTGGAGCAGGACTCAACCAAGAGGTGCTCTGTTGTGCTCCTTGCAAAACAACAGAGCTGCCATCTTGCTGAAAAGTGCAAGCAACATTAAATAACTGGTCTGCTAGGAATGACTACAAGGTGTTCACATGGTGTGAGCTCTGAACCAATTCAGGGCTGTGCAGCTTCTCTCAAGTGTAAAAAAAACTCTCTTTTATGGGAAGATTTAGCATGAGGATCAACTTATTCACAATCAGAAGATGGCAGAATGGATGGGGCCTCAGAATAGTCAGTCACTATGGGAGAAGTGAGGGAACTAGCACCATTTTTGGCAGCCATAATGGGGACCAAGGGCTTAGTAACAAAAAATAGAGGCACTGAAAGAAAAAGACAACGCTTTTCTTGACACTACGCAGCCCGAACCAGGGATAGAGCATAAACCTTGAGCGCTTATGCATCAATCACACAGAAAACTTGATGACAGGTGATGGTTCACTTTCAGGGGACGTTGTTGGTGCACTATTAGAAAAGCCAATGTTGTGGGAAGTGGCAATCAGGTAGCAAAAGCTTGCGTAAAGACAGAGCGTTGATGCGTCTGATTGCTAAAGTGTGTGGCTGGAAAAAGAGCGTTAACACTCAAGTTCTCGCATGACCTAGGTCAGGTGGGATGTGGCGCCACCTGGAAGCAGTGGGATGTGGCGCCACCTGGAAGCACCTTTTGACCAAGTTCTCAACAAACACTGGATAGGTTACAGTCAAATATAGAACAACTGTGTGTGCCATTCTGCATTAGTTGGACAGGTAGAGTGTATGTCGCTATAAAAAAAAGAAAAAAAAAGAGAAAAGAAACAAGATCATTTTGTTTAGGACACAAAACAGAAAAATTTGAAGCGCTTCCTTTTATTACTAAGAACTGGGACATAAACAGACCATGGACACTCACCTATCTCCCCCCATGTGAATGGATTGAGGGTGCCAGTGGTGGAATGGTAAACCATGAGCTGTCGTGGTCGGGCAGCGGCTGTGTACCAGGCCACAGTGATCATCACATTGATGGGGATGTCCACTGGGACAATGTCTGCCACAGCGTTTGTCATTCCCTTCATGGACCTTAAGATACCTTTACCAAACTGAAAAGAGTAGATATATTATTGCAGTCAATTTTCTATTTTTGCTCACTCTGCTTATGCATTTGTGTGTGTGTAGGAGGAAGTGAAAGGACACAGAAAGAGCAAGTGCATGTGCAATGTGTGTGTGTGTGTGTGTGGTGTGTGTGATGTGTGTGTGTGTGTGTGTGTGTGTGTGTGTGTGTGTGTGTGTGTGTGTGTGTGTGTGTGTGTGTGTGTGTGTTGTGTGGTTAGTGTGAGTGTGTGTGTGTGTGTGTGTGTGTGTGTGTGTGTGTGTGTGTGTGTGTGTGTGTGTGTGTGTGTGTGTGTGTGTGTGTTGTGATGTGTGATTGTTGAGTGTGAGTGTATGTGTGTGTTGTGTGTGGTGTGAGGGTGTAGTGTGTTGTGTGTGATGTGTTGGTGGTGTGTGTGTGTTTGTGTGTGTGTGTGTGATGTGTGTGTGGGTGTGTGTGTGTGTGTGTGTGTGTTTGTGTGAATGTAGTGTGTGTGTGTGTGTGTTAGTCGTGTAGTGTCAGTATGTATGTACAAATATAATGCATGTAGTGTGTTTGGAAAATCTATGAATACTTTATCCAAATAACAAAAATTATGAAATAGATACAAAAACAAACAAATAATACACACACACACACACATAACACACACACAACACACACACACACACACACACACACACACAATATATCTATATATATATATATATGTATGTATATATGTATTTGTATTATATAAGTAGATTACCAACTAAACAAACAAACTTAAATCATAGTACATTATATGGTTACCAAACCATAACATTTTAATAGAATTTCTCCTTTTTTGTGGCTCAGGGTTAAATACTCTTACAAGCTGTCTCTGTACATAAGTTACAATACAGTGCAGTAAAAAGGACCACCATTACCAATGCCTTCAAACAAACAACACTTCAACACTTACTGCTATGGTCAGTCCACTTGGTCCATTGTAGTTGTCAATCCAGCCCTAAAAAACAAATCAAAAGTTGCTTTTAGAACAGCTTTAAAACTTACTACAACCTTGCGGAAAAATCAATTATAACTTGGGCTTGGTGCATGAAGTGAGAGAGAGAGAGAGTGTATATGTGTGTGTGTGCGTGCGTGCGTGCGTGCGTGCATGCGTGGTGTGTGTGTGTGTGTGTGTGCATACCTGCGTGTAGTCTCATTAGTGTGTGTATGTGTACATGGATTTATAAAAATATTTGAATTAGCTGTCATGATGAATGTCATTTTCTCAGCCTTGAACTTTCCTGTACATTTCATCTGATGATGCATTAAAGTGATTGCCAGTTTTAGTGACAAATTTCAGCTGAGTTTTAATATTTTCCCTATTACTTTTAAACAGTTCAATACCTTTTGGTTACGTAGCTATAAGACACACTGCACAGGAATTTCACTTTTTTTGGGGGGGGGGGGGGAGTGCAATAGGTGGATGAGGGGATGGGATGTTATAACTTAATAAGAAAACTTACACTAAGGCTAAAACAAAACAAAAAAAAAGGACAGTGTCTTGTCCAAAGATAAAAATACACACAGGGAAAGGATCTTTCCATGTAGCACCAACAATGGAGGGCCTGACGATAGCAATGGGTAGACCAGATCCCTCTGTGAGAAGCAGCCACTCTGCCAACTGTTTGGTGTATGTGTAGGTGTTGGGCTTTTTCTTCAGTAACTTCTTTGTCAGCACCTCCACCATATCGTCATCCATCCATCTGCAGACACACAAAAAAGTGAAGTGGTAGTGGTGTGGTGGTGGTAGTAGTAGTATTAGTAATGATGCTTGTTATGGTAGTAGAACTAATAATAACAGGAATAGTAGTTGAAAGAGCAGAAGTACCAGGAGTAAAATGAAGTGAAGGAGTGGGATCAGTAGTAGAAGGAATGATAGTAAGTTGTAAAAGTGGTAGGCCCTAGTCAGAGAAGAAAAACACAAGCTAGGACCTGGGATGTTTCCTCAACAGGAACCTGAGCCATCACAATATCACACCGCTACCAAGCTCAAAGCGTACAAAGCTGTCATCCTCACATTTTTCATATGTGGCTGTGAAGCCTGGATTGTGTATCAGCTTCACCTGAAACATTTGAAGAAGTTCCATCCAAGTGCCAAGCACTCCATCTTTGGGGTCCAATTTCAAGACAGAATCAAGAACAGAGAAGTCTTGGACAGATCCATGTCATGCTCCACGAGGAAATCTTTCTGAGGACAACCACATGCCAAAGCAGCTGCTCTTCAGAGAAATGGCAGAGGGGCATTGAAATCGGTTCTTCCCAAGCAAGCACTACAAAGATGTGTCAAAAGACATGTGGCATGTTCTGTATCTGGCCCATGCAGCTAGAATGAGTATCCCCTATCTGTTTGACAGTCACACACTCTGTCTTCCTTTCAGTCTAACTTGCTTTGATTTATATATGTCAAGATTACTGCATTATTGTCATTATTATTATGATTATTATGATAATTGTTGCTGTTGTTGTTGCTTTTGCTTTGTTTCTGTTGTTGTTCCTGTTGTTGTTGTTGCCATTATCATCATGTGTGATTTGTATGTGCTTTTATGTGCTCTGCTCTCAAAATTGTTAACATTTTCAGTGATGATGTTGCTCCACCAATGACTACATCTTTGACATTATGTATCAAGCACAGTCCTTAGATAACATAACTGATTCCAGATGTTTCAATAATCATACAAAGATTTTTCATGGATTTTGCACCATGTTATGTTTTTCTAATTATGTACATAACATCACATCATCGTTCACAAATTCAAAAATGGTCTGAACATTGTGAAGTTATGAACATATGATACTGGTGTAAAATCTTCTAATACTGATATCAAATCTAATTAAAATGATGCCATGTGCAGGTCAATGTTATTTTTGAGAAATACTGGACAGAATACTTTATATATAGTAAACTTGATTAAAAATTTGCAAACAACTTGCATGCTAAAATGTAGCATAATCATGCTAAAATGAAGCATAATCTATTGTGATGTTATGAATGAAGAAATACATTTTTGTGGATGCTTTTAATACAAATACATCCTGCCATCGATCCCATAGTTTATTAATAGCCTGTTGCAAGTGTTTTAACTCTCAAATATGACCCTTCGTTATGGTCATAAAAAGTCCCTTTCTACTTCCCTCTATTATTGCTCTGATTCAGAATGAAGAATTTTACACAGTCAATGAACTGAAGAATACGGATTACTATCAAGTGAAGAATATATTCACAGGTTCAGGTTTTCCACTGGAGACTGAGATATTAGATGTCTCAATTTCTGTCAAAGCCAACATTATGAGCATGGTGCCCATCTGCTCTCCCTTACTGCTTTCCCTTCCTCATGTTTAAAAAAGAACAGGCACCCATTTACAGCTGAGATGACCAGTGAAGTACGTTCAAGCCTGGTCACAGATCCATTTGGCAACCACATTCAATTATATTTCATGATGTAAATCTCAGCGTTTAGGTATGCTGTAACAATTACGCTACATGATCCTCTTGTGCGGTCACTATAAATACTTAAATGAGAACTCACTCTAAGACATCTATGATTTTCTGAGGGTCCACAGAAGGTTTGTAGATGGTTTCTTCAACATGAGAGTGGTCACAGTTGGCAAACGCTGTGGACACATGGACAAAGGCCTGCAGGAACAATTTAAACAAAGCACTCATTATGCTGTGATACATAGAATAAATCTGCAAATAAGTAATATAAATAATTATCACTAAAACAAAAATGATTATATAAATAAACAAATACAAAGAAGAAGAGACACTGAAGGCAGCTTTATAAAGAAATATGAATGGAAGCTAAACGCCGATACATGCACACTTTCTAAGCTCCTTTGTAAGTGCAAAAGAGGAATGGGAGAAGCCTGATAAAGAAATTGCCCAAAAACTGGATGCACTACAAGGAAGAAGCACCTTGGAACACAAACTACCTACTTTTAGAGACATTGTATGTGCAATATGTAGGGATGCACATGGAGTAAAGCAATCAAAAGTGAAAATTCCTCCCCAGAAATCCAGACACCAGCGTCAAATGGAGGAGATCAGAAGAAAGAAAGGGATTCTGAAGAAACAAATGAAGGCTGCTTCAGAATTTGAGAAGCAAGGGATAGAGAAACTGTGGAAAGACTACAAAGCAAAACATAGCGCCCTTAGCAAAGCAGAATCAGCAAGGAAGAGAAGGAGCAAAAAGAAGACCCAAGATCACTTCTTTCAAGACCCCTTCCAATTTGCCAGGAACCTGTTTGAGCAGCCCAAATCCGGGGCACTCACAGTGGACAAAGAAGCTCCAGAACAGCACCTCAAAAAAAATTATTCTGACCTGCAAAGCCAAGCACTACTTGAATTCCAGGATCTGGTTCAGCCTGCAATGCCAGGGAAAATGTTTAAAAACAAGCCACCAACACTGGATGAAGTAAAGAAAGTGGTGGAGAAAGCCAGAGCCAAATCATCGCCTGGGCCTAACAGAATACCTTATCTATTGTACAAGAAGTGTCCCAGTGTACTCAAGTGGCTCCACAAACTGATGAGACAAGCATGGAGGAATATGAAGATCAGTAACCAATGGATGATAGCTGATGGAGTGTACATTCCAAGAACAAGAACAGAACTCAACTGACATCAGCCAGTTCAGGCCAATATCACTTCTGAACATCCAAAGGAAAATCTTCTCCATTATGGCAGCAAGACTGACCAAATACCTAATGGCAAACGAGTACCTGGATATGTCAATCCAAAACGGAGGCATCCCAGGCATGTCAGGCCATGTAGAGCATGCCGCGATGATTTGGGAAGCAATCCAAAGAGCTAAAGCAGAGAAGAAAGACCTCGACATGGTGTGGCTCAATCTAGCAAATGCGTATGGATCAGTCCCACACAAGATGATTCAACTGGCCCTGGAGACGTATCATGTCCCAAAGAACATCCAAGAAATGCTGAAGAAGTATTTCCATGGCTTCTAAATGCAGTTCTCCACAAAAGAATACACTACAGACTGGATAAATTTGGAAGTCGGCATAGCCATGGGCTGTGCAATTTCTCCAATCCTGTTCGTGTTAGCAATGGAGGTCATTCTGAAGGCAGCAGTGAGGACTTCAGGCCCAGCTGACCTCGGAGACAGATAACAAATGCCCCCTCTAAAAGCATTCATGGACGACACGACAGTGCTTTCCACAAAAGAAGAAGAGACACATGGGATCCTGAAGCAGTTGGACAAAGCCATCACCTCATCTAGGATGAATTTCAAACCGAAAAAGCCACAGAGTCTCTCAGTGAGAAAGGGTAAAGTAGACGCAACAGTTCTGTTTAAAGTCACCAATCAGTCTATTCCAACAGTGACAGAGGAACCAATGAAAAGCCTCGGAGGGTGGTATGACAACTCCTGAAAAGATACACAAACGGGTAAGGAAACCAAGCAAATGATAGAAGAAAGTTTGCAGGCAACAGACCGCTGTGGACTTCTTAGCAAATACAATGTATGGTGCCTGTAGTTCATGCTGATTCCAAAGCTCCTCTGGCCTCGGTTGAAAAACGATATCTGCACTAGCACAGTGGAATCAATGGAGGCCAAAATCAACAAATACACAAGGAAATGCTTGGTGTCCCACCCAGTCTCACTCACGCTGCATTCTATTGTCTCCGGGAAAAGCTGAAGCTACCCCTAAAATCCACTGTTGAGGAGTACAAGGTAGGAAAGATCAGGCTTCTTAGCATGATTGAAGACTGTGGAGATAAGGTTGTGAGATCAATTCAGCCCAAGCGAGGACTAGTAGGAAATGGAAAATCCAGGAGGTGCTGGTCACAGCAAAAGAAAACCTCATGGTCAGAGAAATAACAGGGCACATGCAGACCAACAGGCAGGCACTGGGATCAACAAAAATGGAATGGTGGTAAAAGGCCAACGGGAAGGCAAAAAAAGATATGGTAATACAAAAGATGAAGAAAGAAGAGGATGCCACACAACTTCAGAACTGACAGAAGGCAGTTCAGCAAGGCCAGCAGGGGCAAAGGACAACTTGGGAAAATGCACTCCAAAGAAGTCTAAGCTGGAATGACTTGTTGCGTATGGCCTCTCTCAGAATCAGTTTCATCCTCATATCTGCGTAAGACCTCCTGCCCTCGAATGCTAATCTAGTGAAATGGGGGAAATCAGAGAACCCTACTTGCCCGCTCTGCTAGGGCATAGACAATGGAACATGTCCTGAGCTCATGCAAGGTAGCGCTAACCCAAGGAAGGTACGCATGGAGGCACAATCAAGTGCTTCAAGAGATCGCACAAGCAATCAGCACTGCGACCGACCCTGCCAGAGAGAAAACCTCACCACCAGAAGCTCCAACAAACTTCTACAAGGCTGGAGGCAAGAAAATGTGGCCTGAAAAAAATGACACCTGGAGCATGGAAGCGGGGTCTGCTGAGTGAAGCAGACAACTGGGAGTGCACAGCAGATCTCCCATAATGGAAAAAACACCCAGAAATCATCAGCAAGACTGGCATGAGACCAGACATAGTTGTCCATTCCCATTCATCCAAGCAAGTGATTCTAATCGAGCTAACTGTTCCATACGAAAGTGGAATGGAGGAAGCCCATATCTACAAGACTGAAAAGAATGCCAGTCTAGCCAGCAACTTGAGGACATCTGGCCTTCAGGCCTAAGTCCTTGCCATAGAGGTTGAAGCACAGGATTGATAGGTACATCAGCCTCTGATCTCATGAAGCAGCTCTTGATTTTGGACAGAGAGAGGACCAGAGCTCTAAAGGCAATGGCAGAAGCAGCGGAAAAATGCTCCAGCCGGATCTGGACCAGGAGGAACAGAAGTTAACTTAATAAGGCTTAAAATTCCCCCACATGTTGCTGATGACTGATAGCCAAGTGGTTTTAAGACATCCATCCAAAGGGTGACTTTGCCTTGAGAAACCTGACCACCTAGGCTGCACGGGTTCAGTTCCCGGAGGACAAATTTCTAATAAAAAAAAATGGTGACAGCAGAGGGGCATCCAGGAGTCATGACCTGGAAGCAGCCCAGCCACCTTCAAGTATCCGGAGTTAAGGACTGAAACACTTGCTTGAAGGGGGTTTCTCCTCTGAAGACCTTATGCTGTCTAGCTCTCCCCAGAGTTTCTCACTACTACTCCTTTGAGTGAATGCAAGAAATGATACACGACATTGCAAAATTGATGGCTCTGCAGAGAAAATCAGTACTAAATGTCACATTTTTTAATCAAGCTACTTCAAACACTTACAGCAATTAATACAGTACACACACACACAATCACATACTTTTCCACTGGTTATGAAACTATTTGTACACAGCCTTACTGAACCATTTACTAAACATTTACCAAGATGACCTATAAAATTACAATCTCTCTCTCAAACGCACACACGCATGAGTAATTCAACAAATTTACGCAAGTCAGTAGTATCTTTGGCTTAAATTTGTGCATTCAGTTCATATACTGGAACTGGCCCATTTTGCATAACAATACACAGATGTCCAAATGTAAACTAAACATTTAAATTACTATAAACCTACATAAGAGCAGTCATAACTTTTAATATCTTTTCTAGTACTACATTTTGAACTGAAATCCAACAAAATACTGCCTTTTTTCAAAGTGGAAGAACATGAAACTCAATATGTACGTAATTCCATAAAACAAAAATGATTACTCACTTCTAAGTGTCTGAAGTTGCGACAAAGTTTCATCATCTTTTGCACTGCCACCACATTCATCACCATGGCTGTTCTGTCAAAACATGAGCAGAGATACATCATGAAACAGCGCAACATGACTGACATGAAAACAAAATAATCAAACTTTGCACTCATTCCATCCCAAACCTACAACAAAAATGACATGGCATACACTTTTTGGTTCACAAGTATACAAATGATGTACACATTTTTTTTTCTCCCAAGCAGTAACTGCTTATGAATGATTTTCCACTGAAGTTATATCTACTTATGAACATTATTTATGTTTGCTTGAAATACTGTACAAGTACGCTGTGTCACATAGTAAAACAGCCTTGACAAAGGTGCAGCAGTTGCCAAAAATTTGGACAAACAACACAAGACTGACTTGTTTAATTTTTTCTTCACATCTTTTATATGAGCCAATGACAAAATGCCATGATGATACACCCTTGCATTTGAGATTTGAGAAATAAACTATCCAGAAACATTTTTCTTCGTCTGGTTGAATATTTTTTCATCATCATCATCATCATAACGATAATAATAATTACAATAATTCCATTCATTTAGTGCAAACATACATGTCAGAGAATGCTCACTGCACTTTACAAAGAACATAAACATGGCAATATTAATACAGTAACACAGTACAACAGTCGGATACATACACTAATACTTCAATACAGCATGAACATTTCAGTGCCAATACATTAAAATGCAGTACAAATATATGGGATACATGTATACACCAATGATAAATCAATGCACCATAAACATGATTCATCAAAAATAGCAACTTATATATTTTTCAATTTATCAGAGACAATCACACACATGAGAAACACACATATAAGCAGACATACACATGTACACACACACACACCCCGTACACACACACACACACACACACACACACACACACACACATACACATTAGACAAATTGCAATACTACTGGATTGAGAAGAGCCACAAGCACTAATTTATGAATTTTAGAGATACTTCTGAAAGAAATGTGTTTTGAGGTGCTTTTGGAAAGTAAGCAGACAACTGCTTTGTCTTAAAGATAGTGGGAGTTCCATGTTGTTGGGCCAAAAATATCATCATCATCACCATCATCATCATGTTGTGCCTTGCCGCATGGCGTTGGCGGTCATGGACTTACATTTGTCTCTATCTCTTGTTGCCCCAAGCATCTCCTCCACCCTCCTCGTCTTCAGCCACTCCGCAAGTCCGTCTAGCATTTTCTCCTGGGTCTACCTGGTGCTCTCTTTCCCTCCAGCTTTCCCGTTGTGACCAGGTGCTCCAAATCCCCCTTCCTCATAAGATGGCCTATAAATGTTGCCTGTCTTTTCCTAATCTTCCTTATGAGTGATCTACTTGTGTCTGCCTCCATCAAGACTGTCTTGTTTGTTTTCTTTGCTGTCCATAAAACTCTCAACATTCTTCTTAGAAACCACATCTCGGCTGCCTCAATCTTGCTCTGGCTTTGCTTGCTGACTGTCCACACCTCACATCTGTACAACAGTATTGGTTCTATATAACATTCAAGGACTCTCTTCCTGATGTTAATTGATAGGCATTTGTTGGTAAGAATGCTTGTCATCTTCTTGAATGCTGTTTTGGCTTGGCCGATTCTGCCGGCTATTTCCGATGTGCATCTGCCGTCTGATGAAATGATTGTTCCCAGGTAATTGAACTTATTAACCTGTGTCAAGGTTGTGCCATTTGCTGTTATTTTGCATGAGGGGATTTCATGTTTTTTACTGATCACCATGACTTCAGTCTTCCTGCTGTTTAGTTCCAACCCCTTACCTTTGCTTTCTATTTCTAGTACATTCACAAGGTTTTGTAGGTCCCTTTCATTTTCTGCAATTAGCACGTGTCATCTGCATATCAAATTTTGTTTATCATTTTCCCTCCAACCTTTAATCCAGGGTCTTCTTCTAGGTTTCTCATGATGTTTTCGCTGTAAAGTGAAAACAGATCTGGTGACAAAACACAACCCTGTCTGACTTCTCTTTTGATGTTTTAGAAAGAGCTTATAATGTTATATTGTTTTCTACTCTCATTGCAGACAAATACTACAATATCAGGTAGATAATGTTGGATTGTGTTGTTAGCACCAATCATTGCAAAAAGAAAACAGTTGAAATTGGACATGCCAAAATGGGACATCCACTGACATGCCACAAACATCAAGTCGGTACAGCTGCTGCAAAGTCGGGACACAAACTGGAATGTGTGAAACAATTAAATTATACATCTGCCAACGTTTTAGTCCCCAGAGCATGCACGCACCATTTTTGGGTAAGTTTGAATCAAATTCAAAAGTGAACTTGTTTGAATGTAATTCACCATGTCTGGGAAATGTGCCATCAAACTTAGACACCACTGCTTTCTACTTCAGAATGTCAGAAACGATCAAACGTTTTAATTTCATTACATTAAAGTGTGTCAGACACAATAAACCTATTGATCAAGAATTTTGGAAAACATATTTTTCAAAAATGGAACAAATCTTCTGTGCATTGTTTTCAGGTCTGGTCATCACAACTGTTATTTTGGTGGCAGAAATTCAATATGCTGCACGTTTCAATCTCTTACACTTTTTATCCCTCAGCCAGGTGATATGTTCCTATCCAGAAATAAAACTAAGAGCAGATGTCAGGCAGGAGAAAAACAGTTCATGTATCAATCCAGAAATAAAACTAAGAGCAGATGTCAGGCAGGAACAAACAGTTCATGTATCAATCCAGAAATAAAAATAAGAGCAGATGTCAGGCAGGAGAAAAACAGTTCATGTATCAATCCAGAAATAAAACTAAGAGCAGATGTCAGGCAGGAGAAAAACAGTTCATGTATCAATCCAGAAATAAAACTAAGAGCGAATGTCAGGCAGGAGAAAAACAGTTTCATGTATCAATCCAGAAATAAAACTAAGAGCAGATGTCAGGCAGGAGAAAAACAGTTCATGTATCAATCATGTCCACTCTGTGTAGGCCATCACAACTGACTCTTGGAATCACATTTAACCAAACAGTAATGATAAACATCCTCAATTAACACTGCAGTGAAGGATAATTGCTTTGAAGAGATGCCCAAAACATAGCTGAACTCTTTATGCGCTGGTGAGAAGCTGGTGAGGCTTTGTTTTCCATCACTTTAAAGGAATTTTCATCAATTCCACCGTTGCCACTGACCTCTCTGAAGATATGTCCAAATTCACGTCTGACACTTTCATTTTACATGAATGAACATAGCAACAATCAGAAAACAATAAATATCATTATTCCTTGTTAGGTTGCAGTCTTTTTGTTATATTGCTGATGGTGATAGACTTGTATTTTAAATTTCAAACAGTAACATTTGAGAAACTTACACTTTTGTTTGTTTGTTAATTTTGTTTCAGGTTGGTTTTGGTGAGTTGCTGCTACAAGTAATACAGAGGCTTTAACATTTAGCAACAGCAGAACCAGAATCAGTTGTAATGTATCTTCTGCAGATGTGATGGTGGACTTTGGCTATTATCACAACTAGTGAAGTTTTTGAGTTTTTGTTTCTTTTTAATACAGGAATCAACCTAACAAATGATTGAACTTGAAATAAATGCCCATCTTCAATCTTTTTCTCCTGTGTCAGTATTCCCGTTTCCCCCTAAAAACTGATTAAATAAATCGTAAAATGATTGAAACAAAAATGGGGGGGACATTTTAAGTGCAATTTCTATATTTTCAACAAAAGCCCAGGGCACAAAAATCAATGTTTCCCTAGAGCTTTAACAATCTGCTTATCTTTATCATTTAATGAAAGATAGTATATCATATGATGTGATGATGTGTAATAGTGAGCTGGGATTTCACTTTTTCTTGTGAACATACATAGAAGAGTCTGACATGATCTAACTGCTTTTATAAATGTTAAAATGACAGTTTTAAAAAAATTAGATTCAAAGTATTCTGAGAGATTAGGTTTAATGTCTTATGGGACTGTTGGTGTATTTTACTCCATCCATCCCCCCCCCCCCCCCCCCAAGTCAAACACACACACACACACACACACGCATGTACGCATGCACGCACGCACGCATGCACACACACACACACACACACATACACGCACGCACGCATGCACACATGCACGCACGCACGCACACACACACACACACACGCACACATGCACACATAAACATTATTTAAAATGAACTTTGCATTTAAGAGATATCATTCTTTTTTTCCATGTTCACTTTCAAGGTCTGTGAGATTTGATTACTCCTGTCAAAATTCAATATCAAGTTACTCCAGAGAGGACTTATAAAAGAATCTCTGCAAATATATACACTACTGTGGCTTACTATGCAAACTTCTTTCCATGAAAGTTGGAAATGAATTTCTGAAAAGTACATTATAAATGTGCACTATAGTGGCTCAGCATGCAAACTTCCTTATGTGAATGTTAAGCAGCTGTTTGGGGGTAGTTTTTTTTTTTCAAGTTTGATTCATATTTGACTTTAAAATGAAGAAATAACTGCTTGCTTTTAGAACTGATTTTACTTGTTTTCTTATTGCACTCATGTCTACAGTTATAAAAAACAAAAACAAAAAACCTGAATTCCATTTGTCACTGTCATGTCCTTACTAAAATGTTTCACAACTAACACTTGTTCATTCTTTCAAGAAGTACAAAAAACAAAATGATGGTTTCTCTGTATTTTGTTTTTTTGAAAAATGGGCAGAGTAATTTGTTTTATGCTCCTTACCACCTACAGCAGATCTTTGCATGATCTCTCAGTATGTACAAACATGAACTGGTGTTGGACATGATAGTGGACATGAAAACTGTACCTCATTCCTCATTTACAAACTGACAGAACCCAAATGTTTATACATTATCTTAGTAACGTCATCCATCTTTAATGAAAACCACAGTTTCATGATCCTTGCTTTGCTATTACTGTATAATTGTAGTATTTTTTATGTCCTGCATTACAACTAACTTTTCACTTACTTTTTCTACTACATCTGGAAAAGTACTGTACAATTTATCTTGCCCTTTCTGTTTTGATGCAAGTAAATGGTTTAACTTTATACGATGACAGACATTTGTCTTTGATTTCAGTTTTGAAATTCTATGTCTGAGTCCTGTTTTTTGCAGGACCTTTTCTCATTGTTTCATATAGACACGTTATTTCAGCAGAAGCATTGCAGTAATTAGACACAGCAGATTTGTTTTATTATTTAATTTTTTTAGTGTTCCAATTTTTTTCAGATGTATGTGTACACACTGCTCTGCCCATTCTGTGCAGGCAGTTGCGTGGCTGCATAGTCTGTATATTCCATTTCTAGTGGGGTGCATGCTGGGAATTTCATGTTTCCATATGCCAATGAACACTGACACGACTTACACTAGTTACAGGATCTTTAATATGTATACTTGATGTTCTGCCTGCATATACACTCAAGGGGTTTAGGCACTAACAGGTCTTCACATATGTTGACCTGGAAGATCTGAAAAATCTCCACCATTCAACCACCAGGCAAGATTACCCAAGCAGAATTGAACTCAGACCTTCCAATTGGAAGCCTAACTTCTTACCCACTTAACTATATAAGCCCATCAGTTTTACTTGATTTCTGCAGACAGTTCAAAAACATTGCACTGTATTTGTCCCCCACATAATTCTACTGGAATTAGTTTCTTCTGATGATGCATAAGCTATCCGATATTTCATTTTTTAATCTCTCATCTGACCATCAGTTTGTTTTCTTCATGCTGAATCTCTAACAAGCCGGAAAAAAAGAACATAACAATTAACATGCCCTAAAGTAGCCATAGTCATTCTGATTAACAAAGAATCACACTGTTAAATGACGCATTATAACGCGCTTTTAACACAACAAAAGATCAAATGCTTGACCCCTTCATTGCCCCAGCCCAGAAATTTTCCAGGCCAGAAGTGTATTTTATGCACTTATAACCTGCAAATTGAGTACAATACTGTCACACTCTGCTTTCAAATTCAACATCTAAGTTCAAATGCCATGTCAACATATATGTTAGAATTCCTCCTGCCCTACAATCGTCCACAACTCTCAGGTCTCTCCTACTTGCACCTCTGTTCTCACTAACAACTCGGGGAAAGAAATTTTTCTCTATTTTTGGTCCAACAGCATGAACTCCCTCCCAGTGTTTTTACAACAAAGTAGTTGTCTCATTAATTTTAAAGAGCACCTCAAAACACCTCTTTCAGATACATATCTCCAAAATTCATACGTTAGTGCCTGTGGCACTTCTAGGTCCATTCTACAGGGGTGTGTGTGTGTGTGTGTGTGTGTGTGTGTGTGTGTGTGTGAGTGTGTGTGTGTGTGTGTGTGTGTGTGTGTGTGTCTGTGTGTGTGTGTGTGTGTGTGTGTGTGTGTCTGTGTGTGTGTGTCTGTGTGTGTCTGTGTGTGTCTGTGTCTGTGTGTCTGTCTGTGTCGTGTGTCTGTGTCTGTCTGTCTGTGTCTGTCTGTCTGTCTGTCTGTGTATGCAAGTGTGTGTGTATGTGTGCATGCACCATATGTGTTCATGCATGTGTATACATGCATGTGTTTTCATGTATATGTTTGTACAGAATACAACCCCCTCACTGACAAATAAAAAACATTTGTTGTAATTTTTGATGAACTATGTTTATGCTGCATTGGTGTAATGGTGTATCTGACAGTGGGATTTTTTTTCTTTAATCTTCTTTTTATCATTGTTTTCTTTTTTTTTTTTACAATGCACTATGTCGTTTACAACACTGAACACATTTCAATTCAAGGGAAAAATCAATCTCCAAAACAAAGAACAAAGAAATCCGAAATGAAACATACGGAGGAGCAAAACATATAACAATTTATCAGCTGCAACATTTCCGAAGTCAACAACATGACAGGCCCAAGCTGTGCATCTGACATGTTTATACTGTGCTGATGCATTGATACCGCAATCCTCCCAGCTTTTTTTCTTCTATTTTTACATGCAGTGACGTTTCTCTGACATGGACTGTTTGGATTATATGAATGGATTTTTTTTTTAATTTTCCAGGAGATCATATGAATACTTATTAATTATTTTTGGAGAAAATGTGATGATAGATACTATGAGACAGCTTGGGAGCAGTTTACAATATCTATCAAGTCAATGGACAAAATGTCAGGGTTAAATTCTAAGTAGTCCTTGAGATACAGTAAAGTGAACACAGCAATTCATATATTCCCCGGCATAAAGGATGCACTTAAAGTTAAACTTGGCAGTAATGGAATCAAGAACAGATTAGAGTCATGTAAATGTGATCCTCTCAACTTTTAAATCAATAAAGGTCCAGTCCTCTCTGTGTTTCAGGCAATGAAAAAGTACTAAATAGGAGAACTACAACCTTGACCTGTGAAAAACCAGGCTTAACAACACAGGTTGCTTCAAAATTATCAGTCATTCACGCTTATATCGGAAAGTGAGATTATTACAAGGACAAGTCATTTTCTGTATCAATCAATGGACAGTTGTTGGTATCATAATTTGGCCTACTAACCCACAGATGATGACTTTTACAAAGTAATCAAATACTGTGATTCCCATGAACTTACACACTTAAGGATGATAAAATTTTCATTACTGAGGGCTGATCAAAAAGTCCTGTCAGTTAAGCTGCCAACTTTGAACTTTTTGTACTAATTATATTAAATACTTTTAATTTGTAAAAAGACAAAATATAGCCTTTGCTATACACAAAATATGCACAAAATTATACTGATGCCATATCTAGTTTAATTTCATGATATCATTGAAAATGTGATGTAACTGTGTGTCCAAAAAATGGATCCTAGCATAGAGCAGCTCAGATGCCACAAGGCTCAAACGTAGAGACAGTCTTATCAAAATTTGTGCCGATTTGACAACTGTGTAAGGAGACAAGCCTGTGTCATATAAGACAGTTTGTCACTGGTTTGACAGTTTCAAACAAGGAAAAAAATGACCTGAAAGAATGTACTGATATGGACAACCGAGTGAGGTCTGGAACGAGCAAACTCTTCAGTTTGTACAGAGAATAGTTGGAGAGGATCTGTACATTTCAGCCTGTAAAATAAGTGAAACCTAGGTTATTCATATGGCATAGTTGAAGCGAATCTTGTGGAATGATCTTCAGATGAGGAAAGTGATTGCCATATGGATATCTCATCTTCTGACAAGGAGCAAAAGTAAAAAAAAAAAAAACTGAGATTTACAGTTCTGAACAACTGTTGAAATGTCAGCCAAAGGGCCCCAAATGACTACACGATGTAATCACAATGACGAATCGTGGATCACCTTCAATGGTATCCTGAACAAATGATTCAATCAAATGTGGGTGGGCGCTTATGATGAAAGACCAGTTGTACTGAGACATAGTTTTCAAAGCCAGAAGAGACATTTCTCCACTTTCTTCAATTCCCATGGCTCTGTGACAGTTGATATTTTGCCTGAAAAGTCTACTCTATTTGCTAGACATTATGCAGAAAATGTTTTGCCCATACAAGTGCAGAGTGTGAATGTGGGTGTCACTAAAAACGCTCCTCCTATAAGACAGCACAAGTGCCCATAAAGTCAAGATCACTGTGACCTATCAACAAAAGCAATCCATTCAAGTTTTCCCTCACCCACCCTACAGCCTTGACTAAGCCCAAAGCATCTTGTTGTTTCCTTTCTGAAGCAAAACCTAGCTGGACAAAAAAAAGTTTCCAAGAATCCAGGACTTGAGAAATGCAATGAAATGACAGCTTCTTACCATGTCTCAATCAGACTACCAAAAAGCATCTGACTCTTGGCTGAGTAGTCTACATATCTTGAAGGATTCTGAAAATTTCTTCCCATTTTTTGTTTTGCGAAGTCAGTCACAAGACTTTTGGACGAGTTCTCATATTCACCTGATCTTCATGTTCTTTTTGCAGTAACTTTATTTCTCACTTATTCAATTATTTATAGATATTTGTTTGTTCATTATGTTTCTTACATCTAAAAATGTTTCTTCTCTAATAAATTTCATGAAGAGATATTATCAAAACCTAAATGATTTTCACTATTATAATTAATACATACAGTGATGAAAGTGAATGAGGCCAGGAAATTTCCACTGTACATTGAATTTTTTTTTTTTTTTAATCAAATCGGAGCATTTCTGAATCAAAGCATTAGTCAGACATTTGAAAAATGCAGTTATATCAGTCCACATTAAACCTAGATAATTAGTCAACTTAACTTGTTATAGTTGTGATACACAAAAAGATAGCTGACACTGCTGAAAACATATTCTCTGCCATAAGAGCTAAAAACATGATCACATGAAATGAATGAATTTGTTTACTGTTACTGTTATTGCTACTGTTATTGTTGTTTAAAACCAGCCAACTGCATAGAGCCATATTAGGGCTATAATCGTTTCAAAACAAACACAATACTTCAACAGGAAAAAAGAAAAGAGCCCCCAGCATCCCCATGGGGGATTTGTTTACAGCACACAGAAATAAACTATTAATACTAATAATAGTGATATAAGTGTGCATATGAAATGAACAATCATACTTCCTGGCAAGCAAATTCATCAAGTCACGTATTTCTGGAATTTTTAAAACTTCATTTCCCATGCAATCACCTTAAATACTTTTTTAGTGTCTTTTATCATAATGTAATACCACAAAAACATTTTTGAAAGTTGCAAAAATATCTATTCACAGTTTTTGACCATACCATGATGCCATGCATGTAATAAAGATGTATGATACTAGTACTGTGTAATATATGTATGTCTGCATATATGTTGTAAAAGATGTATGATATCATTACTGTATATGTGTGTCTGCATAATAACAGTTTTAAAAATTGCAATATTTCTGTAGTTCGCACTGTGAATATAATCACAACTGACACGTTTACTTAAATTACAACCCCTTTATTTTTAATTCTGGGCCATGTTTACCAGGATACATATATGCAAGCTGTTTTGTCTCACACTGTGCAAGCATTATTTTGCAGCACAATCTGCATACTCCGTTTTCAGTGGGTGTGCACACAGGGTCTTTTTTGTGTTTCTTTAATAAGCCACTGAAATATGCAGGCTGGTTCGGCTTTTTGAAAAAGCAGTCGACTCGAGATCAGACGTCTCAAGTTTAATCCCATCCCGCATAATTAGAACTGGCCTGTTTGCTACCCAACTCAAAGCTTCAATTATTCAGACGGTGTAACTTTCTGTTTCATGGCTCTTTTCCCCCAGTACCTCCCATCCCTTCAAGACCTTGCCAGTACACAGAGTATTAAAAAACTTCAAGGTGCCTGCCAGATAACTGCTGGCAAATCTGGGTGGAGCATACACATGGAAATATTCGAGTGCAGTGAATCACTCTAGAACAAATCCGGAACTCCACTGAATTCCAGTATCATTTACAGTCAAAAGTTACAGGTTCTTTAATGAATGTATTTGATGTTTCACGTGCATATATATACACACATGAAGGGGGCTCAGGCACTTGCAGGTCGGCACTTACAAATGATACAATGACACAGCATCACTGGGTTCAGTGTTGGCCACTGCACAATTTGACACCATCATCTCCCTCCAGGCTGCTCTGTCCTGACTTTTGTGAACAATTTCTTGAATATTATTTAGGCCACTGATGTTGGTTATATTCTCAATGTATGAGATTTGAGGTCTGCCTTTCTTCCTTTTTGCCACTGTTTTTCCTTTGAAGACTGTTGCCATGAGGTCCATGTTCTTGCTGCATGACACATGGCCAATGTATTTTAGTCTTCTCTTGTTGATGTCTGCAAGTAGTTTTCTGGTGGTATCAAGTTCTTCCAGGACACTGTCATTAGTTCTTCTATCAGTTCATTTGAAACGTAGTAGTCTCTGATAAAATCACATCTCTGCTGCCTCAATTCTTCTGCAATCAGTTTTTTCAGAGTCCAGGCTTCGCAGCCATAAATCATTCACAGTGTAAAAAAAAAAGGCCTGTATGGGGTTGCTATCATATTGGATATACAACATGCTGCAGCACTGAAAAGCTATTTCACAATCAATGACCGATTGATAACTGATATAAACTGAACACAAAGCCAGCTGCCTTAAACATCATCCAGGCATATGCCCCCACATCCATCACCTCAGATGAAGAGATAGAACAAATCTATAATGACCAACAAACTGCCAAGGATTTAATACAATGGCATGGGAGACTACAAAAATCTCTTGACCTGGGAGACTACAAAAATCTCTACACTATACCCACCAGATACAACCCACGTAGGGTCCCCATCAGTGAAGAGAGACCGACTTGAGAAGTATTTTGGCAGTCACATTTTGATCATTTTGGTCCTGGCATTTGAGAACGAGTGCTTTATCCACAAAGTTATCTCATTCTCTCCCAGTCCGAACTAATTAGTGAAGTAACACCTACGATTTCCATAAGAAGCGATAAACTGCCATTTCAACTAACCTCAGTGGTTCATCAAATTTGATGGTTGCCGCACTGTGGAAGACAATGTGTATCTTTTCCTCCAGCATATGAGTGTCTGCTTCTGATATCCCCAAATCAGGATCCATAATATCTCCACACACAGGCACAAGTTTCTGACGAAAGTCTGGGTTCTCTGTCCGCAACTTGTCAAACAGCTATACATGAAACATTGTTAAAACTTGTTAAATAAATGAAAACAAAATATTGCACAACTTGTCAAACAACTGTACATTAACTACAGCACAAACTTGTTAACCCTTTCCCATTTGCAGATTCTGCTCAGAAACTCTTCCTAGAATTCAGAGATTTCCGAAAGCGTGTGAATGAAAAGGTCAGACCTGACCGATATCTTGTAAATGAGGCGATGTGTGGTACCAAACTCAGTATCATTCTTTCATTGGTTAATCCTGATTTTTGTAGGAAACTCATTCATGAGGCGTGTGTAATCCCTAGTGCTTAGAGCGTGATGGAAATTCCACACCAGGCCTAAGTGACAGGCGGGTGTAAATAAAAAGCTGGGTTTCCCGGTCGGCAGGCTGCGGCGGGATAAAATGGGAAAGGGTTAAAGAAATGTACACAAACTACTGCACAGACATATCACATAAGTTTTTGCACAAACTTAAAATACAAATATTCACAAAAGAGGAAATGAAACCAAGCTAATGGCAGAAAAAAAAACTGCAAGTGATAGACCAGCGTAGTCTCCCTGGCAAACATGATGCCTGCAGTTCTTGCTGATTCCAAAGCTCCTCTGGCCTCTACCGATAAAAATATCAGCACAAGCACAGTAGAGCTGATGGGGCCAAAATCAATATATAAACAAGAAAATGGCATGATGTCCCACCTACCCTCACTCATGTTGCATTCTACTGTCACCAGGCAATGCTGAAGCTACGCTTATAAAACTATCGACAAGAGTACAAGGTGAGAACGGTCAGGCTTCTACTAAGCATGCTTAAGATTTTGGGAGATAAAGGCTGTGAGATCAATCCAGCCAAAGTCAAAGACTGGCAGAAAATGGAAAATCTGGTAAGCAATGGACGTGACAAACACAAGCCTCAAGGTCAGACAAATAACTGGTCATACACACCAGTAGACAGGGACTGACATATATGGAATGGTGGTCAAAGGCCAAGGTAAAACAAAGAAAGACAACATGGTACCGGTAATATAAGAAACTGTGAAACAAGAGGATGCCAAAAGAAGGCAGCCAAGCAAGGCCGACAGAGGCAATGGACAATGTGAGAAAGTGCACTCCAAAGAAGTCTGAGCTGGAATGACATGTGGTATATGGACCTTCTCAGGATCAGTTTTATCTTAAGATCTGTATATGACTTCCTGCCCTAGAGCGCAAATCTAGTAAAATGGGAGAAATCAGATGACTGCATACCTGCTCTGCCAGGACAGACAAACAGTGGAATGTGTCCTGAGCTCATGAAAAGCAGATTAATCCATGGAAGATAAACATAACCAAGTGCTTAAAGATCTGCACAGGCAATCAGTACTGCCAGGGGAAAAAACATGCCACATGAATTTCTGAGAACTTTCTACATGCAAGGGACAACAAATTATGACCTGGAAAAGCTGTGACATCAAAGTGGGGTCTGCCGGATGGAGTGGAGGACTGGGAGTGCTCAGGAGATCCTCCAAAATAGGGGAAAAAAACAGAAATCATCACCAAGAATGGCATAAGACCAGATACAGTACTCCACTCCCATTCATCAAAACAAATGATTCTGATCAAACTTCACTGTGCCATACAAAAGCTGAATGGAGGAAGACAACATCTACTAAATAGAAAATATGCCAATCTAGCCAGAAACTTGAGAGAATCAGGTGTCCAAGTCCTCACCATTGAGGTTGGAGCAAGAGGGTCGACAGGTCATCTGCTTATGACCTCATGAAACAGCTGTCGATTTCTGGGAAGGAGACAACCAGTCCTAAAGGCAATCACTTAAGCGCTGAAAAGAGTTTTAGCTGAATCTGGTTGAGTAGGAACAAAAGTGAACTTCAGAAGGCTTAGCATTTCCCTACATTTAGCAGGTGTCCAAGAGCTAAACTGTTAAGATCACATCATAATGGCCTGAAGGTATCCAGCCACCTTGAAGGTGCAGGTTCAAATCCAGGTAGAAGGCAAAAACAACTGACAGCAGCAGATGGGCATCCAGGTGTCATGATGTGGATGCAGACCAGTCTCCCTAGAATGTAAAGAGTTTACAGCCCAAACACTTGCTTGAAGCTGACTTCTCCTCTGAGGACCTCTGCTGTCCTGCTCTCTCCTGAATTTCTTGCCAAGTATTACACAAATACTGATAAACTTATAACACAAATGTACACAAATGATTGCACAAATTTCTCAAAATAAAAGTACATGAGCCATTATTGGCTTACAGACTTGTCAAATATACACATACTAAATATTGTAAAAACAAATCAAAGAACTTCATTCGAACTAGTGCCCAAATCTGTAACATTGATATACATCATACAAAGTGACAAATTTGTCAAATGATCACAAGAAAACAAATTACAACAGAAGTTTGTCAAACAACTGTACATGAAATATTAATCAAAATGACATATCTATCACATACTTTTCAGCCTTCCATTCACAAATTTTTAATGCTTTCTTATTGTTAAAATGATATATGGGATAAAGTGACACATCTATCACATATGTTTTATCCTTCCATTCACAAATTTTTAATGCTTTCTTATTGTTAAAATGATACAAGAGATGAAGAACACGATAAAGGTATACTATATGTAATCTATGCAATGTTACACAAAACAGTAACATATATTTTAATCATAATATTATATAACAACAGTAGGGGAAAACATAAATAACACATACTGAATCAAAGGAAAAGAATGAAAGTAAAGGAAGCACTAAAACAAACAAGGGACAAGGGGAGGAAAATCTGCCAATTTTAACACTATGATGAAAGCATATGAATCTAACACAACCAATATCAAAGAAGTGATAAAAATGAATAAAATGAAATTTTTCTTATTCCATTTATATATCAAAATAACACAAGCTGTTGAAGAATGTGTAGGCCTACATAAGCTACTACACAAATAAAGTAACAACAATTAAAAGCAAATGTGCTTACCTTGCAATCTGTCAGGTTATCCAGTCGTTGGACGATGTCCTGGTTGTTCTTGGGACGTATCAAACAGAAAATACACCCTATGTCTGGGCAGCATCTTATCAGTTTCTCCAACAACACTTTCCCCATAAACCCGGTGGCCCCAGTAACAAAAATATTTTTACCAGCATAGAATTTGGGTATTGTCAACTCTCCACAGAAAATGGATTTCACTTCAGTATTGTCTGTTCTGCAGCAAGCCATGTTAATGGAGTCCTCCTCTGCAGCTTCTGAAGGTAGTCTTTCTGACTGTTCCATTATCACCAACTGTTGTAATTTGATTACAGGCAATGCTCTGGAGTAAAGTAATTATGGAAACCCTGGGCTGTAGCTTTCAATTCTTGTTCACAGCACCTGGAAAGCATGTGCAATGTGATGAGTGATCAAGCAATAACTGATCAAGCAATAACTGATCAAGCAATAACTGATCTCTTCATCAGTGTTCATGATCATGCAATATCTGAATCACTTCATCAGTTCATGATCATGCAATAACTGAATCACACCATTGTCATGCAAAACTTGAATTACTTTATGATTAAATGCAATCATTGAATCACTTCATGGTCATGCAATAACTGAATCATTTAATTATCATATGATGACTTCAGTGATTTTATGATCATGCAATAACTGAATAATTAGTAATGATTAGCTATGTATGAAGAATATGTTAATGCAGTGTTGAAGAGTGCAAGCTACTTCTCTGCACCAATTCACTTACTATTTTATCAGTTCTCATGCACGGAACAGACTTACAACCATTGTTATCACAGGCTGCAGTGTCAGCACTCTTTTTTCTCCGATTGACTAGATATAAAGTTATTGCTTGATAACACATCACCTTGAATTGATACTTTACGTCAGAAAATTACCTGTAATGACATTACAACAGTTGGTGATTGCTACTGCGTGATTGAGAAACGATTCAGTTATTGCATGATGAAGAAATGACTCAGTTATCATATGATTATGAAATGATTCAGTTACTGACTTAATCTAGTCAATCAGTGAACAAAGATGTAATGACACCACAGTGTGATAACAATACTTGTAAATCTGTTCCGAACGTGAGAACTGATAAAATAGTAAGTGAATTGGTGCAGAGAAGTAGGTTGCATTCTTCAATACTGCAGTAACATATTTTTCATAATTGTGACCTCCCACCATGAAATCAGTCTTAACTCGCAGTCAGTCGAACAGAACTAGAAGCTGAAAAGGTGACTGAGGGCCTATCTGGGGTGTTTTGACTTTCTCTCAAAATTGATATCTGTAGTCTATAATCTATCCCCCACAAACTTTTTTCTTGAAAAAATATTATCAATCAATTTAAAATGGTATTGTAATGCACTGATTGCAGCAGAAAGAACGCAATTTCCTACCAAAAGTACCTATTTTTGTCTCTTATTATGAACCGTAAACTGTACAGTATCTGCACATGTAATATACTGATGGAAAGCTCTTATGTGCACCTTTCAGATAATGACAGCTAAAATTAGAAACAAACTGGGTCAAAGCCACCAAATAAAGAAATTTAAGGAAAATGTGTAGGAGCGCACACAAAAACTTTAGAGGCTGTTTTCTCAAAATGGCCGTCATACAACTTAATGACTTTAAACATATATAACTTCTACATTTTTTTTTAGTACAAGCTTTATTCAAGTACCAAAATAATCAGCAGAATGTACACTTTCCAGTGATATGTATATCTCAAAATGCTAGATTTTGTGCTGCCAGGTCACAATTATTCAATCAAAACTACTACTTTTACTACTAATTACTACTGCTAAGGCTAATGTAGGACCTAACCTATACTGTTATGATGGAAACTCCATCTGATTTAACCTAAAGGGATTCAAGTTTTGTTTCCTTGCAACATTCAACAATTTAAGAGAAGGGCTGTATCAATCACAATAATAATTTTACACTTTGTACAATAACTTGTACAATATATGAAGGTTATACTGATCATAATAGTATATATGTTTTGCACATTAACTCAATAATCTACTACATATACCTATCTGTTACACTTTTTTACAATGAGGGGAACAAGATCTCAAAAGTTGTTGAAATTTATCTTGTGACAGCTGACACATTCATAAACATTCTGCCCTGTTTGATGTTCTGAAAGCAGCACAGAAATAAATTATTGTGGCTGTCCATGAAGATGAATGTAAAATGAGCGGACACTGTCAAGTAGAAAACATGGAAGATTTAAGTAATATAAATCACAGAACTAGTTTTTGTTTGGTTGGTCGGTTGGTTGGTTGTTTTTTTGTTTTTTTATATTTAACTGTTTCTCAGCTTTCTGTGTCACTACCTGACATCTCACATTTTGGCTCTCCAACACACAGGTACAAGCTCACCAAAACTAATGTCACCATGAGAACGCAAGGCACTGAGTACTGTGACATGTCACCAGGAGAACACAAGGCACTGAGTACTGTGACATGTCACCAGGAGAACGCAAGGTACTGAGTATTGTGACATGTCACCAGGAGAACGAAAGGCACTGAGTACTGTGACATGTCACCAGGAGAACACAAGGCACTGAGTACTGTGACATGTCACCAGGAGAACGCAAGGCACTGAGTACTGTGACATGTCACCAGGAGAACGCAAGGTACTGAGTACTGTGACATGTCACCAGGAGAACGAAAGGCACTGGGTACTGTGACATGTCACTAGGAGAACGCAAGGCAGTACTGTGACAATCTGATGAAAATGGGGATGATGATGATGATGATGATGCTATACAGCTATGAATGGTGGCAAATATTCTGAAACATGAAAATAAAGGTAACTTAATCCTAGCCTTTGGTGTAATGAAATGGTCCTGTTGCTGTTAGCTCTTTACAGTCTTTTTTTTTTTTTTTTTCCAAAAGTACTCTACAACACTTTGCATGCATGGTTTTTTTAGAAGTCTTGGCACCTAACTGAAGTGACTGACCCTCACAGGCACTCAGCTCTTGAGAGTGTTTCATTTGCCAGTTCATATTAAAACGATTACAGAATTCTAATCTGTACTATTTGACTTCCAGTCCACGGTCACACATAGCTAGGCAATCATATAAATTTTGTCCAAATGTAATCTCTAATCCAGGTCCCTTACCAATCAACTGGCTGATTCTTCATACCACATGCCTAGCTTTTTCTCTGCAAAGAACAAAGAAACCTGTACACAAAGGAAATCCAAGTTACTTGATTTGATATCACTCCCCTGTGGCTTATCGCAAACTGACAGAATTAAACTTGCTACACATTCTCAACAATCTCCTCCTTGCAACTGATATGGCAAAGTCTCTCTCCTCACACTCCTTGATCTGTCTGCAGCCTTTGATACCATTCATCATGGTATTCTCCTTTCTAGACTTCATCATACTTTTGGCATCTCTGACATTGCTCTCTCCTGGTTCACTTCATATCTATCAAACAGAAAACAAACTGTTCTCATCAATGGCACTTACTCTCAACCTGCATACCTGACCTGTGGTGTTCCACAAGGATCTGTCCTTGGCCCTGTTCTTTTCACTCTTTACACCTCCCCCCTGTCCACCATCATCAACTCCCACTCTATAAAACACCACTTCTATGCTGATGACACCCAACTTCAAGACAGTGACTCACCTGACAATATACAGCGCCTCCTGACTCGCACCACTGAGTGTTACTCGGACATTAAAAATTGGATGACATACAACAAACTTCAGCTAAATGATGACAAGACAGAAGCTATCCTCATTGGCACCCGTCAGAAACTTTCTCAGCTGCCTCCTCTTTCTCTCCCATTATGTAACACATCAGTCCCAATTTCTGATTCAGCTAAAAACCTAGGTGTCTGCATTGACTCTACCCTCTCCATGAACAACTTTGTTTCTCAAACTGCCAGATCTTGCTACTATCACCTCCATCGTATAAGCCTGATCAGGAAGTATCTCTCTGTGGAAACAACTGCAAAATTCGTTCTCTCCTTCATAATGTCTCGCATTGACTATTGCAATTCACTCCTTCCGGTCTTCCTGCCTCCACCACTCACATCCTACAGCGCATTCAAAACAATGCTGCACGCCTTGTACTCAAAAAGAAAAAAGCTGACCACATATCTCCTCTCCTGGCACAACTTCACTGGCTCCCTGTATCAAAGCGCATACAGTACAAACTAGACACCATGTGCTACAAAAGCCTCAATTACGCAGCCCCCGATTACCTGTCAAGCCTACTTGAGATCTATGTTCCCTCACGTACCCTCTGCTCTGCCTCCGATCCTCTGACTTTTCGCTTTCCACGCACTAAGCTCAATACCTATGGTCCACGAGCCTTCTCTGTTTCTGGTCCGCTCTCCTGGAACAAACTTCCTCTCTCAGTCCGTCAGCAACCTACTTTTGTCTCCTTCAAGTCCGCTCTCAAAACTCACATTTTCTCCTCTGCATAAAATCCTGACCTCACTCAATCCCCTCTACAGCCTGTCTCCACTCGGAGGGGAATCACATTGCAATATATAATTGTATATAATATGCTCTCTATAATTTTCCATTGCTTTTATTCTTTCTCCCCATTTATAGTGTGCGTGGTACGTGGTGCGTGCAGGTGCGTGCGATGCGTGGTGTGTGTGTGTTTCAGCGCTTAGATTTGATTTTATTAAGATTTTGCGCTATATAAATATTGTAATTATTATAATGAATCTTTTAGTTTTAAAACTGTATTAGTGCACTTCCAGTACATGTGTATACAACACAATATCACTACAAGTTCAGTAGTAACTAGTATGTGTATGCAAACTGGAATAACGTGATAACATTTTATCAAACAATATTATTGCCAATTTGCTTCAAAGTGCAAGAAAGTTTAGGTGGGTTTTTTTCATATGGTCAACCTTTTCTTTTCTTTTGAGAGAAAAGATAAAGCAGTAACTGTAGAATCTGACAGTGATACATCATGAGGAGAAACAACTTTGTATGAATACATTACACAAAGAGAGGTCAGCATTAACAAGATGAGTCAGTGAATAAAGCAGTATCATGTGTTATATAGCACAGCTGGAACAGTTCCCACAAAAATGTCTGCACAAAATATGCAACATCATGAGGCAAGATCAACTGTCCAGCTTTAAAGTCTAAAGAAGCATGGCTTGCCAAGTACAGAACTTCTGTTCATCAAATGCCAGCTTCAATGGACTGCACACACTATCCATATGGAAGACAACTGCATCCCAAAACAGTTTCTGAATGGAGAGTTGAAGGAAAAGTATCATGACCGTGAGAAAGTATCATGACGTTGAAGGAAAAGTATCATGACCAGGGAAGACAACTAAAGCAATCCAGGGATACTCTGACGGCAAACTCATGAGTTGTGGCCTTGCATCTCATCAGATATTGAAATGGTAGAAAAATACTCGACCTGTGCCATTCATCAACAGCAGCAGAAAGAACCACTCCAACCTTCAACTTTTCCTGACCATCCATGGCCACAGCTGAGAATGGACCTCCTTGAACTGTACGGAAAAATTTACCTGCTTGTCGTGGATTATCACTCTCAGTGATAAAAGTAAAACTTAACAATCTCACCTATGCAGCTGTGATACATCAAATGAAAAGTGTCTTTGCTACGCAAAGAATACCCGATATTGTCATTTCCAACAATGGTCCCCAATTTGCAAGCCAGGAATTTGCAAAATTTGCAACAAATTATGGATTCACACGTGTAACCATCTCACTGAAATATCCACAAGGCAATGGAGAAGTGGAACAGGCAGTCAAGACCATCAAACAGTTACTGAAAAAAAAACAAAGACCTGTACATAGCACTGCTTATGTACATGGCAACCCCTCAATAAAATGTTCATCCTCAGCAGAACTCCTCATGGGCTGAAAGCTCCAGACAAAAGTCCCAGTTCTTCCCCAAACCCTCAAAACTAAAACTCCTGACTATGAAGCTACTGCTGACTGTTAGCTGCTTCATGGCAGCTATTTTTCAAGGAAAAACGGAGGCAAAAAGGAAGAAAGGCAGACTTCCAATCTCATACATCAGTGGTAGAAATATTCAAGAAGTTGTTCACAAAAGTCAAGGCAGAGCCATTTGGCTGTGAGTAGCTGTCATGGAGTGCAGCGGGCAACACTGAACCTGGTGATGCCAACAGGTGACAGGTGACAGGTAACACAGTGTGACGCTGAGGGCAAACACATAGAATAGATATGTTGGGGGTGTTTTTGTTGTTCTTGTTGTTGTTATACTTATAGCCCTGATATGGCTCTATGCAGTCAGCTGGACTCTAAACAAAAATAGCAGCAACAATAATCTAACTGATCTAATCTCTCTCTCTCTCTCTCTCTCTCTCTCTCTCTCTCTCTCTCTCTCTCTCTCTCTCTTTTCTTTCTCTCTCTCTCTCTCTCCCCTTCTCTTTCTCTCTCTCTCTCTCTTCCCTCTCTCTCTTTCTTCAATTCAAATGTATTTCATTGACTGATACTAGTGTAATATCTATAAGATATGTTATCTGTCGTGTGATGTAGACCCTCTTAAAACGAGGGCTGGTTGTAAAGAAGCATTTATAGATTTACTAATTTCTGACCTTTGTTCTGATTGCTCTCTCTCTCTCTCTCTCTCTCTCTCTCTCTCTCTCTCTCTCTCTCTCTCTCTCTCTCTCTCTCTCTCTCTCTCTCTCGTCTCATTGTCTCAAATGTATTTCTTTGACTGAAAGTGTAAAATTCCATTGTTGGAGTATCTATGTTATCTAGGGTATAATTTGTGTGTAATGTGATAAAGGCCATCTTTGGGCAAGGGCTGGATGTAAAAAAGCATATATTTTGCTTATTTCATACCCTCATAAATAAAATTTGTTCTTGTTCAAGCTTATCTGTTTTCTCTCTTGCTTTCTCTTTCTTTCCCTCTCTTGCTCTGCCTCTCACTTGCCCATGTGTGCATATGCATATATAGTGTGTGTGTGTGTATGTGTGGTGTGTGTGTGTGTGTGTGTGTGTGTGTGTGTGTGTGTGTGTGTGTGTGTGTGTCAAATGGCAGCCATGTAGATGTAGACAGACCTATTCAGCACCACAGCACTGACCATGCTTCTTTTCTCCAGTCTGCAACTGTGAGGGGTGTCAATCATTAACAGATGCAGTGGATGTAGGGAAACATTGATGAAAATCAACAATTGAACAAGGCATATATTATAAAAATTCTCCCTGCTTCCCTCTTATTTCTTTGGTATTACCTATATGCCTTGGAAGCAACCCTGTATATGTTCTGTCTTGTCTATGTGTGTGTGTTTGGTCAGTTTAAGAATAAAAGACTATGTCAATCTTGAACATAAGACCAATATATTGTATTATTTCTCTCCTCTCTCATAGTTGTGTGTAGGGTAGTTGCAGAGTATAAAGGTAGGCTTGGGCGCTCCTTTTTTGAGGAGTGTTCTGAGCTTACGGTTTTTGTGCTTTGTGTCTGCTTCTATGCTAGCTGAATGGGTAGCGCAAACTATGTTAGATTTGAGAAGTTCAACAACATGGGAGATAATTTCTATGTGACTCTCAAGAGTTATGTCCTTTGGTTGAAGGCATATGATATATTGTTCAAGGAGAAACTGGCTCTTTTTTGTTTTTATTTTAATTGATAAATCACATGTTAATCCAGTAACGTGTACTGCCTTCATAGTATTTGTTCTGGTCGAGGCATATATCATCCCCTGCTCAGATTTCAATCCACCTAGTCAAATTTATCATGTACCCCTACTTTATTCTTCAGACTGCAATACCCCTTATAACTTTTTAAAGACCACTAATCACAGGCAGTCTACTATGTACAGTCTACAGGCATCAAACAGCTCTTGCTAATCATTTACAAAATATTTCTGAAGATATACGCCTAAAAACCTGTGCCTTGTGACTGAATTAGTCAGATTTATATCAGTTTACCCTATCACCAATGCCACTTTCGATATTTCCTATTATTACCCATTCAAGTGTCCTTATTAGTGTTCCAAACCCAACACTTCCAGTAATTCTAAGCAGCATTGATAATTAGGTCTTATTACTTATGCCAGCTATCATGCTATGGTTTCATTAAATTTAAATGATTCATCATTCATTTCATGTGATAAGGTGAATTAAACTGTACACATCGCTTTGTTCTCTGGACTTTTCAGCCTCAATGTAGCCAAGTTAATTTACTACACTGTCACTACACAATAAAAGTATGTACGCTCCTCTGCATGAACTTGATGAAGTTAAATTAATCAAAAGACGAAGCCGGTACGCCCACGATGTTAGCAGCAAGACAAAAATTCAAGATTTCATCACAAAGGCAACTTACTTCCAATACGAAAGATCCTTGGAGAAATGATGTATTGATTCAAACAAGAAAACGCAGGAAATGAATGACATCTGATCTCACTCTGTTATGTTTCGTTTGTACAGTTTTAAAAGTTCTCTTTCGTTGCTACGGTTGTGAGTGGGAACATCCCTGTTTCAGGAAACGGCCTTGACCCGCGGAAGTGATAACCTTCGAAGAATTATAGGCCAACAGTCTCATTGCTGTCATATTCTCAACTCAAAACATTCTTATTTGGTGCGTCGTCACGTTTCATTTTAATCGCTTTAATTACGACATATCTGAAACTGTGTACGATTGCACTATGAAAACAACATCAATGATCACAACACCAGACAAACACACAAAAAAAGCGCTTTCTTTCCGAAGTTTATGCGCACGGTGCTGTCGCGTTTCAGCACCACAGACATATATATTTTAGATGACTGTGTTCAGCACCCACCCATCCCGCCTCACAGTGCAATGCGGCTTTGGCAATAATTCGTGCTTTCTGCATTGCATAGTATAGATGACGTTAATGATATGACAATGGCTTCGGTTTAATATGACTAGTTTAGTTTTGGTTCTGTTGTTATATGGCTGGTCTAGGCTGTGTCCTAGTTTTATTGTACTGGATTTAGTTTGGTTGTGTTTAGGTCTTGTTTCCCAATAGGCCTAAAAAGCTAAGCATGGTTCAGTAACATTTTCTCCCTTCACTCTAAATAACCTAGTTAGGCTAGTAATCTTTAAACTACTGGCCTGTTCGTTGAACAGACAAGGTGTGTTTATTCCATATTTTACTGTGAAAAGTGTATAGTGATTAGTCATGGGAGTAGGTGGTCTGGGGTAGAACAGATGAAAGAATAAAAATAGAATCATCACAGAAAACAAAGCAACCTGTCTACTTAAAGATTACCCCCACCTACCGACATCCTGCCCTGTTGCACGCATATAATGTTTTTAAACATTAAACGAATGGGTTGGCTTGTAAACGATCATGGCATTACTGAAGAAATCATCTGGGTGGAAAAAACAACTTTTTTTCCCATTCAAAGTCAGTTGTAGAAAAATTTCTTTAAAACACGGTCTTAAAAACAGAACAGAAAACTTTAAATCAATAGCAGTGGCAGAGTTGTAAATAATAATTTTAAAAATTGATTATTTTCCTACATCAAAGTTAGTTTTTAAAAACATGCTTTCAAACAACCAAAAAACAAACAAAAAAACAACAACAACAACGGAACTTAAAACTTTAAATCAGTAGCAGTGGTTGGGCCTGCATATGGCCTGATAGGCATGATAGTCAAGAGGAGAGATGTTGGACTTCCACACTTCCACATTTCAGCCTGATGGGTGATGGGCAGAGACTCGATGATTTTTCAAATCTCCAGGTCAACATTCGAAAGGATCTGCTAGTGCCTAAGCCCCTTTCGTATATATGCATACAGAATATCAAATTTGCACATGACAGGTCCCATAAGTCATGTCAGTGGCTGGCTTGCGGAAACAAAAACAAAAAACATGCAGCATATGCGCCATCCAAAGATGCAGACTGTGCATCTACATAATGGAACGTGGTCAGCTTGTCTAACAGCCTCTACATTCTCCAATAAAAAGGCTGTGCAATGTAATGAATCAAACGAGTTTGGAGAATAGCGCGATGCAAAAATGAGTTATAATCATTCGCAGCTATTTACATGTAGAAGCTGACAAATTTTTTATTCTTTTTTAAACATTCCATTTTATTTTATTGAACATGTATAAGCACATTGTTTTGCCTATACTGTGAAGGCACAGTCTCCATACTCTGTCTTTGGTGGGCATGCATTTTGGATGTTTTCATGTTTCCATAAGTCACTGCACACTGTCATGACTTACAGGACCTTTAAAATTAACGTTCATATTTGACATTGTGTATATGTATACACACGAAGGGGGTCGTAGGTACTAACATACCTCTACGTACGTTAATCACAGAGATCAATCGGGGAAAACTCAGTTACAATTGAACCTACATGTTCTGACGTGAAATCCAACATCAGAATGGAGCACGATATAGTGACTGATGTCGAACTGATAGAATCACACCTCGATCCAACTACAGGTGAGTAGGCATACCAGTCTTTAGTGTCTGGTGTAGGTCCCCATGTGGGACAGAAGATCGATGCTGGAAGCAAACGCTCCTTTGAAGGCACTGAATGGGAAAGAGCTCAATGACCCAAGGCTTCATCTCAGCCAGTCTCTCCTCTGCTGAATAAGCTGTTCTGCACTATTCAGAATCTGCATGAACTGCTGTCGCCATCAAGTTGTGCTGTTTGAAATATTTTCCCAGCTGGTAATGTTGATGCCGCAGCAGATGAGGCTGGCCTTCAGAGCATCCGTACATCATCCTATTCAGCCTCTGATAACCTTTTCTGGTCAGATGTTCGGCTCTCCATCCAGAAGCATACTTAAAGTGGGTGTACAGCAGTTTGAACTCCTCCTCCCCTTCCCCCCTCCCCCCTCCCGCTCTTCCTCCCACTTTGATGGGGATTTTTTCGTCCCATTTTCTACGCCACTTTAATGGCCACTGAAGCTGGAACAGTTTTTACAATGCGATGATGATGATGTCGATGAGGATAATAATCATGATGCTATTGAGTTCCATCTAGGATTGAGACTGCGTGACAAGGTTGTACTCTACGCTTACTATCATAATATATCCTGGCGTCAACCAGGCCGGAGAGATACAGACACCTGCGGTGTCGGTCAGAAGATTTGAGCAATACCTCAATCCGTGAAGTGGATGAGACTCGACTGTGTGGTCCCATTCTTCCCAATGAGCCCATAGCACGCCCAACTCTGGTTAGGAGCCGGTTAGAGCTGAAAAATCCCACAATGATTTTTGAAGGTACTGATGGGGATTCGAACCCACAACCTTCTGGTCGGTAGTCCGTTGCGTTAACCACTACACCACACGACTGGCACCTTGATACTTATTCATTTTTCTGTTCCTTCCTTTAAGTCATTAATTAGTGGATGCAAATAATAGTTCCACGTGCTGTCTTAGTTTTTGGTTTTATTGTTATTAATCGAAGACTTATAACCTAACAATCTTTCAGTGAACAACGAGGTGAGTATAAATTTCTGGCTACTCTTATGATCTAATCCGCGGTTCTTGTATTCATTTTACAACAAAGAAGGGCGGGGGGGGGGGGGGGAGCTTTTTGGTGGCGACTGTGGAGTAAGTTTATTCATTTTTATATATTTTTAAATAATGCATTATTTGTTTGCCATGCACGCGCTTATGTATGTACATGTGTGTATGTATGTGTTTGTGTGTGTGTGTGTGTGTGTGTGTGTGTGTGTGTGTGTGTGTGTGTGTGTGTGTGTGTGTGTGTGTGTGTGTGTGTGTGTGTGTGTGTGTGTGTGTGTGTGTGTGTGTATTCTGAATCAGTGTACACTATTCAAAATACGATTACACAACATTGCAAACTGGACATTTCTTAGTTCTTTAATGGGACAGGGGGATGGTGAAATTATAAAAAAAATATATAAAAAACATAAAATGTATAAAATCATAAAGACCCTTCCGGAACTCCACTCTCAATGACTGTCAATGTGAACAAGAAATAACACGAAAAAAGAATCAGAACGCGTATTTGATACAACCAGACAAGACAAGTGCTAATCGGCCAACTGGCCTTTCTCAAGCGCAGACGTAAGATCACAAACGAACAAATACCAAGTAGGCCTACAAAAATTAGAAGAAAAAGACTGAAACATCTCTGCTGCTTCGTCCTTTTCTCACACTGGACGAAACAGCAGGGAAGTTTCGGTCTTTCTCTCCTAATTTTTGTATCTGGCTTGTTGATGACAATCAAAGTTATTAAAGCACCCGAAACATAAGATGATGTTGGCTGAAACGTAGCCTCTGTTTTGATGAGGCTAAGTTTTGTTTGGCCAAAGCGATTGCAGCCACGGCAAATAGACTGGTGACGTGCTGGATGTCTACATGCAAGAGTAAAATCAGTGCACATTCGTCTGCAAAGAGAAATCCCGCAGGACGGCTTTGAACACTATGGTTTTTGCTTGGAGTCTCGACAGGTTAAAAAGAGTTTTCCATCTGAGTGTAATTTTTTAAGTCTCTACATAAATCAACCAGCATTGCAGCAAAGAGGCTGGAGAATAGTGTGGGCGCTGGAGTACATCTGTTTCACTCTGTTCTGTTATGGAAGAGGAAAGAATACCTCCCCTTTCTTTGAATCCTGGCCAGCATGCCACTGCGGAAGGAAGCAATCAGCGAGGCAAGTCTCTGAGGGCAACTTGTGCAATATCTCCTACAGACACTTCCTGTTAACAGAGTCAAATGCTTTGGTCAGATCTATAAACATCATGGTTTTGTTCATGACACTTCACTTGCTGCTGGTATTTGGCAAACACCATGCCACTCGTGCCTCTTCCATCACTACAGTCACCTGAGACCCAGGAGTGATGGGCTCAGCTATATGGATGATGACTGTTAAGGATTATCAAAGACGTTCCTTGCAATGCACGGGCGGGATGTTTCACAATGATTATCACATAAGGTGTTATCGCCCTTCTCCTTGGAAATGCAGATGATCACAGCATCTCATTAAATAACGTCTTTAGGAATTTCTTCCTTTTGCGTTATAGACTGGTATAGTATTGTCAAGTTCTCGAGGAGCATTTCGCCCACAATCTTGCAGATATCTGCAGGAATATCATTAGCTCCTAAAGCCTCCCAACACGTGGCTTGCTTCAGGGCTTTGGTTCTCTTGGAACTGGAAGGTAGGTCTGCTAGTAATAACTTTACTGTCAGTTGGTGGTGTGTACTGTAATTGCATCCTCAGATATTGACGATTTTCAGTTTAGCAATGCGTTAAAGTATTCAGCATGATAAGATGTCAACTTTCTCTGTCAGAAAAAAATGGAAAGGTCAAAAGCACAAATCGAACCAGAAGCCTTTTGTCTGTACTTTCTGTGTGCTCACTGACCATGTCATTGGAATCAACAGCAGCCTGGAGTTCTGCAGCGTTGGTACTGAGGTGTTCCTTGTGAGTAGCACGGAGCTTTTGTCAATGAGCTTGCTGATCTCTTTATTACTTTCACCAACTTAAGCCAATCACACGTTGACAATTTACAAAACTTAGAGTATTAGCCATAAAGCTGTAGAGAGCTTCTTGAATAATGTTAGCAATACAAAACTTATAATGTTAGCAATAAAACTAACATAACACTTCCAAGAAATAATCATCTCAGCCTTGCCTAAACAGAGGGTCTGTAAAGTCATTCGAATCGAACTCTGAATACAACAGATTTATTAATTCATTCATTGACTAAGATTTTACATTAACCACTAACAAGGTTACAAGGGCATCTCTAAAACGAAACTAATTCCTAAGGTTGTTTATAATTTTTGGTAACATTACGTGGTATACTTTACATTAACCACTAACAAGGTTACAAGGGCATCTCTAAAACGAAACTAATTCCTAAGGTTGTTTATAATTTTTGGTAACATTACGTGGTATACTTTACATTAACCACTAACAAGGTTACAAGGGCATCTCTAAAACGAAACTAATTCCTAAGGTTGTTTTTATAATTTTTCGTAACATTACGTCATATACTTGTTCTTTCTTAAACAGCAGTTTTATCTTATTATCTTGCAAAGGTTGCCTTCGAGATAAACACAAAAATTACTACGGAGGAAAGATTGGGGGTTAAAAACGGGGAGGGCAGCTGAAGCTGAAAATAAAAACAAAACGATTATCGATACACGACCTCATGACCCAACTCCCCCATGCTTTATATGTATCGTCACAATTAATTTTAACAGATGGTTCAGTAATCTCATTCATTTTGTCTTATCAGGGCTCTTCCCCTCGTGGAAAGTTATTAAGCAAGCACTGACCAAATTTAGATGTGGTATGTCACAAATAGGCATGCAATCCAGGCAATATACAGCAACTGTTATAAAAGACGTTACATGTAATTCGTGTCTCTATGACATGGAGGATAAAGTCTATTATTGTTTTATGTGCCCTGCTCTTAATAACATAAGAAAAAAACTGATTCTGCAAACATACTAAGTATTCCAATTTCTCTCAACAAAAACTGAGCAAATATCAGTAACTTAGCATTACTATGATTTTTAAGCGTGGAAAAGCAGTGATGATGATTTGCATTCTATGACAAAGAATTTGGTAGTATGAATGAGTATGCCAAGTAGTCATTACGGTTTGGGCTATGTGCTGAGGAGTGGTTTGTGTTTATGATACACTGTGGTCTGATTCTACTGATTGTTTCAATCACAACTTTTTCCGCTTTTTCAAAAAAGAATAAAGAAATCACGAAAGTACTGGCCTGTTCATTGTACGGATGTGTGTATTATTCTGTACTTGAATCGTGAACAGTGTACAGTGATTGGACAAAGGAGTGGATAGCCTGGGGTAGACGTGAAACAAATAAAAGCCATCACAGCAAAGAAACCAAACTATTTTTAAAAAAGTACATCAAGCTATCCCCGCGCCCGCAGTAGCCAGTCACTATATAGCTTGCCTCGTACAATGATAATTTCACTTGTGCAGCGCAAAAGGTCCATGGCAGTCAAGAACATGCTTGTTGCACTTTGCACGAATAGAACATTACCAAACTTTCAGTTAATTTAAGCAAAAACAGACACTGACAACAGACGTCTGTGGGTGACCTCCTGGATCCCCAGACCACAGACTTCAGCGATGTTGTTGAAATAGGAGGTGTGTGGCCGTCCCTTTCTTCTCCTCGCCTCAACTTTCCCCTGCATGACCGTTGGTATCAAATCTGTTTTGGTGTTTCTGATCACATGGCCTGCATATTTCAGCTTTCTTTTGTTGATCTCTATTAGCAGTTGGCGCTTGACATTCAGCTCCTTTAACACGCTGTCGTTTGTTCTTCTGTCTGTCCATCTGACTCTGAGAAGTCGTCTATAGAGCCACATTTCTGCTGTACTGATTTTATTTTCTTCGTCTTTTCTTAGTGTCCAGGCTTCGCAATCATACATTAAAACAGGTCAAATCAAAATTTTCAGGATTCTTAGTTTTAAATATTTGGGAAGCCCTCTGTCTTTCCATACGTTGTTAAATTGGACCATTTTTTGTTTTGCCATGCCAATTCTTGTTTTCACATCTTTGGTGCAGGAGCCGTCATTTGCTTGAAACGTTGGACATTTTCTAAGTTTGGATGTTCCTGGCCTTCTTTTCTCGCTATGTGTGCGACTTTCGTTTTTTTTGTTTTGTTTTGTTTTTTGTTTTTTTTGCATTCAGTCTCAATCCTGCCCTGCAACCTGCTGCATCTAATCGGTAGAGACTTCTCTTTTATGCAGTGTCGTCTGCATATCTCAGGTTGATGATGTTTCTTCCTCCAATCTTTGTTCCCATCTCTTCTAGAATCTTCCACTCTAATGACCTGCTCTGTATAAAAGTTAAAAAGATGAGGCAAAAGGATGCAGCCCTGCCTGACTCATTTTTTAATGCCAAAATATTCGCAATGTGCATCATTCCATCTGATGGTTGCTTTTTGGTCTTCGTATAATGCTGTTTGGGGAAGCCCATCTTTGCCATTGTGTTAAAAAGTTGATGGTGTATGACACTATCAAATGCCTTGCTGTAAGGTAATGAAAGCTTCTTGTTCGCTGTTCCTGACTTTTTCTATCAAAATCTGTAAGACAAATAACATGTGAGACAAATAACATGTCTGTTGTGCCCCTTTTGGATCTGTAACCAGCCTAACAATCAGAGAGTGCTTCTTCTACTTTTTGTTTCATTCTGTTCAGTATGATGATTAGCAGTACTTTACTGGTATGGTTGATTAGGGAGGGCTATGGCTCCATAGTTACTGAAGTCCTTGGCGTTCCCATTTTTATATAGCATGACACATTTTTGTAGCTTCCAGTTATCAGGCCACTGATATGATTCCCATGTTCTTGTACACAGGCGATGTAAGGCTTCTCCAGTGTTCTTTAACAGTTCTCCTGACACGTTGTCCAATCCAAGTGATTTTCCTGATTTCAGATGATCTATTGTTGCTGTGACCTCGCTGACAAGAGTTTTTGGTTCCAATACTTCAAAGTCAAAGCAGGGAATATCTTTTGGGAGGTTTGGTGTGTTGTCATGAAAAAGTTCTTTGCTGTACTCTGCCATCTTGATAGAATATCTTCCATCTCTGTTCAGGTTTCTCCCTCTTTACTGTTTATGCTTTGAATTTTTCCTTGAAAAGTTGTGGATTTCATATTTCTTATTTGCAGAAACATTTCTTTTGTTTTTTTCTCTGAAAATTTGCCTCTGTGATTTGTGAGCATTCTTCTACTATCCATGCCTTCTTATCTCCTCTGGTTTTGTTTCTTATTCCTTTTTTTCTTTTTTCAGCTTTTTGTAATCTTCTGTCTTGTTGTTCCTTCATGCTTGGCTGTTCTCTTTGGCTAGTTGGAAAACTTTATCGCTTATGTATGACCTTGGTGGTTTGTTTGTACGCCTTCATAGTTTTGACTCCGCAGTTTCGAGGTATACTTTTTTTCATGTCCTCCCAAATATTATTTGGAAAGTTTCGTTTGCTTTCAATTCTTCTAGGAGAGCAGAGAAGCGGTTGTTTGTTTCAACTTGGTATTCAGCTTTGATTTTTGGATCTATAAGTGTGTCTAGATCGTATCTGATTTGCTTCTTTGCTTTGTGTTGTTTTTGTGCTTTCGTTCTTAGAGTTGCAGTTACAAGCACGTGGTCTGTCTCACAATCCACTCCTGGTCTAGATTTTGCATTCACCACTGACGTTCTCCATTTCTGGTCTATCATGATGTAATCTGTTCGATGTCTGCTTCCATCAGTTGGTAATGTCCATGTATTTTCCTTCTATTTGGATGTTTGAAGAAGGTGTTTGTGATTGTTAGATTGTTGGCTTGACAGAAAGTTGCTAGCATGCTGCCCCGTTCGTTTCTACTTCCCAGTCCATGAGGTGCTATACCACGTTCCCTGTCTTCACTTTCACCTGCTTCAGCATTTAGATTCCCATTATTATGCAGATTTCCGTGCTGGGTATCTTGTCTTTTGTTGTTTGTAGGTCATTGTAGAACTTTTCAGTTTCTTCTTCTGTGCTTTTGGATGTGGGGGCATAGACTTGGATGATATCTAGTGGAGCTGGCTTGGTATTTAGGTTTGCCATGACTATTCGATCACTGATGGCTTTGTGGCTTTTTAAGCATGCTGCGTGATGTTTGTCTAAAATGATAGCTACTCTGTTTTAGCCTCCATTTCCATTTCCACTGAAGGCTATTGTATAATCTCCTTTTTTGAAGATGCCTTCCTTGTTCCATCTGATCTCACTCAAGCCTATTATGTTGATCTTATGTTCATCTAATTCTTTCAGCAGTATTTCCAATTTGCCTGATTCTCCCATTGTTCTGATGTTCCACGTTCCAGTGGTGACGTCTTTTCTTCTTGCTTTTGTTTTCTGCCTGATTTTAAAAATAATATGAATGTATACAAGTATTCACAGACATGCACACAATGTATGACTGAAAGCACTGTATGTCCAGTCTGTCCCAATGCCTGTTTAAATGCTTTTTTTTACGATCAGGTCAGGCAACAACAACAGATACATTTCCTGTTTACTTCCTCTTTGTACAATCAGCAGACAGTTATATAGTTTAGATATCACTGAAGACAAACACTGACTTAGACTGAATGCCTTTTTATTAGTAAAATGACAGATGATTCTGCAAGATCCATAGTTAACCTGGCAAAGTTTTTTTTTGAATACGAGAAAATAGTATTTGTAATGCAGGCCTACAAACAAGAAGCATTGTATGTCCATTTGTGTTTAGTATTTTACAATACACAATATTCACATGAATATACAATGATGTACATGTATGTTGATATTTTGCTTAATTGCATCTTAAAGAAGAACGTGTGTCTCATGATTTTTTTCCCATGAAAGGGGCTGTTGGCCCAATTCTTTAAAATTCCGAGTTCGAAGTTATCTCTGTTTCTGTCTGTCTGTCTCTGTCCATCTCTGTCTCTGTCCATCTCTGTCTCTGTCCATCTCTGTATGTCTGTAGGTCTGTCTGTCTCTGGCACGTACATACACGCATACATAAAAGAATGAACACACACACACACACACACACACACACACACACACACACACACACACACACACACACACACATACACACAGGATGCTAAGCTAAAGAACACTCAGCCTGTCAGGACTGTGACCCTTGACCCAAGTTGTGATCCTCTCTCTGTGTCAAACAACTACCTCAGCTTGCTACTGTCTTGGGATATTGAGTTTGGATGGTGCAACAATTTTCCCACACAGCGAGTTAGCTTCTTTCAAACGAAAATCGAAAAGAGGATAAAATTTCACACTTTATTATCAATATCAACCACCTCATCTAAATAACCTCTTACTTAATTTTTTTTTCATCAATTTAACGGCAGCCACTTTTCCTAAAAAAATTGTGTCGCAATTTTTGTTTCTGTACACTTATCTGCTGAGTAAGAAGTTCTTTAATCCAAGTTCTTCCTCAATTAGTTGTCTGAATTGCAATGCCACGTGGGCATTCTGATCTGCAAAATGAAGGTAGAAGAAGGTGGCACAGTCTTGGTAGCCCAGTCAGTCAATAGCTCTGAAATAGACCAATATGGCTGCATCCAGTTGATCCCAGACCCCAGTCAAAAGCTGAAAATGAATCTAAACTACAAGAAGCGCTCATAGGTTCCCCAAATAAAAATACCCAGATCAGCTATCAGATATAGAGACTTTGCTTTCAACCAAATCAAGCTAGTGCTCAAGCATAGGAAGAGAAATGAAAAACCAGAATTTCCAATTCAAAACACAGTACACCAATGGGGGAACATCTGACCCACACCCAACATCACTTTGAAAAGGACAATGTGCAAGTTCTCGACAAAGAATCAAGATGGTTCCAGATGGGAGTAAAGGAGGCAGTCTACATCGTCGCAAGGAACCCCTCCCTCAACCGTGACCGGGGCCGACACAACCTGCCTTCGGTGTACTCCTCACTCGTTCAGTCGCGCTGTCGTGAGTTCGCTCACGGCGGTGCGCACTGAAGCCAGATCTCAACCCAGCAGTTGCGCTAAAGAGGTCGGCCGGATCGCCAATGAAAGCTACGTAGTGAATAGCCATTTTACCGAGAGATGTGTTTAGTCCAGTAGTCATTATATCAATATTGTGATATCACAACAACATACACTGGCTGACACTGATACATACAACACCACTATAAACATAATAATCAAACGAAGTCAACACAACTTGATTCACTCAGCATAATAACCACCACTAAAAAGATACACACAAAACACCAACATACACAAAATAATCAATTACAGATTACTTTTTACTATGCAGTTAACACATTTTGACGTACATAGCACTATTAAACTACCACTGATAATTAGGTAGCTTCTGATCATTGATAATTAAGTAACTTCTGCAAAGGTCATTGTTAACTGAGAAAATTCCAGAAACATTCACAGTCCACACAACCTTACTTCAACATGGGTCAGGTACTATTCCCCATCAAGTTCATATCATCATTATCATCATCATCATCATCATCATCATCATCATCATCATCATCATCATCATCATCATGTGCCCTGCTGCATGGCATTGCCAATCACTGCCCTCCATACAAATCTATCTTTTGTTGCTGTAAGTACATATATCACCCTCTCTGTCCTCAGCCACTCTGCAAATCCGTCCAAAATTTTCTCCCTGGGTCTACCTGGTGCTCTCTTTCCCTCCAGCTTTCCTGCTGTGACCAGGCGCTTTAATTCCCCTTTCCTCATAAAATGGCCTATAAATGTTGCTTGTCTTTTCCTAATCTTCCTTATGAATGTTCTTCTTGTGTCTGCCTCCTTCACGACTGCCTCGTTTGTTTTCTTTGCTGTCCATAAAACTCTCAACATTCTTCTTAGAAACCACATTTCACCTGCCTCATTCCTGTTCTGGCTTTGAGTGTTGACTGTCCATGCCTCACAACCATACAACAGTATAGGTTCTATATAACATTCAAGAATTCTTCCTGATGTGAATTGGTAGGCATTTGTTGATAAGAACACTTTTCATCTTCTTGAATGCTGTTTTGGGTTGGCCGATTCTGCTGGCTATTTCTGATGTGCATCTGTCATCTAGTGAGATGATCGTTCCCAGATATTTAAACTTATCAACCTGTCTCAAACTCGTGCCATTTGCTGTTATTTGTGCGAGGGGATTTCTTGCTTTTTTTTTTTTTACTGATTACCATGATTTCAGTCTTTTTGGTATTTAGCTCCAGCCCTTTATTATCCCATCACGTTATCAAAATTCAATTACCCATCGCGATTAAATTGTCCACCTGCCGAAGCTTTCCAATCACCACACTCTTTAGTGGTTAACTAGGCCTCCACAGATAGTTGAACAGCTCCAGTTATAGCAACATACAGAACGCCCCCTCTGCCAGATAACACAGGACAAAGGAAGAGCAACGCCACGTGTGGTCTCTGACTCGGTCCTCTTCTCAACACAGAACACAGACATTTCGTTCTGTTCTCGCTGCATTGACAGCAATACAAACTTTCTTAGACTTGCACTGACGTCCAGAAAAACAGCTGGACTGTCCTCATGTCTCAGACAAGGAAAAGCTTATGATGCATGTCTGCTTACACAACACACACAAGACACAACCTGCTCACTCAGCTGGTCAAGTGACTTACACTGGGACTGGGCTACGCCTACTCTATGGACGCTTAGGGCGCAGCAAATCAAACTAAAGCTAGATCTAGATGCTAGTGGCTAGCTGAAACGGTTGTAGAAAATCTTGCAAACCTAGTAAATCCAAGATGGTGAAACGCATGGAAAAACAGATGAGTTTGCTTAATCTGAGTAAAATTGCTGACAACCCATTGCCTAATGTCTCTTCAGTACTGACAAAAATCATAACTACTTTTTTTTCTCTCCATAACTGCAACAACTCAGCTGTAAGGAACTTCGTAGATATCCCTCTTGACACACTGTGTCAGGTTCTCTAACCTGACACATGCTTCCAAAGAAGAAGAATGATGACCTTTTACTTAATTACAAAAATATCCATCGCCTGAACAGACACTCCGTCTCATTTACACACGCTCACATATGTACAGGATGCTGAGATAGGTTACACTCACCCTTTTAGGTATGTGATGCTTGACCCCAGTTGTCATCCTCTCTCCAACCAGGTGGCTCGTCCTAGTCATGAACCCGAGGCTGTTGAGCTCCTGGGAGCTCCTACGTGTTGGCTGTAGACTACTATAGGCAAGTTCATCCTTCCAGTGATGCCATGTTAACATCAATCACATCCTCACGTCGTTTCGCTTGCCAGTTGAGGTGGTGTGCCAAAATGTGAAACTTGGAACCAGCCATGAGAGATTTAAGAGATAGATGGGGACCAGTATTTTGATCCGTCCATCCTACATCTACGGTGCAGATGCCAGAGAACAAAAGTACTACCTCAATCCGGAGTCCCCAACCCACCACAACAGAATGACATAATAAAACATTTAAGTATTGTCTTCCTCAAAAGTTTCTCGTTTGTTTTGTAATTTATGTTTCGCGTTTCAGGTCAGCCAGTTTATTCTGTCTAGTAAAAGACTTTTGTTTGCTAGTCTTTGTTTGTTCTTACCACTATGCGTTCCTTTTCCTTGGGGCTGTAAAAACGTATCGGCAATCTGCACGAAGACGAAGGCCAGGTTAACGTGCCGATAATCATACTACAATTTTACAATTACGGTGTGAAATCTAGTAAAATTATCATGAATATAACTGTTTACAATATACAGTTTACTTATTTCAAAAACGATTTAAGATTTGTAAGAAAATATCGAGAATTACATTCACAACATTACCCATGACCCATGTGACAAAATGTCAGCTTCCAGTCTTGTGTGAACATTATAAACAGCAATATAGGCCAAATCAGTTACTTATTCCTTTGCTGTAGGTCCGGCACGGGGTTTCTTCTCGTCAGCGCTATGAGTGGAAAGAACAATGATAATCAAGAACAGGTTGGTTTGTATGCGTTACGAAGGAGGATTGTAACTTTTGTTACAACGCAGAAAATCAGGTTGTCTGGAAGTGGAAGCAAGTTCGTCTGCTTGTAACGCGCGTTCATGGGACTCTATACTATCGCTCTAGGTTTTTATTTTTTTTTTTTTATGTTTTATATTTTTCTAATAGAATACACAACATTGCATGAGGTTTTCAGAATATTTTTGAAAATCAGACGTAAGGAAAGAACTACTTGCAGTTGTAAGTCATAGTGACAAGGAAAGAACCGTATGAAATTGGGAATCACCAGTTTCCTATTATTATATTATATATTTTGATGTAGTTAATAATGGCCTACCACAGTACAAGTGAAGACTGGCGTTCCCTGTCCATACGTCAGTGGTCCAACATGTCTATCTTCAGTTCCAGTTCAATAAAATTTGAGTATAAAACAAGGGAGTGCTAGTGACAGCTGCAGGCTTAATGTATAAATTTATAATCTAGAATACAGCCTAACTGGCTATCCTGCTTAGGTGACTCTTCACATTTGTTTATATATTTCTTCCTGTTAAATGATTGCAATCATCATGTCGATATTCTGTCACTGTAACTTAGTGTAAAGGGGGTAGGGGTGTGACAGTACTGACACTGGTAAAAAATAGAAAGATTAATTTTACTTTCGAGGCCTTTTACAAAAACTAAAAATGTTGATGGTCTCTGATGGTTCATGGCGGGAAAGAAAACAGCAGATATTGAATTATGTAATAACTACTGTTTGCGTCCTCTTTGTTGGTATGGTGGTGGTGGTTTGAGAAAATTCTTAGTGCCTTCAATATCAACAATGCTGTGTACCATGTAGAGCATGGCCAAGCAGGCTTCCTTCAATCTTCGAGAGAAGTCCATTTTTAAGTCTGGGATCATAGTCACCGGAAGTGCTGGAGGTTCTTTGACAATATCTGATCATGACAAAACACACTGCTTGATACTGGATGGCCTCAATATGATATGTTAGCCTGTTGTTGGGTGTGTGGGTCCCAGACACTGAGACAGTGTTATAGATTGTGTAAGGTGAGTGCAAGTGAATGGGTGTGTTCGGTGAGTTGTTGAGAGAGGAACTCTTGTGAAGACGAGGGAGGAAAAGAGTAACGGTGAGGGAGGAAAAAGAGTAACGGTATCAAAAAGATTTCATCTGCAACTGCTTGTGTTTTGCTATGGAGCAAATGATTGTTATTTGCCTTCTGTTCATTATTTAAAACATTTATTGCTGCTGGAAGCCAGGAAATACGTGTAAAGGTTGCAGTTTTAATTATTTGTTATGTGTGCTGCTTAGTACATGAGGTGAACTGAATGATTATCTTGTGACTGGTTCGTTGTCAGTATCATTTTAAATTTCCGTATTATTTGTTCATGACGGGACTCTACAAATGGGAGATGTCTGATAAACTGAAAATGGGTATTAACATTTGTGCAGCAGGTTGCGGTTGGATAACGCGATGTAGATTGAAGCTGGAGCCAGTGGAGGAACTTCGCGCAAATCCAGATGTTGATGTTCTTGTTTTTACTGATATTGTTGAAGAAAAATTTCAACAAGAGGTTGGGTAGCCTTGATGATGTTCAGACAGCAGTTGATTTTGAGCTGAATGATTCTGATGATCTGCAAGAGGAGATTGGTAAGGCTTCTGACTTCAGAGGAAATGTTAAGGTTTTAAGAGTTCGGGCAACCAAGTTGCTTGCCGCTAGTCAAAAGAAAGAAAAAAATCACGTTCGTCTAGTGGTTCAAGTATTGGTGTCAGCATCAAATACTGTGGAAGCAAAGCTACCTAATTTAGAACTTTCAGTTTTTGAAGGAGATGTCACCACATGGGTGTCCTTGTGGGAACAGTTTGAAGCTGTTATTGACGGTGACGACTTGCCAATTATTACAAAGTTTTCATACCTGTTGTCACATCTCAAAGGTGAAGCAAAGGATGCTGTTCAGGGTCTGTCTTTGACATTGGCAAATTACAAGGCTGCATATGATATTTTGAAGAAATGCTTTGGCAGACCAGAGATGATCATTTTCTCTCATAAGTCATATTCAGGAGTTGCTGTCTATTCAGGTTCCTCATCAGCCCAAGGTTGCTGTATTTTGGAGATTACTCGATAGCCTCCAGGCTCATGTGCTGTACAAAGTCTTGAAGCTTCTGGAATTTCTGGGAAAGAGTATGGTGTTATCTTCACTCCTCTTATTTTATCACGTCTTCCTTCTGAGCTGCGGATGGAGTGGGCAAGAGATGGTGAACACTGTGAGGGAGATCTTCACTTCCTTCTGGATTTCTTCAGGAAATCGAGTGGAGAGAGTGGTCACAGACATTTGTGGATGAAGAAGTGTACCAGTCAGAGAAGACCTCATTGGCTACGTGTTCAGCACTTCATTCTATGGCTGACAGTCATCATCAGCATCATGTGCCCTGCTCCATGGCATTGGCGATCATGGCCCTCCATATAAATGTATCCCTTGTCGCTGCAAGTACATCTCCCACCCTCCCAGTCCTCAGCCACTCTGCAAGTCTGTCCAGTATTTTTTCCCTGGGTCTACCTGGTGCTGTCTTTCCTTCCAGTTTTCCTGTTGTGACGAGGTGCTCTAATTTCTCTTGCCACATTCTAATTTCTCTTGCCTCATAAAACGTCCTATAAATGTTGCTTGTCATTTCCTGATCTTCTTCATTAATGTTCTTCTTCAGTTCTTGTGTCTGCCTCCTTCAAGAGTGTCTCATTTAGTTTCTTTGCTGTCCATGAAACTTTCAACATTCTTCTTAGAAACCACATTTGAGTTGCCTCATTCTTGTTCTGGCTTTGCGTGTTGACTGTCCATGCTTCACAACCCTGCAACAGTATCGGTTCTATGGAACACTCAAGAACTCTCTTCCTGTTGTGAATTGATAGGCATTTGTTAGTAAGAACGCTTTCCATTTTCTTGATTGCTATTTCAGGTCTGGAGAAGATTAAAATTTTCTACTACTAGCCAGCCGGGTTTGTAGATTTTAAGATCTACTAGCCTGCAGATATTTTCACTAGTCCGAGATGTTGCCCTGAAGAAGACTAATATTCTCTTTACGATGTTGACCAAAAATATTCAGCAGAATAAGCCATTGTTACAAAAAATATGGTCAAAATTTTTTCCGGAAACTTTCATCAGGGTGGGGGCGAGATGAACCGTGGTAGATCTAGTGATGACACAAAGATGCAAAAGGCAGATGATTGATCTCAAAGTTTGCATGGATTTTCCAACTGGTCGATTGTTATGTTTTGTAAAATTACTTCATTGTCATCCTGCAATATTTTCCCTTTTCATAATTTAAATCACTTACTGTTAAAGTTTGAGTTTGTGTGAGGAAGAGAAAGAGACAGAGTATGAAACCATTGAGAGAGAGACAGAGGGAGAGAGAGAGAATTTGTATACATATGTGTGTGTAACACATGTGTAATACAAATGATGAGAAATTTTGGCATTGGTGAGACTTGGTGAGTATGTTCATTAGAAGCAAGTCTAGCAAGAAAATTGGCAGTTCTATACACAAAGATGGTTAGTTAGCAGCTTTTAAAAGATAATCATTTTGTGTCCATTGGATCACTAGTCACACCTTATTCAATGGCTAGGTCTGTAGTGGTAATGAACGTTGCATCTGTTAGTTTTTGTTGATTGGTTGATGTGCGTGTGTTTGGTTTTTTGTTGTTATTGTTGTTAAATTTTGATTTCCAGTACTTTTCTTTCTTCTGAATTAAAGATGGAACCAAACTTAGCTATGAATAATTGAAGATATCATTTATGCAAATTAAAGGGGGGGGGGGGGGGGAGATAAAATAGAAATAAAGAATAAATGTGTTTCTCATGTTATCATATTGTTAAAGTACTTTACAGTAATTACACTGTAATTTGTCTAAATGTTGGTTTCATTTATTACAGGGTACAGGGCAGGATGATGATGATGATTTTGGAGAATTTGGAGGTTTTGAGGTGAGATAGCTGTATCACTGTATGTTGTGTGATCCTGTTAATATTATTACTATAGTTAGTATACATTTATTGTATTTGTAATGTTAAGTGTGAAGTGTAAACTAAAAGTCTTTTTCAGATCCTAATGTTACTGAAAATAATAACACAGCACTTTAAATTATGTTAAGTTACAAATTTATAACATTAATGTTTATGATAATTACAACTTTTCTTTTTTACTATGAAGAAAAATACATTGAAATTTGGTGTGTATGTTGGCATGTAAGTTAGTATGTGGTGTGTTGTGTGTGTTGTGTGTGTGTGTGTGTGTTGTTGGTGGCGTGTGTGTGCGCATGCGTGCGCGCACACCCGTGTGTGTGTGTGTGTGTGTGTGTGTGTGTGTGTGTGTGTGTATTTACATGTGAGTGTACACGTAACAGAAACTGATATCTGTAGACTCTGTCAGCAAGTATTTACCAGTAATTTGAGGATGATTTTCAACAAGCCTTGGACATATCAACGTTATGGATTATACAACTTCATCTGATGTACCTGATAGGGAAAAAAAAAGTTCCTTGTTATTTATTTCAGAAGTATTTGAGTTGGGTAAATTATGCCAATCTTGACTGTTGTGTTGCAGGCAGCTGACCCCATGGAAAATATGGGAGCTGCTGGAGGACAGGCAGTGGCATCACCCTGGGCTGCACTAGCTTCTGGTCAGTGATAGTTGTTGGCGTCCCTGACTGGAAAAAGTTGTTTCCTTTCATAGAACGTTTCAGATGGAGTTTTGGATGTTTAAAAAAGGCAACAAACAAGATGAAACACATGCCCACAGACACGCATACACCACACTTACATGCATGCGTGCATGCACATGCACACAATTGTACACATTTTTACAGACAAAAAAGCAAACAAACATAAAAAGAAAGTTAAAAGGGGAAACATTGAGCAGAATTTGATATTTTCAAGGAAGACATTTAGCAGAATCTGACATTTTTCACGAAAACAATTAGCAGAATTTGATTTGAAAATATCAGCCTTTTCACAACACTGCCTTGCAACAGCTACTATACACTATGCACACTTGAAGCAGGAAGCAGAAATGGCCTTAGGACACCCTGTTTTGGTCATGTTTATTTAATTTTCCTTAATAGACTGTAAAAGCTAGCTTATTGATGTAAAAACAACTTTTTCAGATCATTCTTTTATCTCCCTGGTGAATTAAAAACAATTTCTGTAGAGATTCATTTAGTTAGTGTTTTGTGCTTCTGAAAATGTCAACGTAAGCATCAAAATCAAAAATGCCAGACAGCCACTGGAGATTCATAAAAAGTATTATTTTCAGCATATGGTAGCCAAAAATGTAGAAAAAAAGAGATAAAAGACAATATTTCAACATTTTAGAATGAATGGGAACACATTATAACATAGCAGTTTCGTAATTAGCAATAGCATTATACAAATAGTGTGGATATACTATTTCAGTCATTTCACAAAATAACATAGTTTCTTCCAAAGCAATGGTTTGTTCATTCATATGACATCAAATAGCAAATGAAAAAGTAAATGATAAAGTGCATGTAATTAGGAAATTTAGAAAAGCCCAAATGGAAAAAAACAAGTTAACAAACAAACAAGTAAATAAACAAGAACATGTAGACAAACCCAGAATCAGGCAGAATGAAAAGATCAGTGCTGAAGAGAAGCAAAAAATATATGGAAAGTATACACCAACCTTTGAATTTGATGATGAAAACAGCCATGATGATAATGTGATGAATAAATACAGTTCATGAAAAGAACCTAATTGTCACTGACTTATGTCCAAAACAGGCAGCTTTGTGCTACAGTTTCCTCAGTTTTGATAACACTAAGAGTGAGTTCATAATATGCACAATGAAGTTTCATATGATTTATGTCCAAAACAGGCAGCTTTGTGCTACAGTTTCCTCAGTTTTGATAACACTAAGAGTGAGTTCATAATATACTCAGTGAAGTTTCATATCTAGCATACTCATTGGTCTCATGTTTGATCTTGTGGATAAAGTCATTAGTAAAAAAAAAATACCCGGTAAGCATTCAGTGGTGTAGGGTCAGCGATGTTTTGAAAGACATGGGGCTACAAACTTCATGTTTCGGCAGCTGTGAAAACATGTACTTGTGGAAATTTCGGAAGATATTTTACCCGTGGTGGTGCCATTATCTTCATCACCACTGTCGTCACTGGCAGTGTCAACTTCAGTGTCGGCTTCATATTGATCAGGACCCTTTATCTCCAGCTAAACTTTTAATCTGGCTGCAAGACCAAGTGATTTGTTGCCTGACTACTAGGGTAAAAGATGTCACTGTCAGTGACGTTCACACTTTGTTTGTCAACTTCAACTACATCTTCATCCGTTGAATATGCAGGATCGTTGTCATTTTCCGGCATATCATCTTCAAAATCTTTCAACATAAATTAATCAATGAAATGTCCTCTTTAAGCTGAAAAAATAGTATCAGATGACATAGAAAGGTTCCATTGTGTAGTTTCTACAAGTTGCGAGGGAATTTCTAGTAACGTACTGACACAGTTAATTTTAGAATAGGCGTCACGAGGATTTTCGCTACGTGTCTGCAAAGCCATTTTGGATGTAGCGATCGGGATCACTACACATGCTCGCAGAATAAGCAGGCGTAACGACAATTGTCGCGGCACGTCATAAAAAAATTAAGGAAACATTTAGCATAGTTTGATATTTTTAAAGAACATTTAAGTTTTAACGAAAAGGTAATATTTTAATCATTTTATCACTTAAGGTGAATTCAGTCAGCCATAGGAGTTCAGAACTGTATTGGACCTTCTTTTCCTGTTGCACTTTTCTGTCACTAGTTTGAGCAAGGCTAATGGTGAAGGTCCAGAATTGTTACGCTTTAACTGTTTTAACTGAGGTTTGTGAGGGGAAAATTGTGACTTAGGAGAGGACAGCAACTCAGAGGATAGGGTGCCACTGGCCACGTTCCAGCAAGTGTGGCACCCAGCACTGGTTCCACTGACAGTGAAGAAATTTGATCTCCTGGTCAGACCAAATCATACACTGCCAGCTGATGCCAAGCCTTTAGATTATTTCTTTTTGTTTTTGTACTGACAATTAGTAAACTGTAGTATGGACATTGAATGTCGTTTGTATTTAGTTTTGTTGTGGAAAGAAAAATACTGAAAGAATTTCCTGAGCAAACTGTGTAAAAATACCTGAGGAGTACTTGGTGACCACTGTGAGTACGACCATACAGAAATGCTGTTGGACACTTCAGGAAGGCCACGCTCTAATTCATTATTTATCTGTATGTGTTGTGGTCATGTATATGTGTGCTTCTCTCATTCTCATATATATGTGTCACTTATTTATTCATGTTTGGTGACATCTTTGGTGACGATGACATGACAGGCAGTGATTAGAAGGACATACTCACTTGGATATCCAAGTTAAGTATGCTTACCGACACCTGACGAATTTCTAGCTTTATAGCTGATCAGACATGCTCACAGTATACTCATGAACTGGGTAACCATAGTTTGGGGGGAAAAGCTTGAAAAAAAAATCGAAATCTAGGGGCAGTTTAATACAGGAGAGTTAATGAAAATATCAGACTTTTCATGAGGAATGTTGGCACATGATATTATTCTATACGAACGTGACTGAACAAATGAGAAAGATTACAAATTCATGCAAGGGTTTTGTTCGTTTGTGTGTGTTGGTCCACCATCTAAAAATGAACAAATTCATCATCTGCTCCACTCTCTGACAGCATCAACTGGAGGTCGTCACCAGCCAGATTTGCTGTGTCCTCAGAATACGTTCCCAACATATCTGGACCCTTCAGGTATTGCCGGCTCTCCCCTCCATGCAGAGGCAGACAGTGCAGAGGCTCTTGATGGTGGACCTGACGGTGGTCTACCTCCATTTGAGGCTCGTTTTGATGATGGAAACCAACATCCTCCAAGACTAGCGGCAGAGGTGCATTATGATTTACTTTGTTCTTTAGTTCCATTTCTTAGCTTATGCTGCTGTAAATATGTTATTTTGTGCTGTTGTATATGTGTTATTTACTGGTACTCATATGGTTGATTAATCAGTCAGTTACAGACATCATTTACCATGTAGGGACTTTTTCAAGTATCAGTTTTTTAGCAGAATGAAACAGATTGGTCTTATTTTTTGTTTTACATAACCTACATCTTAAAATTCTTATGTTACTAAATGCATGTCAGCAGAGCATTTATTGTGCTATATTTTCATGATTGCAAGGCACACACTGAGAATTATTTTGAAACATAGGGAAAATGACCTACACCAAATTGAAAGACAGAAAATGTACAGTCATTGAGTTTTGTTTTTCATCATCAAAGCTGATTCTGCAGTTCAAAGGTATGTTTTTTTGTGATTGAAAAATTGTGGTCAATTCTCTTGTGGAGATCTGTTATAAACAGTTATAAATATAGTGAAGGGAAATGTGCTCAAAATTTTCAGCATGTTTTGGTGTATATAGCATTTTTGATCAGTAACTCTTCATCATAAACTGTCCAGTAGAAATCCACAAATACATCAGTTGAATGTGCTTAAGCCATAATTCATTTCTCGATCACAGTGGCCAAAAAGTGTTTTTCATGACTGAAATATGTAAGAGGACGAAGTGTATTCCCATTTGAAATCAGTTGACTAGAAGCAATTTCCAGCATACATTTTTACTCTGTCAGAACATGACCTTTCTGCATTTTGATTAAGAAACAAAAAAGTCTGAAGGAAGGATACAAGTTGCTCTAACTCCATAATTATACAGATGAATCCTTATGTCAGAATGTAAGCATTATAGAATTTTAATGTAACATGCATGAAACTTTCAAACAGTGTCAAAACAAAACTGAAAAGTAGAATTGTATATTTCAGAGGCCCTTTTTGGGAAATGGAAGTGCCCCAATGGCAGATGTTCTTGATGGGACTTTCAACTCTGTGGCCACCCATAACCGAGGTGCTGGTGCCGCAAGTTACCCAGCCAATGGCATGCTTCCAGACATCGGCCTGGGAACCAATCAGAACCCTCTCTTTGCTGAGCGCCCACTGGGAGTTGATGTGTCTCAAAATGCTCAGGATCCATCACAAGCAGCTTCTGCTGAAGCAGCAGCTGCTGAAGCTTTGGATGCCCTGGACAACCAAGACATGAGACAGGCTGATGCTGCAGAAAGAGGGGAGGAGAGGAATGATGGTGGGGAAAGAGACAGAGTGCAGGAGGAAGCACCACCGGCAGCAGAAGAGGTTGTGGATGAAGCTGAGCAGAACAGATTGCAGAGAGTATGTCTTGTGTTGTATTTTTGTAGCTTGGCTAGAAACAAAATACAAAGAAGTAGAAGATGGACACAAAACAGACCCTAAGTTTGTGTACAGAAATATTGGAGAAATTGCCCACATGAAAAAGACATGCACATCAACTTGTTGCTTAAAATCTAAAGATGGTACGATTATTATGGAAAAAGGCAAAATATTAAATAGACAGGGAGAGTACAATAAAGACCCTTTTAATGATAGAAAGGAGGAACACGGTATAAGAAAGAACGTTGGAGGAACACCAGTAATAAAAGGTGAAGTTAGCACAGCCTTGAAGAAGATGAAACTGAGAGAAACCACAGCTCCAGACGATATTACCATAGAAATGATTGAGGTCTTAGACGAATTTGGTATTGAGAAACTAGCAGTCCTCCTAAATGAAACTTATGACACTGGAAAATCCCTACAGATATGTTAAAATCAAAAGCAGGGGCTATAGGATGTGAACTCCAGTACTCCATCATACAATCAGCTTGATGAGCCATGTGACAAAGATTCTATTAACCCTTTGACTCCAGTATCCTGTCCAACAGCATCCTGCATTGTCAACCATACTACCAAAGCAAAAACTTAACTCTTTGATTCCCTCACCCTTTATACCAGTTTCATGCATGAAGCTGGTGGAAAGGGTGAGGGAGTCAAAGGGTGAAGTTTTTGCAGTTGGTTGATGGAGTGCGGGAGTCAAAGGGTTGAAAATAATCATGATGAGGACAAAGAATAGAATCAAAAGAGAAATAGCAGAAGAACAGTGTGGATTTGTTGAAGGGAAAGAAACTATTGATACCATGTACAAACCTAATGAGAGTAGAAAATGATATAACTCTTTCCAAAAAATCAAGAGAGTCATTAGGCAGGGATGGGTTCTGTCATTAGATTTTCTTCCCTTTACAGCGAAACCATCATGAGAAACCTAGAGAAATGCCCTTGGATAAAGGTTGGATGAAAAATGTTTAACAATCTTCATTATGCAGATGACGGTGTTCTTATTGCAGAAAATGAAAAAGATCTACAAAATTTTATGAATATACTGGAAGTAGAAAGCAGAAATAAAGGGTTGGAGCTAAACAGCAAGAAGACTGAAGTCATGGTAATCAGTGAAAAACAGTAAATCCCCTCATACAAATTAACAGCAAATGGCACAATATTGAGACAAGTTTATGAATTTAAATATCAGGAAACAGTCATCTCACTAGACAGCAGATGCACATTAGAAATAGCCAGCAGAATCGACCAAGCTGAAATAGCATTCAAGAAAATGGAAAGTGTTTTTATCAAAAAATGCCTATCAGTTAACATGAGAAAGAGTGTTCTTAAGTGTTATATAGAACTGATACTGTTGTATGGATGGGAAGCGTGGACAGTCAACACACAAAGTCAGAACAAGATTGAGGCAGCTGAAATACGATTTCTAAGAAGAATGTTGAGAGTTCCATGGACAGCAAAGAAGACAAACAAGACAGTCTTGAAAGAGACAAACACAAAAAGAACATTAATGAAGATTAGGAAAAGACAGACAACATTTATAGGACATTTTATGAGGCTAGAGAAATTTGAGCATCAGGTAACAACAGGAAAACTGGAGGGAAAAAGAGCATCAGGTAGTCCCAGGGAGAAAACTCTAGATGGATCTGCAGAGTGGATGAAAACAAAAAGGGTGGGAGACGTACTTACAGCAACAAAAGATAGATTTGTATGGAGGGCAGTGATTGGGCAATGCCATGCAGCAGGGCACATGGCCATGATGATATTTTTTGTAGTTTGTGTACTTTGTGTGTGGTTTTGATTTTTTGTAGTTGCATAATGAATTTGCCAAGTGAAGTTTTGGCTGCTTTCCTTGGAAAGAACTTATCACGACTGCAGCACTTTCTTTTTTTCCTGTTTTGTGTGTATTTTGGTTGCTGTTGTTTATCTAAACTTACAAAAGTGAAATTTCTACACAATGCTGACATTTTGGGCACAGGATTCATGACCCTGAACAAAGAAATGAAAACAAAAATTTCAACATCATCATATTATCATCATTACGAAATGAATTTTCTCACCAGAGTTTTCAGGTTGCTGGGAGGGGTATGGGGCACGACAGTGTGGTCTTCTCTTGAGGCTGTAGTCATGCTGATCGGTTGGCTTTGTGGCTTTCCCTGTCTAGTCCTTGTTGACTGGACAGCATTCCCTTGGTGTGAGCACTTGTTGGCTTACATTAGGCTGTTCAAACATGAAAATCATGGTAGGCAAGGCATCTGTAATCCTTTTGCAGCCAGAGAAAATTACCATCAGTTTATAGTTAACTTATTTACTGTCGTCAAAGTCTGAGATATTTCAGAATAACTGGCCTCACTTACAACCGGCTTCCTAGTATACTCAGTAATGACGTGCAAGTCCAAAATTCTTCTTATCCATTATTTTTCTTGAATAAAAATAAGGAAACGTAGTGGTGTATGGTGAAAAAAGTATGCAGCTCGAGGGTCAAGTGCTCTTGTCCTTAGCAATATCCTGAATGGATTGAGTTTCAGAAATTCATCACTCAGTAACATAATAACAGCTTTAGTCCATTAAGAATTGTCTCTCGTCAAACCCCCAAGTTTTAGTCCATTAAATGTTGTCTCTCTTGTCAAACCTTTTTGGCTGCTTTCAGGTAAGAAGTTTTTTATGTTAGGTGTTGGGAGTTTTCAGAGTAATACTTAACCCCATTTGGGTGCCAAAAATATGTTAGGTGTTGGGAGTTTTCAGAGTAATACTTAACCCCATTTGGGTGCCAAAAATATTGTTTTCCTTGCATTTGCTGTTTGCTGAGTGATTTTTGTGTGGGTAGAGTAATGATTAAAAACAATTGTAGCATGCAAACTGTTGCATAAAAGTATTCGTAACCATTTTTTTCTGAAAGGAAAAATGAACAGGCTATCCATTCACAATAATTTAAAGTTTATTTGACAATTTGGTTTGTGAAGAATGGCCCATAAAATTGACAAATAACTTTTAACACAATTTCTTGATGTACAATCTGGATTAGAAGTGGGCTTATAAGAAACTAAAATATTCCAAGAGAACATAAAAGTAATGAAAATATGTCTCATTACCCTATGTGCTGAACTGAACAGTAACACACATTCACACACATACATGCACGCACACATGCATGCACGCACACACGCACACACTCTCTCTCACTCTTTCACTGCCGTACCAACCACTTTCTTTTCAATTCCATCAAGTTATCAGACAGAAACCTCGACACACAATACTGCCGAGCGAGCACAATTCTTATCTCCACTTGTTGCACTTAATTCTCATGTTGGTGCTAGCCATGAACTCCATGTGGACCACACTGATGTGGTGGCTCTCTGCCAATAATTGCCTGGTATATACTGTGCTTCATCCTCTTCATAACTCTCTCCCTCTATGGCCAACTTGATACTCTAGTAGTTGTCAGGTTAAAGTCTGATTCAGTCACAGATTATGCAGTTTGTCCAACATCCGCTGTGTTGAAATGGCTGAGATCTTTTGGAACATGCTGCCTTTCTCACAGCACTTGGCCTAGACAAAGCTTTGTCAATAACCATTTTGGAGTCGGTGAAATTTCTAGTGTGACCGTCAGCATACGTATATGTCCTTGACAAATGAAGTGACACATTATACAGACGTTGGCATTCTTAAGATTAATTTTCTTCTTGCAACCAAATTTGGTTGGAAGCATTGAAAATGTCATATATTGGGACTTAGCTGCCAAGCATATACAAATAAATGCTGACATGCAGTAAATGCCTTTCAGCCACACAGCCGTCCAGTCAATTCAACAGGGTCTGAAGACATGAAGTGGAGACTGAAATATCACCTCCCTGGTAGTCTTAAAAAAACTTTGGCGAGAACATTTCTTTTATGCCTAGTATGGTAAAGTTGGGTATCAGTCAACATTCTCAAACTGTGATTAGTATTTCGCTGTTGCATTATTACTATTGAGTCCTGGTTGACACACAGATCGAATGCTGTTTACAGTTTAATGTACAGATTCAAGTCTCACGGCTTTGCGCAATTCACTGTTTAGTTGAATGCACTGACTTAGCCACCGTGAAACAGAACGGCTGCTCAGTACCGAGAGAACAGTACAAAACGAAGGCCTGCTCTGTCAGTGCCAGCATTAACTGCAAGCTACTGGTCATGGTAAATTCTAGTACCTGTGGTTCTGCATCATTTATGTCTGACTCATCAAGCTATAAAATTTTTGATAAAACCTGCAGAAAGTACTCTGTCTGAAGTTTACAATGAGTACAAATACAACAGAGAAAGGAGAAAGTAATCTGCAAGTAATAGGGATTTACTTTCATGTCATGCTACAGACTTTACAACACATTCATGCAATGACAACGAATAAAGCTTCAATTTTCATACATGCTGTGTTGTGCATGGAAGTTGTCTGACCATTCATACTTTTTTTTTAAAAAGTTCAGTCTAGCCACGACTGGTATCACTCACCACAATCAGGATCCTGGGGCCATGTGTGCCACAGGCGGTGGGTAATTAGTGTCACTCTTTGCTTGCCAGGAAATGCTTCCCTGAGACAGCGGTGTTTTTACTCCAATGTATGCACTTATACACACACATGTGCATGAATGCGCACACACCTGCCTTTCTCTATACACTGCACTGTCAGTTATGTTGCTGGCTACATGTTTTATAGTGTATGAAAGTACTCAACAATGCAATGAAGTTGGTATGTTATAACATATGTTATAACAAGTATAGATCTGGGAAAAAGGCAGATACAGATTTAGCAGTTGTTTCAGACTTCTCCAAATTTCCAGACAGCCCACCATGGACCTTGAAAACACAGCAGGTCTGTTTTGATCTTGCTTCCTTTTGTAAAGACTGCTCCAGTTCACTGACGTACAGGTCTTTTTATGCAGAGCTGTGTCAGAAATTTCCATCATCCCACAGAATATTCACTGATGGATCCAAGTCTGATGAAGGTGTTGCTGCTGCTGCCTTCTGTTCTGCTGTTTTCAGTCATTCAGTTTCAAAGCACATTCTGTCTGACAGTTCTGACAACTGAACTGACTGCTCTGGTTTTGGCACTGAAAATGGTGTTCCCAGTGCAAGCATAAAGATTTTCTCATTTTTTATGACTCCCTTTCTGCTTTGCTGGCTGAAACATAACTCACCCAGAGCTTCTGAAGTTCTTTGAACTGTTTTCTGCTCAGCTGGATTGTTTTTTTGCCAGGATTCCTGGCCACGTTGATATTGGAGGCAATGAAAAGGCTGACCGTCTGGCTAAGAATGCCACAAGGGAAAAGATGTCTAAATCCGTCATTCCTTACTTAGATGTAAAATCCGAAGTACACAGTTATGTGAGAAATCTGTGGCAGGAGGATTGGAATAAACAGAAAATAACCAACTTTTCCAAATCGCCGCAACCTGAAAGAAATTCTCAAATCTGCTGCAGGGAATTGTAAGAAAGAGACAGTGTTATGTAGGTTACACACAGGTCACATATCCAACTCATTCGTACCTTTTAAAAAATGAAGAAACACCATAGTGTATACCATGCGACGAGCCATTGAGCATCAGACACCTCCTTGATTGCTGGGACTTGTACGATGTAAGACATAAGCACTACACGGTGGACTCCTGAAAGAACCTCTTCAGAGACATCCCTCCTGATGCAATTTTCCAGTTTTTACAAGATATCGATATATTTCGCCTGATGTGATTTTATGTCCGAGTATGGGGTTGTCTTTAATGGCATTTTATACTTGCAAGGTTAATGGTGAGCATGGTTTTTAACTGTTGTCCTTTATCTTAACCTGGTTGTCATTTTTGACATGGTGTTAGCCCTGATATGGCTTTCAGTAGTGGGCTGGGCTGTAATCAGTATGAACTTGAACACCTCTTCTTTCAGATATTTATTACAGTGGTTGCCTACAAAAGAATGTCCATAATAAGCCTGAATTGAAATGTTATGTTTTTTAAAAGAACATCAGGATTGGCTGCCGGTAGGCCCACAGAGAAAAGGCAAACTCCCGATATCCTCTTTGAGCTGTTCAAATTTCTCTCTGTAAATGATGAACTGCTTCATATATGTTGTCTTGTGCTTCCAGTATTTCGTGTGATGTGTGTGCATACAGTTCTTGGAAAATGGCTTGTGTCCCAAGTCTTTCCAGCTGACATTTTTCTTTCATTTCTTGTTGCACTGCCCTGTGTTTCCCTATGTGTTTGAGAAGAAGTGGACTGCTGTTCTTGTCTGTCAGTGTGTTGTCATTAGCTGGTGATATTGCAATCTGCTCATATAGACTCTGGCGTTCTTTCTTGAGCAGATCGTGATGTTTTTCTCACAATACCAAGCAGTAGGTGTAGGTAAGGAGGGGCAACATGACTCATCTTAATATCCCAAATGGGAGCAGCCACAACATTGTTGTACACTTTGGCCCTTGTTTTTGGTCTGCCTGCTCTCTCATATCTGTTGTATTTGTTCTCAATGTTATTGAGAGTTCTTTCTGGAATAGTGGGCTGTTGTGCTGGAGTTTTCTGCTTGTGATGTTTAGAAACCTTACACCATAAACATGGATGCATGCTTTGTGCTGAAATTCTGAATAATTTTAGAAGGAACTCATAGTCTCCAAAGAGAAAAAGACTTATTCTCTTTTCGTTCCATTTCATGTTCCATAAACCAGCGGTTTGGTCTTTTAATGGGTGCAAAACTCTCCTCAGATTTTCAACGGTATCTCCACACTCCACCAAGCAAATCAAGAATGAATTTTCTTTTGTGTTTGTGTTTTCCACGTTGGCAACTTGAAGTACAATTGAAAACTGTCACCACCATGGTCACCCCTACCTTTATCCAGATTTCGTCATCAGTTATGTTGCTGTGCCAGGTGAGCTTTTGCTTTGACTGGTATTGATCCAGGAAGTTTGACACAAACTGTTTCAAATCTTCAGTGGTGACAACTGCTTATTTCTTTTGGTTCCTGTGGCTATTGTTTTGTTGAGCAAATAGAGGGATTTCTGATCCAGCTGAAATGTTTCCACACATCAACCCTCTTTGAAATGCTTCGCTCTGCTTTTCACTTCCAAGTTTGATGCCAGCTTTTTTCATGATCTCCCTGTTCTCCCCGCTGAGTAATAGCTTACTGCTTAGCTAGAATTTTCTCTCTTATCATTCTTGATATCAGTTTTAGTTCTGACCCGTGCTGTCATACAGAATCATCAGTTAATGTGTCTGACAACTGTTCCCTCAGTTTTTGCAGCTCCTTGGCTCTTTTCTTCCTCAGAGGGGAATTAGCTAAACCTGATGGTTTTCTGGATTTCACTATCTTTTTCAGGATTATTGGTTGACCTCCTGTTTTGCAAATGACAAGTTTCGTTATTTTCCAAGAGCTCCATTTTCTTTCTGTAAATACTGTGTAGTATGCCCCCTTTTCCTTGGTGAATGGAGCTTCTAGCTCTTTAAGACATCTGATGAATGGAGTCTTATGAAAAATAGGGGATGTTCCTGCATCTACCATTGTCGCCTTGCTTGCTTCTTTGACAGGAGTATCAAGCTGTTTTGTAAATGTTGTCTCAGGTGTTTCAGGTGATGTTTCTGTTTCTGCTTTTTTTTCAATGGTGTGGAAGTTGATGGTGGGTGAAAATGGGTATGAAGTTTGTCACTGTCTGTTCCTGTTCTTTTCGTAGCACTACGGTCAGGTTTCAGTGGCCGCCCTCCTTTACTCTGCTTCCTGAATGTACAACAAACTGAACACTCAGATTCAGTTAATGAGGGATCAGAGTGTGTCCAGATTAAATTGCTCTGTTCTATGGCAGACTTGACATCGTTTAGTGTTATCTCAGATGGAGAGGATGCTTGTTTCACAGCATGCAATCTTTTGTAGCAGTTTGAACAAAACATAGCTGAGTGAAAAATGTCATATGTTTCACTGGAAACAGTTATCCTGCAAAATGTCATGAAGTCTGATGCATAGTTTTTGCATAATTTTGCAAGTTTCATTTCACAATCTTTCTTTGATCTCTCACCACAGATTCTACATAGTGCATTAAGTCTCTCTAAGTGAGTTCTTTCAGAATGTTTCTTTGCATCAATAATATACACAATCTTTTTTACAGCACAGTCAAGTGGTGTACAACCTGCATCACAGACTAAAACATTAACCGGCCTAAGCTTGTATGTTGTTTTTTTCCTTCTCCACACAACAAGAAGCAAACAAAAGCAAACTAAACACACACAAACTGGGGCCAGAAAACACAACGATGGTGAAAATAAGTTGCAGAACAATCACAGAAAGCAGATGATAAATCCAACAGGAAGAACAAAGAAAATAACCATACCACTGAGCTGGGTCAAGCGTGGCCTGTAGGCCTATTCACATTCTTTCGCTTATCTACCTCAAAGCGTAGAGTGCTAGTAAATTAAGTGGTTGTTTTCATTTTCTTTTATTTTATTTTTACAGCGTAATATGAAGATGGATTTAGACTTGTGTACTATGGATATAATCAGCAAAGACAGCTGGATTAAAGAAGCATCAGTTGGAGTCTGAATAATTCTGATGAAAGTAAAATAGGTGGGAAACACAGTCACTGACAACACTTTTTACATAGGGGAAAGAGAAGGAAAGGGTTGCAGCTGTGACTCATTAAGTGCTGCCCCCAGAGGAGGGGTGGAAGGGATCTTGTGGCTGTCAGAAACTAAACAGGCAAATCTGCCTATTTTTGCTTGCTGTCATCTGGTTTTAGAAAATCTTTGTATGTGCAGCCTTCAATCCACTCAGCCAAGAATGGGTACCTGAACCTACTTTGGAGTGAAGCAGAAAGGGAGAGAATACTATCACTGCCATCATAATGCTGACCATGCGTAAATTTGGAGTCTTTTACCCTTGCCCCCACACTACCATATGGTCTTGGGGTTACAGAACAATCTTTGGTCTTGATATCTCATTGTTGCAAACATTATCACCATATCATTAAAAATGCAGGGGTTGGTGATGATTTCATGCTTTACTGTTTCAACAGGAGCTTGCCTCGTTGCAGTCCAGCAACCTTATTCTGACCCAGCAGCTGGAGAGGTCACAAGCTGACCTTGAGTCACAAAGATTGAGGCTGCAGGAAGTCCAGCACAACATTTGGAGCAACTGGAGGCAGTTCGACAGGCTGGCCATGATTCTCTCTCTGTTGTTGTAGAGCAGTACAAGGTATCTGTTTGTTCACAATTGTATTTTGTTGTTACATATTATTTTTGTGGTTCTTTATTGATAAATGCTTTCTCGGCATAGGGTTTATGCACAGGTTGTGGCATTGCTCAACATGATTGTGGTTTTCACAGGTATGCAGTGACATATAATTGTCAAAAACTTCTTCACCAAATAATTTCTTGTTCATTCGAAATAGTGTTCAGATATATATTGATGATGTGTTGTCATAGATGAACATTAACAAAACAAAGTTGAACACAGACAATACAGAAGTGATGCCTATCAGCACTACTCTGCTAAGATTGGTTGGCACTGAGTGTGCTAATATTGAAAGTATTAATATTTCATTCCAGAACTCTTTGAAGTACATCAGGATTGAATGAAATTTGTCTGTGCAAGAACACATCTGTAACATCTGCTGTAGTTCTTTTCTATCCAGAGCTGAGGAAGATTGTTTCCATCAGATATATCTGTCTAGAAACTGCAGATAAAGACTAAGTCTCTGCTACAATATTTCCCTGGTTGGACTCATAATTCTGTACTAGCTGACTTACCAGCAAAATAGTTTCCTCACTGTGAAGGGTTCAGTGCATCTCATCTAATTATGGAGAAAAGAAGACATGATCATGTAACACCATAACTCAAAAAAGTTGACTGCTACTAATCAAATTTTGCTGCCAGTATAAAATTGCAAGCCCTACACATCACTATTTTGATGGATCTTTATAGACTGCCTCTACACATATCAAGCATCATGCATCTTGTGACCCGCAAAACAAATTAAAGCTTTTGAAGGTGCCTAAATGCAATCTTAAATCAGCTGCTAAGGTCTCTTTCAGTTTCATTTTGTCATGCCAATTGGTCTGAGATCTACCCACCCTTTCACATTTCAAGTCATACTTAAACCCTGGACTGCTGACATTTTTGTACATTCATTGTTTTCCATATGCCGGGGAAAAAACATTGCATTACTACCATGTACAGTAAAACAACTGTTGCTTCCATGTTTCTGGGAATCTATGCATGAATGCATGAAATCACACAGAATGATGCATTAGGCATGACACTATATTTTCAGATGATTTATGCAGTAAGTTCTTGCACCTCCCACAGTAGAAACAAAAAACAAAGGAAACAATAGAAGATATCTCCCTCCTTATGAAATCTAAAATTATTCAGACTTTGGATGACCACATACTGACAGATCACTGACAGCTAACAAGCTACAAAGAGCCACAGTATGCTAGTGCACAAAGTGGCTTGACCCACTCACATCATCCACCGCTGCCATGCCCCCAACCCCTACCACCACTGTATCACCCTAATCCTCCCCTTAGTGCTTGTAACACTACTGCCTGAAAGTCATGAGTGATTTTACAATGTCGAGACCATTTACTTCAACACTTTGAAGGTGTTGGCTGACTGCCAGTATTGTGTGCGGCCACAAACCCTTTTTGTCACATGCTCGTCAGATCAATACTTTTTGTGTCTAGTCTGTCTGGTGCACATTTCTCACCAACAGTGATTAATTACTGCTGTTTAAACCTCTTGTCTCAGAATTGTCTTCTGAACCATCCTTCAGTCATTCTTAAGTTCTTGACTCAACTCAAATGCTTTCAGAGGTTGAAAATCGCAGGATTGCAAGACAGTCCTAGTGTCGCCACCTGGCTGAAAACCAGTTACTATTCTCAGAAAAATATAACCAGTTTGGTGAGGGTTGCATAGGTCAGAAAGTCATGTAAGGGAAGCCAGTCACTTTTACGAACTGTCTCTGAGATTGACAGCATCAGTCAGTGCTTCTCTCCCATTTGCATTATGCTGAAACATCTGTCAAACTGCCTCTGTTAATTTTACATTTGTGGCATCAAGGAAAGCTTTGAGAGCTCCATAAATTTTACATTGGCAGCACTTATGGGTTTAAGACCTAACCTTTTCAGCTAGACCTATTGTTGTCATAGTTGCTTAATATCTGCCTGTATGCACTTCGAAAAAGAATAACTACAGATCATGTGGCATCATGCAAAATTTCATATATCTCAGCTGTTTTCAAGGCAGCGTTAAGTTCCTGCTCCAGGTCAGAGCTGACCCTGAGTTCACTGGGGAGGGGAGGGAAAGGGGAAAAGGAGTCGCCTAAAAATAAATGCAGTTTCCATGGCCATGTGGTGATAGCTTGGAAGAGTTGGCAGTGAAAAGCCAGCAGGTGTTCTTTCACCTTTCATTGTGCTGTAGCCTACTTCAGCACAGCAGGTGCCTGTCAGTGCACGAGGCAAGATGAGAAAAATTGAGTAATTAGTGTGATCAGCTGATCTGTTAAATATGGCATTTTGTTTATATTGTCAGCAATGTAATAGTGTTAAAGATGAGACACTGAGTTATTCCCCAGACATGAAACATGAACAGTGTTCTGTTAAAAAGTGACGTATGTGCAGGTGTGAAAGTCGATGGAAGTAAAACAGTGGAATGATAACTGAAGCAGACGATCCAAAATGTTGTATTTTCAACTGTCTCTTAAACACACACTGATAATCTTCTAGATGTAAAAACAAGTGGGAATAAATTAACATGCATGCACTGTATGATCAGGCACCGACTCACTTTGCCAATTAGCCTAGGAGGAGGATGGGAAAGGTGAACGTCAGCACCATTGCCTTATCCAATTCAACGTATAGGCAGAAAGAAGGAAGCGACTGTTGTGCAGAACATCAGTTGCTTTTACGTGGCTTGAAAGACAGGTCATTTTCTTGACAATAGTAAACATGACAGGAGCAGTAATAATTACAGTGATAATGACTTGTTTGTAGTGCAGCATCCTGGGTTGCAAGCACCTGTGCGCTTTGCACTTTACAGATAAATTAAAACAAAAATGTAAGTCAGTTAAATCAACAGCATGATAAGACATAGAACAAGAAAAACAGTAGCAACACACGTGCATGATAGGAAAAAAACTCCATTATAACTGTATGTGTATACACCAGCACACAGACATACACACGTTGACACACAGATACACGGGCACATATGCACATACATAAGCATCTACTTCAGCATTCACACTGACAAACACACAAAACATTTACACAGGCTTACAACAATCAATGGAACATACACAGATAACATCTTGCACAATGAATCATACAACTAGTACAAAACAGACAGTAGGTAGCAAAGAAGGGAGAAAGAGGTGAGTACTAGGTGATTGGGAATTGCAGTGTTTGAAGAGAAAAGTTTTTTTAGACTACTCTTAAAAGAGGACAAAGACTAGATGGGAAGACTGAAAAATAGGGACGAAAAATGAAGATCCAACAAAGTGAAGACGCATACAACACTAAACACTTGACAGTTACCTTCATTTTCTTTCTGTGAGAAGACAAAAGTGGTAATCTCAACAACGCTTATCACATACAGTGTAATATTTACAAGTTTCATCTTTCACATTTGTTTTGAATCTCTCACCACTCCAGTGACGCAAACATATATTCCAGGTGTTCAACATAAGTATGACCTGATATTCTCCATAGTGGAAAAGAACAGGGAAAACAGGTTAAGTTCCTTACAAAATAGTCAGTTAACAAACAGAAAGCGGTATTAAAAATTAATCAATATACAGTTTCAAGACTTTTTTCGTCAACAAACTAAGCTGAAGTGTATCACAAACAAAACTTCAAAAAGCCATGCAAAAGACGGCAATGACTGAAGCGAAAAAATTCCATTCTTAGCATACTTAATAGTAAACATAAAGACGGCATTGCTAGAGAAGGCCTCGCTGCTTTGGAATTAGGTCAGGCTGCTTACGAAAACTGACCTGAGATCTGCAGTAGGTCATGGCACAACTCAATGCTCAGAATTAGGGACTGCTTGCCAGCCATGGTATGTATTTGCCTATGATCATAGATATGTATGTATGTATGTATGTATGGTGATATTGTTAGTATACCTTCATTTGTGTGTATTTGTGATATGTTTGTGTTTCTTTACAATAATATGCTTTGTACATGTCATTTGTTCTTTAATATACTTCACATGTCATCTGTCACCTGTCGGTGTCACCAGGTTCAATGTTGGCTGCTGCACTCTGCGCATGCTCTGTGTCATGTAAAATGTGTTTTGTGCATTGAGTTCAGATAAGTTTGTAGAATGTTGCTACACAACAATCATTTTTAGTATTATTGCCATAGTTGTTTGGATCTGTCATCACATTACGTTTGTGGTGTATTGCATATGGAATCATCCATGTGCAGTGATATTGTCTTGAGCAGAGAGATATTTGAATAGAAAACTGCTCATTGAACACAGTTGTGTAGCGTAACAAAGGCATTGCTTCCTACCATTTAACCCTTTGACTCCCGCACCCTGCCCACCAGCATTCTGCATTGTCAACCATGCTTACAAAGCAAAAACTTAACCCTTTGATTCCCTCACCCTATTCACCAGCTTCCTGCAGGAAGCTGGTGGATAGGGTGAGGGGATCAAAGGGTTAAGTTTTTGCAGTTGGTGGATAGGGTGCGGGAGTCAAAGCGTTAAAAAGAGCCCTTGCTGTGTTACCATTTTTTCAGTTAACTGTGAGCATATATAGCGTTAACTAAAGAGGGTTTTATCTTTTCAAAAACTTTCATCATTATCATACACAACTGCCAGGAACTATCTTGCATATTGTTTTAAACATTGTTTCTGAGAAGAGTTGTTTTGTCCTCAGGAATTGTCTCAAACAGCTGTGTTGGAACAGCAGGAAGCCAGTCAGCGCCACCTGGTGGAGGTAATGGAGCAACAGTTACAGACTATTCAGCGTGCAATGCAGGCTCAGGTAAGAAATCACATGTTGTGATCTCCTTCCAGGATGGTTATTCACTCTGTCTGGGTCCACAACTGAGCAGTGGTGTTGTTAGTAGGGGCCTAGTAGGTAATGTCGTTAGTAGGGGCCTAGTAGGTAATGTTGTTAGTATGGGCTTAGTAGGTAATGTCGTTTGTAGGGGCCTAGTAGGTAATGTCGTTAGTAGGGGCCTAGTAGACAATGTTGTTAGTAGGGGCCTAGTAGGTAATGTTGTTAGTAGGGGCATAGGTAATGTCATTAGTAGGGGCCTAGTAGGTAATGTCATTAGTAGGGGCCTAGTAGGTAATGTTATAGGGGCCTAGTAGTACAATGTTGTTAGTAGGGGCCTAGTAGGTAATGTTGTTAGTAGGGGCCAAGTAGGTAATGTTGTTAGTAGGGGCTTAGTAGGTAATGTTTGTAGGGGCCTAGTAGGTAATGTTGTTAGTAGGGGCCTAGTAGCAATGTTGTTAGTAGGGGCCTAGTAGACAGTGTTGTTAGTAGGGGCCAAGTAGATAATGTTGTTAGTAGGGGCTTAGTAGGAATGTCGTTTTGTAGGGGCCTAGTAGGTAATGTTGTTAGTAGGGGCCTAGTAGGTAAAGTCGTTAGTAGGGGCCTAGTAGGTAATGTTGTTAGTAGGGGCCTAGTAGTAATGTCGGTAGTAGGGGCCTAGTAGGTAATGTCGTTAGTAGGGGCCTAGTAGGTAATGTCATTAATAGGGGCCTAGTAGGTAATGTCATTAGTAGGGGCTAGTAGGTCAATGTCGTTAGTAGGGGCCTAGTAGGCAATGTCGTTAGTAGGGGCCAAGTAGGTAAT
>JAPXFY010000019.1:23701033-23713533 GCA_030674185.1 Monoplex corrugatus
TCTGGTGGGATGACTGTTTCTGCAAGTTTGAAAGTGTTTGTTTGTGAAATAATGAAATTATTCAATTTTTTCAAGGATTCTTTTTCTCACATTGAACACAGCAGCAGGGAAGTTTCAGTCTTTTTCTCAAATTTTTTGTATCTAGTGTTTGTTTGTTTGTAATCTTACGCTTGACAAAGGCCAGTTGGCTGAAAATTTGTGCTTGTCTTGTTTTGTTATATTAAATACGCGTTCATATTCTTCTTTCGTGTTTTTTCTGGTTCTTATAGAATAGATTGTTCGGATGTTGGATATGCACCAACATCCACAAGTATTGAGGACCCTCCATGGGGATGCCGGAGGGTCTTTCAGTATGAATAGTATTCCCATCTTCTGGAAATTCTGTGCTAGAAATTTCCTCTTTTCTATCACTCTCTTTGTTTATACCTTGCTCCTTTGCTTTCTGTCATTTCTTCCTATTATTTTCTGCATTGTTGGTCCATTCATCTGTATGTGTTCAATAAAGTCTTACATACTTTTTCTTAGGATTGATAATTGGGTATATGTATTAAGTATGTTTTTGGCTCTGAGAAAATGAGATATGTGGAAGCAATTTTAGGTAACTTAGGCCTGTTTTTTATATGTTTTAGTGTCCTTAGTTATGTTTAGATTTGTATTGAGGTTTTTTTTTAAAGCCCCTTTGTGATAAATTGGTCAGAGTGGTCAACACCAGGGGAATCTCCTTAGATTATGTGTGCGAATGCATTGATCTGTGCACTTAATTTTCTGTTCCGTTTTTTTTCCCTGTTGAAGTACTGTGTGTATGTTGAAATGGTTACAGCCCTGATATGGCTCTACGCAGTCAGCTGGGCTTTAAGCAGCAATGTGAAGAATTAGAGACAGCCAAGGCTCAGTGTAAATGACAGGACATTGCAATAAAAATGGGAGATTTTAATGCTAAAGTGGGACAACAAGTTTATTTTCTGTATTTATTCATTTCAGTCCTCTTTTAAATATTTGCTTTTCCAAATGTCCAGCCCCCAATAGCTTGAATTATGTGTGTGTGTGTCTATGATGTGTGCATGTGTGTGCACATGTTTGTGCGTGTGTGTGCGTGCATGCATGCGTGCGTTGTGTGTGTGTGCTTGTGTGTGTGTGCTCGTGTGTGTGCTTGTGTGTGTGCTTGTGTGTGTGTGCTCATGTAATTTATTGCAGGAAAAGTTTGATAGGCATCTTGCTGAGGAAACAGCAAGGCAGGAAGCAGTCATTAAACAGGCAGTGCAGGTGGGTTGTTAGTGAATGTAGATTGTTTGTTTGTCCGTGTGTCTGTATGTCTTTCTTTCTGCCTTTTTGCCTGTTGTGCATGTCAGCCCATCTGTTTCTTCTTCTTGGATTCATATACAGTAATTATGATTATGCAGTAGTAGGCCTCAGTCAGTCGGCATCAACTATGGATGATGCACCCTGCATGCACTGTCATGTTGAGTTTAGTTGACACCTCTGGAGCAGTGTTGGCTGTGGCTAAGGCCAATGTGGGAAAGGCTGTCTCTTTGACCTTGGATGCGTCAATGGATGCTGGCCATGGGACTGCCTTCACAGGAGCTTGCTTTCAACCTGACTATCTTTTCCTCAGCTAAGGTCTGGATCCTCTTTTACCCCGACCTGAGCTGTTTCCGGAGCACACTACGTCATCTGTTGTGGCAGGCTGCTGTGTCTTCCCATCTCTCTGTGTTGATGTCCAGAGTTTCCATATCGCGCTTGCAGATGTCTTCGTATCGTAGCTTGGGGTGGCCAGCAGATCTCTCGCCAGAGACTAGTTCATCGTAAAGGATATCCTTTGGTATACGTCCATCTTCCATCTGACACACATGGCTAAGCCAGCACAGCCTGTATTGTCAGAGTAGTATGTGGATGGTGAGGAGACCATCACATGCTAGGACCTGGGCGTTTGGTATTTTGTTGCTCCGCTTGATGTCGAGGATTCGGCGAACACATTGCAAGTGAAAGCTGTTCAGCTTTCGCTCTTGTTTGGCATATGTTTTCCATGTTTCACTGATATACGGTAGAGTGCTGATGATGGAGGCGATGTACACTGCCATCTAAATCAGAGTTGTCAGCTTTGGCTTCTCCCAGACATGAGCAGTAAGTCTGCCTGAGGTTGCTGCAGCCATGCCAATGCATTGGTCTCGGCATCAAGAGACAGATTGTTGCTGATGATGGACCTGAAGCATCCATCTCTCCATCTGCTTGCTTTTGCTGTTCTCTGCATTTCTCCTGTAGTTGATGAAGGGGGAAAAATCATGTCCACTGTGGAGAGTCATGATCGGAACTGGTGGACGACATCAAGTTCGTAGTTGTTGATGGTGATGTCCCTCCCTGTCTTGGCTCAGCACATTCATCTTTTTCAGGCTGATGATCAGACCAAAATCTTTGCGGGCTAGGGAAAATCTGTCTGTGAGGCACTGGAGTTTTTGCACAGTGTGTGAGGTAACAGCAGCGTCATTGGTGAAGAGCAGGTCTTTGATAAAGTCCTTGTGCATCTTTGTCTTTGCTTTCAGTATTGCAAGATTAGCAAGTCATCCGCTGGGTGCCTTGATACACTCGTTCCATGGCAGTCCCAAAAGCATGCTTAAGAGCGTGAAGAAGAAGATGCTGAACAGGATGGGAGTGAGGACACAACCTTGCTTGACGCTGCTTTTGATGTCAAAGGGTTCAGACATGCCACCCTCGTACTGGATGGATGGTTGCCTTCATATTGTTATGAAATGATCTGATCAGGCTGTGCTGCTTTGGGGGTCATCCTATTTTCAGGAGAATGTTGAACAGTCCATCCCTGCTCACTATACCTTGGTGAGGTCGATGAAGGTGATATCGAGAGGGTTTTGCTGTTCTCTGCATTTCTCCTGTAGTTGATGAAGGGGGTAAAAATCATGTCCACTGTGGAGAGTCATGATTGGAAGCCACACTAGGACTCAGAGGTGGGGGGTGGGATATGCTCAGCTACCTTTTGGAGACAGGCCAGCTTAACTTGGGTGTATAGTTTGCGTATGAAGTTCTGTAGGAAAATGCCCCCTATCTACCAGGTTCATACAGAGGGTGATTATCTTGGCATCTGTCTTGTCTATTGGTACTGTTCCTTCTCTCCAACACTGACAGAAGACATCATGTTGGGATTGCAGAGGGGTGCTCTTGCAGTGCTTGATGAGGTGTGGAGGTATGCCATCATTAACAGGTGCTTTCCGGCAGACGAAGCTGCTGATTGCCTTGTGGAATTCTTATGTTGGGCAGAAGTTCGATGGCATCGAGGGTTTGAGGTGGCAACGAAGTTCTCCCTGGAGTATCGCAATGAATAGTGTTCCATCCATCTCTCCATCTGCTTGCCTTTGTCGATGATCACTTCCCTACTGGTGGATCTGAGGGGGGCTGTTCTGCTCTGTGTTGGACCAAGAGCTTTCTTGACGCCCACTTACTTACCTCTTACATTACCTGTAGCTGCTGTGATCTGGATGTCATCACTGAGCTGTTGCCAGTATTCGTTGGCACATCTTGCTGTCTGCTGCTCTTTGCTCCTGGCAGCTGAGTGCTTGCAGGGATTTCTCTCTTGGTGAGCGCTTGTACTCAGCAAGGGCAGCACGCTTTGCTTCAATAACGGGGGTCATCTCACTGGACTTGGGCTTCAAACCAGTCATTGTTCTTAGAGGTCTTCCTCCCAAAGATATCTTTGGCTGTTTTCTAAATGGTCTTCCAAAGGTGGTCCCATTTTTCAGAGGTAGAGTTGAGCGTTCAATCAGATGTCGTGGTAAACAAGTCAGCTCCAATGCCAAGTGCTGTGTCAAGATTGCCATGTTGCTAGTATAGCTCTTTTATAATGAAGTACTATTTCAGTACTTAAAACAAATGATCACATGACCAGATGGAAGAGTGCTTAATCTTCAAGCATAATGAAACAAATGATCACATGACCAGATGGAAGAGTGCGTAATCTTCAAGCCTAATATTGACTTGGTGTCGACAGTCAGTTCAAAAGAAGGACAGAAAGTGCAGTCATTTGAGCATTACTGTCCATGTCATTTTAGGTGTTGACAGTCTCCAGTTTCTTGTTTTGTTTTCCCTATTTTCACTTATTGACTTTTGACTGTGATTCTGTGTCTGCCTATCTGTCAGTCTATCTGTTTTGTCTATCTTGTCTCCCTTTCTCTCTCTCTCTTTCCCCACTCCTCCCTCCCTCTCTCTCTCTCTCACTCACACAAACACACACACACACACACACACACACACACACACACACACACACACACACACACACACACACACACACACACACACACACACACACACACACACACACCATCCTACACCCACAAGTGCATACGCACACAGACCACACACACACAATACATGTACACACACGCTCACATACACACAGACACACGCACGCGCACACATACACACACATGCGCACACACTCACACACACACTCACACACACACACACACAGGCACACAGACACACGCACGCGCACACATACACACACATGCGCACACACTCACACACACAGGCACACACACACAAACACACAGACACACTCACACACACACACACTCACACACACACACACACACACACACACACACACACACACACACACTGACACACACACACACTGACACACACACACACTGACACATACATACACACACACACATACACACACACACAGACCAGTGCAGACACAGACACACAGAAACAGACACACACAGACACACACACACACAGACATAGACACACACACACACACACACACACACACACACACACACACACACACACACACACACACACACACACACACACACACACTCTCCCTCTCTGTCTCTATGCATGTTTGCATATGCACTCATATAACTTTATTCATGCATTTTTGTATGCACAAAGATATACGCAGCTACATAATTACACTGTGACTTACTATAGAAATGTGTGTGCGTGCATGCGTGTGTGTGCGTGCGTGCGTGTGTGTGTGTCTGTTTCAGCGCTTAGATTTGATTTTATCAAGATTTTGCGCTATATAAATATTGTAATTATTATTATTAATTATTATTATTATTACTTAAGTGAATGTTTTACTTCTCAGTTAGTTCACTGTAATTTTAATGTGATTTTGCATTGCTTCTTTACAGGAGGAGCAATCTCGATGTCGGTGCCAAATGGAAGAAGCAATAGCCACTGAACACGATAGAGCATCAGAACAACTAAGGAGGACAAAGGTAAAAATTGAGCTTTCATAATAATGGTAAGAATGTAGATACCACAAACAGAGAAAGGAATCAAGTCTATTCAGCTATGGGCAGGAAAGGGATAAAGAGCCTAAGTCATGGTGGTAATACATTAAGATAAGAAATAAAATGTGACCCATCTGTCAAAAGCACGGTACACCTTTCATTAGCAGCACTTAAAAAATAATTCCCAAGTTAGGGTTACTTGTTTTTCTGAAACAGTAATGTAAATTAAACTAGACGAGCCAGAGGTATATAAGTATACATATTCTAACTGACAATTGACTGGTGCATATTTTGAAGGCAAGTAGTGTATTTTCTAGGCAGTTCGCATGAGACAAAGAGAGCAACAAGTTAGCATGAGACAAAGAGAGCAACACTTTCTGTGAACATTCTAAGGGTGGTAATCCATGAATTTTACAACAACAAAAAATGGTGAAAATTATCAGTAAATCATAAAACAAAACAAAAAAACCCTAGTCTTTTTGATAATTTTGACTTTGTTTGCATATTGATCTTGACAAATTTTCTAAGCATTTTGTTGTTGTTGTTATTTATGTGGTTACATTGTGTAACACAAGAATGGACATGGTTATTCTATGATCATTCTCTGTGATTATCAGTGCATTTGTTCAAAGTCAACATCATCATTTTCCATCTCTATATGTCGTTTTTAATGTAATTTGTATTTTTTTACTTTTGTTGTTGTTGTTGTCATCATGATTATCTTCGCCTTTCTGTTTCCAAAGTTCCTTTCCCTGGAATATTTTATACCAACTTGTGAAAACATTTCCAGGTCTAATTTGTTAGTAGATCTGTACAGAGAAAATACTTTGTAAATGACAAATTCAGGCAGTTTAACAGTGACAGAATTTAATAGAAACATCAGTTATTGCCACAAATGATTAACAGATACAGTAGTTTTTGCCACAAACTATTCATTGTTTTTTTTTTGTTTTTTTGTCCAATCAATTTATGAGTATTGTGTGAAGTTCAGGCGGCTGTCCTTGAAGAGAGTTTATCACAGTGCCTCTCATTTTTCTGTCTCTGCGTGTTTCTGTTTACTTATGAAGGTGGATTCTTTGACAACATTTTACCAGGGACATCTTTGTTGCTGTGAATTCCTTAAAATGCACAGAGACAGGCAGTATACAGTTCCAGTCTCAAACTCTGAAACACTTTATCATCATAAAACAAATTGCTAATCAATTACTCTGATTACATTTCTACTTCTTCTGTCTTGCCATGTGTGTTTTATGCGTTTTGTGCAATAAGTTGGCTGAGGAATCAGAGTGTGGCAGGTGTATGCATGTGTGTATGTATGTGTGTGTGTGCGCGCATGTGCATGCATGCATGTGTTTGTGTGCGTGCGTGCATGATTGAGATGAAGAAGGGTATATGCAGATGTATAAGTTGAGAGAAATGCATACATAGATATTCATGCTTGGACAGATATGTATTCTGTATTTCTGTTTTGTTGTCATCACTTTTGAAAATATGATTTATCTCCTAACTCCCAGGTATAAATCTATAGGCCTACCTTTCTGAATTACTGAGTATCTACTGTCTTCTGCCCAAATGGGTGCAGATGCACTGGTATGTGTGTGTATGCATTTGAAATCATGTGTGAGATTGTATGTGTGTGGGTTGTTGTTCATGATGATTCAGGATCAGGACCTATTGGACTAGAATAAAAACAGTCATGCCTAGTAACACCAGTATGTGTGTGTGAGACCCACTGAAAACTTACATGGGTGTGTGCATAGGAGTGAAGGTGAGGTTGGAGAAAAGCTGCTTCTATCGTATAGCGTTTGTTTGTAGCTGTCGGCCATGTGTTCTGTGATCAAGCCTACACTCAATACACATGTGTTCTGATCCATTGGATAGGTTGTAATTGGGTGTTCTTTAAAGTATGTACTTTACATGTTTGTTACATTGTTTACTTTTATGGACTGGTTATTCATATCAGAACATTTTCAAGTTCATATCTACATATGCTCAGGGATTGCTACCAAGAAACAGAAAATTGAAAACAAAAGGTCATTGTAGCCAGGTGAACCCTGAACATCAAAACTGACAACTGACATTGTGTCTACATTGTCTTCAGGAAGAACACCAGCTAGAGCTAGAAGAACAAAGGAGACACTATGAGAGCATGTTACAGGAACAGTGCAGGCAGGAAAGGGATGAAGCCCAGGTAAGGTTCTGTGGTTGTGTGTGTGTGTGTGTGTTGTGTGTGTGTGTGTGTGTGTGTGTTGTTCATTGAAGAGTTTAAATAGAGATATATATATGTGTGTGTGTGTGTGTGTGTGTGTGTGTGTGTGTGTGTGTGTGTGTGTGTGTGTTGTTCATTGAAGAGTTTAAACAGAGATCTGTGTGTGTATGTGTGTGGTGCAGGTCTTGCAGTCTATTTAAAGTCTTCGGTGAACAAAACACACACTACGCAGACACAAGCGCACACGCACCTGAAGGATTTTTATTCTCTGTACGACAAACATGAATGTATGTTTACAGAGAAGGCCAATCAGCTCAGCAAACAGCCTGCACATGCTCTTTCTCTCTCATATAAAAACATGCACACGTATATGCGCGCTTACACGCATACCATATACACGTCACATATACACGCATGCACTGACATACACACTTTCACACACAGACACATACACACACAGACACACACATACACGCACGCACATACACATACACACACACACACACACACATACACACACACACACACACACACACACACACACACACACACACACACACACACACACACACACACACACACACACACACACACACACACAACACACACACACAGCACAGATCATAAAGGATCCTGCATGATTAGGACAAAGGGAGAATGGCCCTGCATCTTTGTCGCTGTCTTATCCAAGAGCCTATCATAAAACTGATGAAACAGTAACATGCTATGGCCTTGGCTTGGCTAAGGGGCAGGCCTGCAATACATCAAAGGGGACTACCACCTCTACAAGTAAACGTGTCACAGATATATATGGCCTTGATCATAGCAACCATCTTTCAAGGAAAAACAGTGGCAAGAAGGAAAAAAGGTAGACCTCCAATCTCATACATCGAGAACATAACCCACATCAGTGGCGTAAATATTCTAGAAATTGTTCACAAAAGTTAAGATAGAGTGGCCTGGAGGGAGAGAGTGGTGTCTAAATGTGCAGCTTCTAACACTCAACCCGGTGCTGCCGACAGGTAAGATGAAGGTCACTGTGACTTTGAGGAAGCTTTGATGGAAATAAGACTCACTGAATTCAGGACAGTGGTATAGTCACAACAGTGAAAACAGATCTTAGATATTGTCAGTTCCTGAGCAAGTGCTTTTCGCACATCTTTCTTGCAGTTTTTAGACATGTATGACCTTGACCTTCGTTACTTTCAAACTTTCACGAGTTCTTATTTAGTGAAAATTCACCCATACAGAGCTGAGAAAGTCTTGTTTCTCTCTCTCTCTCTTTCTCTCTCTTTCTCACATACACAAACACACACGCACACACATCCATCCCTGATGATATGAAATAATGTATTTTAAATTTTTATAAAAGAGGTGAAAATAGATGGTGTAGGAGAAAGCTGCCAAACAGGAAACAGGGAATGCTGAAATGCATAAAGAAATGAATACTTTCAGAACCGTTTGTCAGCATGCCTTGAGGAAGAACGACAGCGGGCCGGGACATGACAGACCGTGCATTGCAAGATGCACGCACAGAAAGAGAAGCGTATGTTCAGCAACAGAGACAGGTGTGTATGTACAAGAGATTGTCAGATTAAATGAGAGGCAGGTGTATTTAGAGATTATTGTGTTGTGTAACATTAAAAGTGACAAGTGTTGTAAGTGTGTAGATAGTTTGCCTGTTTACTGATATGTATGACTGGAAACACTGATGACCTGTCAGGTGTATCTATTTCCTGTAGGTGACAAGTATAACCATAAAAGGTTTCTTCAGGTGGTCTAACTTCTGTCTTTGTTTAACACATCCGTGACGGCTGTGACTATGGTCGTGAATGCTGAGCTTCACCTACTGCCGAGCCGCGCTAAAAGTCTTTTGGTGATATATGGTACAGAACTGGACACGGCTAAAAACTGTTTAAATAATAGCTTTATAAATAGCACAGCTAAACTCAGCAGAGTTTTTTTTACAGCTAACGCTGTTGTGACTGGCCCCGCCTCTGCATGAACTTCCTGCCAGCCTAAGCCTGCTACCAATAAAGAACCAGCAGTTGTAAAAAAAACTCTCTAGCAGGCCTGAATGAAGTCCAATTGTCACCAAAATTTGTGTACTTAATGAAAAAAAGGATGCTGAGTTTAGCTGTGCTATTTATAAAGCTATTGCTTAAATATCAACTAAGTAACATAACTCTTAAGAGTCACGGAGTTATCCCCCATGTAGAATTTCTCAAACCCAACCACAGTTTGCGCTACCCATTCAGCTAGCATAGACGCAGCCACAAAGCATAAAGTGGTAAGCTCAAAATGGGGGATAACTCCGTGACTCTCAAGAGTTATGTTACTTAGTTGATGTTTAAAATTCTCTCTGCTTCCCTCTTATTTCCTTTGGTATTGCTTAAATAGTTTTTAGCTGCCATCCAGTTCTGTACCATATATCACTGAAACGACTTTTAGCGCGGCCCGGCAGTAGGTGAAGCTTGGTGTTCACGACTATAGTCGCAGCTCGTCACAGATGTGTTAACCCATAACTGCCACCAGCGTAAAATTTACGGAGCTGTCAAGTGATTGGCTTGCCTTACGTGACTTTTTGACCTATGCAACCTTCACCAGATTGTTTATATTTTTCTGAGAATAGAAACTGGTTTTCAGCAAAATGTCAAGCCAGGACTGTCGTGCAATCCTGTTCGTTTTCAGCCTTTGAAACATGTGAGTTGAGTCGAGAACTCATGAATGACTGTAGGATGATTTTGAAGACAAGAGAAGAAGAGATTGAAAAAAATAATAATTACTCATTGTTGGTGTGATATGTGACCAGACAGAGCAGACACAAAAAGTATCGATCCTACAAGTATGTGATAAAGGGTTTGTGGTGCAGGCAATACTGGCAGTCAGCAACACCTTCAAAGTGTTGAAGTACTCAGTTCCAACATTGTAAAGTCACTCACCACTTCTAGGGAGTAGTGTTACAAGTGGGAAAGGGAGTACTAGGGTGATGGAGTGGGGGTGGGGGTTTGGCAGCAGCCAACGACCTGACTGTGTCAAGCCATTTTGTGTACTAGTAGGTTCTTGCTCTTGTAGCTTGTCAGCTGTTAGTGATCTGTCAGGTGGTGGTCATCGACAGTCTGAACACTTTTAGATTTTGTCAGGAGGGCCATATCTTCTATATTTTCCGTTGTTTTTTGTTTCTGTTGTGAGCAGTTATGAGGGTGTTTTTTTTTATGAGAATGGGTAATTCCACAAAATATTACAAATATGTAGTAATTTCAAGAAGTTACCACATAAGTCATCAGAAAAAACAACAACATTTTGTCATGCTAATCCATCATTCTGTGTAATTTCATGCATACATTCCCACAGATATAGAAGCAACAGTTGTTTTAGTGTGCATGGTAGTGATGCAACATTTCCCCCCAGCATATGGAAAACACCGAATGTCAAAAAACATTGGCAGTCAAGTGGTTAACCAAACTGCATAATTTTTTTCAATGATTTCAGTTGCATGCGGACTGTGAAGCACTTTTGAGCATGAGAAATAATGCTGGTAGCAGTATTGTTGTTGTTGTCTTAATTATTATCATCATCTCATTATACATTTCCATCATATCCACAGAGTGATTCAGCTTTACGCAGAAGACAGCTGGCCAGTCTGGACCTGTTTTTGGAGAGTGCACGACGACAGATTGATCTTCTCATCAACTCAGAACCTTTGCCCCCAGCTGCGGAACCCCAACCCCCTCCCCAGCCAGATGAGGATAAGAACAGTGAATGACAGTGTGTTTTAAACTCAGCTCGTGCTTGGAGAATTACATCTCTATGAATTATAATCCTTTCATTCCCTCACCATATCCACTGGCTTCCTGCGGGCAGTTGATGCATAGAGTAAGAGAGGGAAAGGGTTGACGTTGTTGTGGTGATGTGATGGGCATTGTGCAAATGGTGAATGTAGGTAGATGTTGGTAAGTAATCTATGTATTCTGAGAGTGAAAAGTGATGTAACAGCTAAATTGTTATTTTTTGGTCTAAATGTTTTTGAATGATTGATTTTACAGTCTGCTGCATGAATTGAGAGGTCATCAGAAGAATCAAATAGTGGTCTTAAGTCACTGGAATAGTCCGTCACATGTGTTTGTTTACAGGAGGTTCAGTGTACATGCACATAGATATACTCATGGTGCCAGGGAGGAGTTGTTATTATTTCCTTTCACCTCTTGACTGCATCGTTGAACCCATTGGTCGGCAAAGGCTGTACTGTAGTACAGTTGACAGATTTTTTATCACTGTCCCCATACTTTTTTGGTCCTTTGCCAATAACTCACTCGCATTGTTTCATATGTGAATAATGAGCACACCACTGGAAACTAGTTATTTATCTTCTCATTGGTATGCAACTTTTGTTTCTGTGTGTTTGAAAAAGTTTGTCAGCTGGTGTTAGTGTTCTCTCAGTCCTCTGTGTTTTAGTTCATGATTTTTCCTCATGTTGACAAAGTGTTGGTTTACACTTGATGATGTTGTTGCAGATATTTATTTCGATGGTGACTTGTGTGACAGTGATGAAATTAAGTCTTAAAGGTGAAGGGGTTGGACGTGTGAGTGGTAGTTGGTTTTTGATGTTGAAGAATGATGGTGAGAATCAGAATGACAAACTTGGCTCAGATTAACTGAGTGAAACAATTTCCAGTGCACCTGTTTGTGTCATGAAATTTCAAGCAGTGACAGTGAAAATAATATCATGGGGAATAATGAAACACTCTTTTGCCACACCAGCGCAGGCAAAGTAGCTTAGCACTGGGCGATTGACCTAGTGGAGACTGTCTCAGCAGTTGAGGGGTTAAGAAAAGCTGTTACAGATCTGATGAATTCATGAATATGTTGTGATGATGATGATGATGATGTGTGTGTGTGGGGTGTGTGTGTGTGTGTGTGTGTGTGTGTGTGTGTGTGTGTGTGTGTGTGTGTGTGTGTGTGTATCTGCCCAGATCCATGTATAGTCAACCAAGGCACACTGCAAATTATTTGATTCACACACAGGTATA
>JAPXFY010000019.1:23718533-23808533 GCA_030674185.1 Monoplex corrugatus
GAATAGGGTGAGGGCGTCAAAGGGTTAACTGTTTGCCTTGCTAGCATGGTGGATATGCAGGATGCTGGTGGACAGGGTGTGGGGGTCAAAGGGCTAAGTTACACTCACTCTGTTTGGTGTGAGAACCTTGACCCAAGTTGCTATCTTCTTTCTGTCTCACCTACACAAATAAGCGCACATGTATTCACAAACACAAACAAAAGCTAGGGCACACTCAGTCTGTAATGCATGTGACCTTTAACCCAAATTGTCATCGTCTGTGTGTGTGTCTCTGTCTCTCTCTCTCTCTCTCTCTCTGTCACACACACACACACACACACACAACACACACCACTAGGATGCAGCTGCCAGAAAACAAACTGCCCCTATCCAGAGCCCCCCTACTCCCTTACACACATTTACTGAAAGTAAAACGTTTGCAATAATTTTTATCAGAAGTAGATCATACAGTTTACACATTCTGATCCTAGCCTTACAGGTGCATATTTTGGAAAGAATATGTGGCCAGTTTACGTCAGAATTATGCCATCAAGAAAGGCACAAGCGTAAATTAAGTAATAGTGTGAATGTTCTGGTTAAGAAAAGTGTTCAGTGTATGAGAGTGCAATATCTTCAGGCAATAAACACTGACTGGCTCCAGCCTGTATTGATTTTATTAACCCATTCTTTGGATTACACCAGTGTCATGGAAAGGCTGGGCAGCTGCATGAGTAATGGCAGTTGTCCTTAACATTGTGCCCTGGCTTCCATAATCCTGTACTGGAAGAGGTCTGTCAACACCAACAAGCATTACTTGCGAGAGATCAATGTTCTTTGTTCATTTTTGTATGAGTTCAGTTTCCACTACCTATTGTTCTTCATTTATCCTTTGAACAGAAGCAGAAAATTACCATTCTTGATCCCATCCTTTCATTTGTTTCTTTGTTTTTGTTTAGTTCATCCTTTGAACAACTGGCGTACTCAATACTGACATTTTGTTTTGTTTTGTGTAGTTATTTTTGCTTCCCAGAATTCCGTCAGGATTTTGGGTCACTTACATCAAAAGATAGTTACTTTTTTGTTCTGAACGGATGAAAGTCCGTTTTCTCCTTCTCCATCAGAATTACTGATTTTCCTCACTGCTCTTTCCAAGACGGCAAAGGATATTGCTCCTTAAATGTTGCTAGGAGTGCTGTGTCCATGTTCTCTTTGAATGACAACAAATCTGTAGGATCCCATCCTTTAGACTGCAAATTCTTACAAGGAGTCTTTACTCAGAGGCCTACCACACCAGCGTTACCAGGGATGTAGAGACAATTCTTGACTTTTTTGGGAAATGATCTCCTGCAAGTGCTTGTCTTTTCCCCAATTATCACTGAAGGTAATGATGCTATGTTTGTTGATATTGGGTCAACAGGGCCAGACTCTATGGCTGATGGATATCTGTAACATGTCTTGGAATAAAAGAGAAGTTACGAGGGCTTGTAGATGTAGGATTGGAAACGTGCTCAAAACCTCAACACCTACACGACATCAGTTGGAACTGTCCTTCACAGCCTGTCCACATGACATATGAATTTGCCAGTTACCTACCTACAAGCATTCCTCAGGCATTCAGAAGCATCACGGGGTTCTGAAACCAAACTCTTTGTCACCTGGCGGGACCCTCATAAAGGCATCTCCCGAGACATATTAAGATGTTGGACGAAGATTTGCTTGTCCAAAGCTGTCATAGACATGACCGTTTTCACACCATCATAGACATGACTGTTTTCACACCACATTCTACCTGCTCTGCGGCCACATCAAAAGTGGTAGGAAATGTTCCATTAAAAACTATCCTGAAAACGGCTGGCTGGAAACAAAAGCACTTTTGCTGCTTATTACCACAGCTTATACACACACATGGTCATTTTGGCAAAGCTGTCCTTCAAGGAAATAAGGGCAAATATGTGCAGGTCTCTCAAATCTCCTGTGATCCACAATCCTTACAGAATTCTGGGAGGCAAAACTCCACAATCAAACAAACTCGCCCAATGACGTTTGACTGAAGTTTTGCAGACCAGTATGAAGTCCGGATGGGATCAGGCACCTCTCCTTAATCTCTAAGCTTAAATACTGTAGAATCTCCAACTCTCTTGAGTCTCTATTCCCTCCCTTGCCTGATCCTGCACACGCCATTTGCATGTTCAGTCTGACAAACTCTCACACTCTCTCTCGCCTAATCCCATCGTGGCTTCATACTTGTCTGCAAAACCCACGCAAACGTCACAAGTTGAGTTTGTTTGATTATGGAGTTTTGCTTGTGTTTATTGGATCCCTTTTTCCGTAAATGGATTATGTACATCTGTAAATTTCCTCACCAGACGTCATACACAATACAGGAAGAACATGTTTGTTATATAAAACTTGTTTCTTTGAGGATGGCGTTTTCATTCAAGAGAATGTTGAAGCCAAGGCCCCTGACATTTGTTTTATTTTGGAAGTTTTGCTGCTGTTTGTTTTATATGCAAAGCAATATTTGCTGTATTCATTATTTCAACATGGTATGTGTGTGTGAAAAAAATGAAGTGCATATTTGTTCCACAAAAGCTAATTGGACTGAATGAGAGTAACTAGATAAGTTGTAAACAATTATTTTAAGTTGTGTGTGATTTTTTTTTCTTTTGCTCTAATAAACATGAAATGGAGTTAGGTTACCGATTGTATTGTAAATGTCATCAGCAGTCGTTATCCAGATGTCTTGGTTTTCCCTGTATTTATGAAAAAGATACTGTAGCAAAGTACCTTCTAACCTTTTGTCATTGGTCATTGACAAAAAGGAGAATGGCTGGGGTGCGAAATCTTGTAGACTGAAAGTTTCGCAGAATTTGAAAGTTATTGCTGTTGTTGAAAGGACTACTCGTTTTAACAATATAAGTAGATGCCAGGCAGTAGTCACTCTACTTCTCTCTCTCACACACACACCACACACACACACACACGCACGCACGCACCGCGCGCATGCTCACCAGAATCATGCACGCAATCAGTACATCAATAGTAAACCCAGTAAAACTTTTTGTAGCAAGATCGAAAAAAAAAAAAAGACTTGAGAATGTACTTATATTCAATTCTTGCCATTCTTTGAATGAAATTTTCTCACTACTTTGAAGATTGCTGGGGGAAATTCTTTTTTCATACAAAACAAAATTCATTAAAAAAAAACAAAAACGGTTAGCTTGTGGTTGATTATGGACATATTTCAGTATTGTATGATCAGATTGCATTTTACAGCACTGGGTACAGTTAAAATGCTGTCTGTATCAGACATGGTAGCCAATTTGGTTAGATGTCAGACTTGTGTTTGGAAGGTCTGAATTCAATCCTGACAGTCCTGTTTATGCCTAAATTCAGCAAATGTCTCCCACTGTGCCAGACGTGGAGACTTGTACAACAGACATCCAGTTGAAAAACTCAATGCCCCTGTCCTGAGTCACACCTTCCATTATTTCCCTATCCTGTCAAGAGTGATCATGAATCGGAATTCGAGATCAGGATGATCCCAATGCCAGACCTCTAATCTTTGTGCCATCAGAAGGTGAAACACTCCCCTCATCCAGATCTCTTCAGACCTCAGTCAGGACTGATACACTCCAGTCATCAGCTGCTGTGCCTTCATAGATGGCCATTATGCGGTAGAACCTGCCACCATATCAACCAGAAATTCCTCATAATTTGAGGTCAAATCGTAGGACACATTTGTCAGATCACCTCACTCAAGAGCTGGGACTCCTTGGGAAACCCCACAAATCACTTCCACTTCAGGCACATGGATACCGAGTCCCTTTTCGTCCACAAATGAAAAGATGGATGTCTTGGCAAATCAAATAATTTGAGATTAATTCTATCCCTCCAACAACAGGTTTGCCTCTTTGAATGGCACTGGGCAACAAGCAATTTCCAAGTTGCCACTATCATTTGCACCACAATTAAACAGATAAAGGACCCCGATTTCTTAGTTAACTTTCTCTTTCAAGAAATATGGGACGTGACCTCTAGACTCCTGGAGCCCCAAGCGAATCCCAGGCTGAGTTATCTTGATTATCTGCAATGCTCTAAGAAAAAGGCAAGCATCAGACAAGGTTCTTGTTACTATTAATCAGTTTAAAGACCAGCCGACTTGTAGATCCATATCAGGGCTAGATTTAAAACATACACAATACTTCAACAGAAGGAAAAAGAAAATTAAGTACACATATCAATGCATTCGCGCATATAAACTAAGAAAACGCTCCTGGCGTTGACCATTCCATCCAATTTATCACACAGGAGATTTGAAAAAATTTAAACACAACTAAGGACACTAAAACATAATTCACAAGGCCCCCCTTTACAATACTATCAGCTGGAGTGGTCCCCTTCTCCCTCACCATGAACACTATTTAACAGTTCTGAATAGGACATTGCCATCCACCAAGATGACTCCATATCCTTGGTTTTCCTCCAAGAGTTCAGAACAAAGCTGACCTCACTTTCTATTCATCCTTTATCACACAGTATGGACAGGTCAGTGAGGACTTCTACCCTGTATGCTGTTTCAAATGTTAATGGAATCACACCAGAAAAAAACACACCTCATGCAAACGTCTTGTCTTCTCAAATTGGTGAGTACCATGAAAATGACTTTACCACTGCAACAATATCCTGACAGATCTCCCTAGCAATCTCCTAGGCTTACCAACCGAACAATAAGACAGGAGGTCACAGGAGCTATCAATGTAAGTTACCATGAGGCGAGATAATTCTTTCAGGTCACTTAAATGGTGGTCAAGAGTCAGCTCCAATTGAAACCAAGTGTGCTCTTATCACCTACCTAATGACGATAAGAAATAGCTCCAGTGCCAACTTGAGTGTACAGTTTCTCCCCTTTTCCCTTATGTCATTTATTCCACTTTAAAGATTAGAAAGCAAAACATCAGCCAGTGGGAACTCTGAATCATGCACACAGCGTATCTGGACTTTGAACCGATATATATATCAAAGTCCAGATATATACATGTGTAATGTTAATTATATATAACACTACCAGGTGCAGACTGCAACAGTGACCACATTCCTATAATGAGATTTAGACGAACTAAAGAAAAAAGGACCAAAAAAATTCCTGTACATCAATAAACAGAAATTTATCAAACATTTTGACTTTTACTTAAGACAACACATAGAACCAAATGGCATATACATAGACAATGGCTTCAGGTCTTGCTGGAGATAAAAAGTAAAAACACTCAGAGCCTCCTGTGTCCACAAGCTATGAATGTTTACTCACCCCATTTAAAGCTTGAGCTTGAGTCAGCCACGCACTTAAGACTCTTATGACATTAAAACTAGTTTGCTTACAGTTTGAGAGACTTGACCCCAAAACTGCTCTCTCAGTTTTGATGATCAACTTCCTATTATTGCAATGGGCCAGGCATCTGAAATTTGAAAGAATAAATTCCACCCAGAGGCAGTAAGAAACACTTGCTGATGCCACTAAACTGTTTGCATACACATACATACACAGAAGCCTCCCCTCAAACCAGTATCTCATAGGTAGAGGTGCTGAGAGTGGACAAGAGGAAACGATGAAATATTCTACAGCATGGACACAGCCAGCTGTTCAGAAATAGTTATCACTGAATTTTGTTTATTTTTGTTTTGAAAAATAATACATTTTCAAAACTAGAGGAAAAAATCAAATTAAAGAAGACATATATTTCACAGGGATTTCTGATATTGTGTGTGTGCATATGCTTTGTCACGTTTGCTGGATTTTTTCATAAACATTAAATTTTTCAGATAGCAACCAAACATCCCTTTCAACAAAGTCGAAACAAAGTAAGCACTTTCCATAAAGTTTAATCCATGTATTAAAATCGAAAAGAGACAAGAAACAATACTGTCAATTGAAGATGCATTGCATTGTAAAATTCATAATCAGCATGGGACTGACAAAGTATTAGCAGCATAGTACAAATACAGTACAGAGATCTTTTCACAATCACCTCATTTATCTTTGAAGTATGCCAAGTTTGTTTTACAAGCAGCACAACGCCTGTCTTGATACAAAAAAATCCCCTTCCCTCACAAAAAAGAAATGTCAAGATCAATCTCTGTTGGTAAAGAAAGCTTTTTTCTCAGCCCCATCATCAGCACTATCACTGTGCCACTGCTCCCACACTGCTCTTGTTGGCTCTTGAACACATCTCCTTACCTGAAACTTGAGTAGCATAAGAGCAGGGCATGAATGTCCACAGAATCTGGTACTATTTTTCACAATGCTATAGTGAATTATGAAAATGTACATGATGGTGATAGTGCTGTGGACTTCTAATGTAGATCGTTGACATCACTTCACTCTAAAGGCCCTACTTTCTTTTGAAATATATCTTGGTGTCAACCTGGCTGAGAGATAAACCTTTGTTGTTAGTCAAAAAATTTGAGCACCATCTTCACTGATGCATCTATGAAGCAGATGACACTACCTACACCCTGTGATCCCAGTCTTCACTGTGAGCCCATGGCACTTTGTGTAGTAGTGGGATCAAGGCAAAAAATCCCAGAACAATCTGGACCGATGAGATTTGCACCCACAACCTTCCAATCATTAGTCCTTTGTGTTAATGCACTTCACCATGATGACTGATAGCAAACAGTGAAGCATCTAAACACTGTTGAGTTGTGCACCATTAGCTAAATGACTACCGTACCAAGGATATTTTGTTACAAAGGGAAGATAACTTCTTCACATCACTTAAAAACTAAATGATTACAAATCAAACGTACATCCGACTTCTGAGGGTAAAAGCAGCCCATCAGCATTGCTGTGTTATTGCCAACAATGGAAATTGGTACAGCAAAAGCTGATGTACATATGTGAATCTGCTTTTCCAACAGTATAACTGAGAAATGATTTAAAACAGGCAATGAAGCGTATACAAAATTAAACACTGTAGGTTGCAGTGGCCAAATCTCAGCACTACAGCAATTTATTCAGTCATTAACAGTATTACTTACTAGTACATAAAACACATCTATAAAGCACAGACTTCTGTTAAAAAAAGCTTATGTACAAATGTGACGTCACCATGCTAAGAGCGTAAGAGTTTTTACAAGGACTGTTAGAATGCACACACACACACACACACACACACACCTACCTGCAACACAGTACTTATATCATGCAAACAAAAAAGACCAATATATATAATACACATGGGAGCCGTATACAGTACATATGCTCTGGATCATACTACACCTGACACGTTTTAACACTAACATTCTCAACAGATGCCACTGCAAACATTTTACTCCCATGAATCTAATGACCATCACAATAATGCTCTATTACTCCAACAATCTACTCTTACATAATCCAAGATCAACAACATTATAAAGCATACATCATTCATATCAACATACCAGAAAAAATACTGCACAATAATAACCTTATGAGACTTTTGTAGCAATTATTGAAGTCAGAATAATTACGCTAACAGTACCTTTCTGCATGCAGAGACTGTGCTTTCATGTGTGTGCACTATTATGCTATACACAAACAAATACTGCCTAGTACTTGACAGAAGAGCAAAACAAGCTGTACAGTCTTAACATTATTTGGTGATGTCAATATTCACAAGCAATCTAAGAAGATAGTCAAATCATTCCAACTATCTCCCACTTCACACAAAATTATAAAAAAATAAAATCTTGATCTTGTACTTTTCATGGTTACTGTGATCTTCAAGAAGCATCAGATGAAATAAAACTGATATGATGAGAGGACACTAGTAGACGGTCAAACTAGTATTTACACAATAATAATGATAATAATAATAACAATAATAATAATGTGTGTGTGCTGAGGTGTTATATATATATATATATATATAATTTTAGTATATACAAAATTGTTGACAGAAATTCCTAAGAAAGTGCTGTTGACACATCATCAACAAGTGCTAATTATAAGCATTTTTTCAGTCCATGTGACTTTGTGACTTAAATGGTCTACATCTTTGACCCAAATTTAATAAAGATCCATCGAGAAACACCTGAGGTCTTGCACACCTCCCCAATGGAGAGTGAAAAACAAGCCAGCCAACAGTCATAACCACATGGTTTATAGCACTGTCAATCTCAGAGTCGAAAACATTTAAAACTGAAAATCACTGAATTCTGTTTTGGTCAAGATCGAAAACAGCAGTGTAAGTAGAAAATATAATGTACAAGTTTACCTGAAATGTTCAATCCATTCCATGACAAAACAATTTCATCACACTGAAAAGATGGAAAACTTGACTGAATGAAGTCATGCTAGTCATTTCACATCATGATCAGATTTAAGAAGTATTTTAAGTGTAAAATGCAGACAATTATTATGCTGGAAGATGATACTGCACAATGGGCAGCTATGGACAGCTACTGCCCCTCCCAGTGCTTAAAATCTAGACATCTAGAGTACAAATATCTAGCAATCATCTCAAGGACTGCAGAGAGATACTGACAGACCAAAGTGAAACAAGGTGACGCCACGATCAGATTATCCTTCTATCAAAATTAATGTTCCATATTGATCAGTATCTCTTTGAGTCTTTCACAAAGTAACTATAAACCCTTCGACTCCTGCACCCTGGTCACCAGTATCATGCACTGCCAACCATGCTAGCAAAGCAAAGACTTATTCCCTTTGAATCTGTCACCCTATCCACCAGCTTCCTGCAGGAAGCTGGTGGATAGTGTGACAGATTCTAAGGGTTAAGTTTTTGCAGTTGGTGGATAGGGTGAGGGAGTCAAAAGGTTAAAATCTCCCCCTTTTTTCTTTGAAAAATGATGATTCAGCAAGGCACAGTACAAGAAGGAAGGAGGACAGGCAGACAAAGGAAGACAGGGAAAACAAAGACCAATGCAAGAAATGAGGGTGAGGAGATGAAGGCACTTAAGGTGGGACAAAAGAGAGCCAGCCCAGCCAACCCTGTGGAAGCAGTGACCAAAGCAGAGCTTGCCGGGGGTGTTGTCCCCATTTTCTCTGAAAGCAGGCACGGCTGAGGGATCAGAGGTGATTGGCTTTGGCCCTGGACCTATGTGCCAACAGCTGGGACAATGCCTGACAGCGTGGCACTCAGAGAGCAAATCCTCCTCTTGAGGAAGCAGACACTGCTGGCTGGTTGGAAAAAAACACCAAGAGGCCGAGCAGTTTTGGGTAAATGGTAGGCAAGCCAACAGATGGCTAGCCATAGGCCCCTACTTATCACTCAGACAGGGAGAGGTAAATGTGTTGAGGGAGTGGGACAAACCACAGATGTTCCTCTTGGCATGCTCGACATCCAAACTGTAATGTTTAATAAGAACAATGCGGTGGGAAAGGATGGGGAAGGACCATCAGCTTGAATGCTAATTGTTATAACAAAATTTCTTCTATACAAGCATGCATCCTCAGTTCTTCCCTGCCATCCCTCTCAACACACATTGTTGCATCACACATATTCCATTTTCCTGTTCTTGGCTGCAGTTTTTACTGACTCATTTCTGGCCATGAATGGAAAGGTATTGTCTATCCCCTTTTTAAAAAAAAGTTTTATACATATTGTGGAACATGACTATACATCTTGACACAAGATTAAATGTATCACCTATTAAATGTATCACCTATTGTAATAAGCTAACTTCTTTCGACACGCTAAAACAAAACAAAAAATTCAGCATAACTCTATCCATAAGTACACCTGCCATGAGATCTTCAAATATGCATTGTGTACAAAATAATGACATATTGCAGTGACGCTCATCACAGAATAGGAAGTCAAGGCCATGCTAAAAAAAACAGGACACAGGCCATAGAATTTTGAAACTGAAAATAAAAATTTCTGTAACTTTATAAAGTTCACTGAAAATAAAAATTTCTGTAACTTTATAAAGTTAAACCATTCGCTTGCATGAAAACAAACAAAAAATATAACTTGTACAATATTTTTTCTGATATAATGGAAAAAGTCAGATCACTCACGTGACTCAGTCATGTTTCATACAGGACATAAAAATATTTTACAATTATACAGTAGTAATTGCAGAATAAGTGTCATGAAACTGGGGCTTTCATTGCTATCATTATTGTTGTTTGAAGCTCAGCCAATTGTGCAGAACCTACATTACTCATTAGGGCTTTAACCATTTGAAAATATACAAATACTGCATTTTTCAATGCAGTAAAAAATTAAATAGGAAAATCAGTGCATTCATGCACATAACTGTAAAGAGATGCCCACGGCACTGACCATTCCGTCCAATTTATCAGCACTTAGTTTAAAAAAGTCATTCTCAATACCAACGTGAATGCAACAAACCACAACACACACACACACACACACACACACACACACACATATATATATATTATATATATAACGGGCCTAAATTACCTAAAATTGCTTCTGCACATCACATTTCCCTAGAGCCAAAAATGCACTTAATACAGACCTGTATCCAATTATCAATCCTAAGAGAAAGTATGTAAGGCTTACGACACATGCACATGAATGGACCAGCAAGGCAGAAAATGATAAGAAGAAATGATAGAAAGCAAAAGGAGCAAGGCAGAAACAAAAAGAATGACAGAAAAAGGACATTTCTAGCAACTAATTTCCAGAGGGTGGGGATATTATTCGTACTGAGAGTCTCCTGCATCCCCACTGTGGGGTGGGGGTAATGAAAGATGGACGATGTTATTAAGATAATATAAACACTGGGATACTGTCAGTTTGTAAGTGAGAAATGAGGTCCACCATCACATCTGACATCAGTTCATGTTTGTACTGTATACTGAGAAATCACATTTATAAACACCCACTATAGATGTTAAGGAGCATGAAACAAACTACCCTGTCCATTTTAAAGAAAAACAAAACAACCAGAACTGCAGAAGCTATCAGTTTTGTCTCTTGTATTTTCATTTCTTGAAAGAATGAACAAGTATCAATTGTAGCATTTTTAGTAAGGACATAACATGAACAATGGAATCCAGTTTTGCACAACTGTAGGTCTACGTGAATGAAAATCAAAAGACAAATAAAATCAGGCTTCAAAGCAAGCATTGTGGTTTACATATTTGTAGAGATTCTTATGTCCTCACTGGAGTGACTTCATAACGAATTTTAACAGGAGTAATAAAATCTTGCAAACTTTGGACGCAAAAATTCAATAACAACAAAAAAAGAATGTTACCTCTGAAATGTAAAGTTCATTTCAAATGATGTGTGTGTGTGTGTGTGTGTGTGTGTGTGTGTGTGTGTGTGTGTGTGTGTGTGTGTGTGTGTGTGTGTGTGTGCGTGTGGGCACGCACATGCATTGTGAGTGCGGGGGAGTGGATGAAGATATATAATATATATACTAACAGTCCCATGAGGCATGACATTTAATCACACAGAATACACTGGATCTGATCTTAAAGCTGTGTTTATATTTATCTGTCATTTCTAACATTTTTAAAAGAAAATAGATCCTGTCAAACTCTTGTTTATGCTACACAAGAAAAAGTAAAATCCCAGCTCATCATTACACATCATATCATATCCTTCATCAAATGATAAAAAACATACATCATGTTTGGTAAAGCTCTAGGAAAACACTAATTTTGATGCTCCAGATTTCTGCTGAAAATATGAAAATCATTATGGTTTATGTAATCAGTTTCTAGAAGTGGGAAAACTGTGACACAACAGAAAAAGACTGAAGAGGGGCATTTACTTTAAATCAAATAATTTGTTAGATCATTCTTTTGTTGTATTAAATTGAAATAGGTGTGATAATAGCCACAATCCATGAAGTCTGCTGAAGAAGCATCACAACTGATTCTTGTTTTGCTGTTATTAAATATGAATAACTCTTAACAGCAAATCACCAAAACCAATACAAAACAAAATGTTTACATTTTTCTTCTGTAACCGTTTGAAATTTAAAAATACAAGTCTATCATTATTGGTGAAATCATAAAGAAGATTCACAACGTCATACAAGGACTGTCTAGAAACTATGAAAATGTCAGAAGGAAATTTCTTGAAGAGGTCAGTGGTGACAGTGGAATCGACGGAAATTCCACTACAGTGATGGAAAATAAAACCCCACCAGCTTCTCTGCGAAGCACCTAATTGACAATAGCACATTTGAGTTCAGCAATATTGCATGCATCTCTTCAAGGCAATAAACCTTTCACCACAATGTTAATCGAAAATGTTTAGCATGATGTTTTTATTAAATGAGATTCCAAGAATCAGTTGTGATGGCCTAAACAGGGTGGAGATGATAAAAACATTTTTTTAACTATTCTTCTCCTGACTGACATCATCTGCTCTTAGTCTCATTTCTGGGAAAGAACATGTGACCTGGTGGAGGAATACAAAGCACAAGTTACTGAGAGGTGCAGCGCATTAAATTTCTGCCACCAGAATGTCAGTTGTGATGAAAGGACATGAAAACAGTGCACAGAACATTTGTTCCATGTTTGAAAACCAGCGATCGCGCTAGATTTTTTCCCAGCCGGTACTAGCTACGGCAATTATAACATGTCAAAAATGCAACCGGTACAGACACAAAAAAAATCAGTAGGCTTGTTCTATCAATTTTAATTGCCCTTCCTATAACAGCGCAGCAGTCCCAGGCTATGGTTTTTGTCACGCAGCAAGTGCCTTTTGATTCGCCGCACGCATGAGTGCACACACAAACACACACGCACGCACCCCCCCCCACACCACCACCCCACACCCACACAAGCGCTGCTGCTATCAGCGCAGGTGTCTGGTCACCATGGTAGGCCTAGCTCTAAGTGTTTACGATTGTTTCGGTTTTGTGTAAGGACAGGTTAAATCACAGTCGGTATTCAGTGCTTTGAATCAGGTAAAATACGGACTGTAGTCGGTTACCGCGGTTGCTGTGAAAACGTTTACCAAACTTCTTAATCAGTAGGTTTATTATGACACATTTTGATCTTCATGAAATTAACATGTTGGATCCTTTCTGACAAAGCAGAAAGCAGTGGTGTTTAAGTCTGGTGGCATGTCTACTGGACATAGCAAATGATATTCAACCCAGCTCTCTTTCAGATTTGACTCAAACTTAACTGAAAAAGGTGTGTCATGCTTTGGGGATTAAAATGTTGGCAAACGTCTTTATAAATACTTTAATCATTTCACACATTCTAGTTTGCAACCCAACTTTGCAATAGCTGTAAAGACTTGATGTTTGTGGAATGTTGGTTGATGTCCCATTTTTAACAGGACCAATTTTGACTGTTTTCTTTGAACAAAAATCTGTATTAATTAACAACATGATCCGGCATATCTACCTGATATTGTTATATTTATCTCTTCAAGATGTAAGCTATTATAAATACAACCAAAGAAAGAAAAATGCCTGTGGATAGTTTATTTCTCCATCAAACACACAAGGCCATGTCACCATGTTTTGTAACTGGCGCATATATATTCATTAATGTATGTATTCATGTTCATGAAAGAAATCAATAGTATTCAAAACAATCATTTCTCACAAATTGTGAAAATTACAGCTGCACGTGCAAATCATCTGACAATAAAATCAAAAACCAAAACTTTAAAAAAAAAAAAAGAAATATAAAAAGCCTGATGAAAAAATATTCAAAATATTTACTTGTTCATTTCTTACAGTTACACCTCTGTCATTTGTGAAAAAAATTTACAGACAGCACTGGCAGATTACATCAGCAGATCACATGACATTAAAACTAAAGAACAAAAAACTAAAAAGAATAATGGAAATATTCTAACAGAAGCTAAAAAGAATGATGGAAACATTCAAACAAGCTAAACAAAAACTGAAGCATTACACATTTTGTCAGAACTTTTACAGCAGGTTTTGCACTAGTCACTGAAACAAGTTACACGAAGGAAATTTTGTGAAACCATATTTCAAGTCTGAAATGTGATGAAGAGAAGGAAAACAGCATACTACTCATCAGGGATTTAAAATAAAAATACTGACTCATGACAGTCTCATGCCATTCCAAAATCTAGAAGCCCTGATATCTAAATAAATTAAAAACATGGTTTACAAATTTGCCAACATATTGCATTTAATACTGAACACCCCAGAGAAACATCTTGGATAATACTTTCTGGATTTTAGACACATACAGTTACACATACATTTTTATACATTGAATAAGCACTCTATAATTTACGAGCAATGAAGCATGTTATGATTTATGAGCAATGAAGCATGTGATCATTTCATTTTTATTTACAAGTTTCAATTTATGATACATACTGACAAACATAAGCACTGTTACTGTATTTTCATGTTTGAATGCTCTAAATTCTAATCTTTTCCTGCTACATGTTTGTGTCTTATCCCCTTGCGATTTCTTACATTTCTTAGTGTGACCTGTACGGCTATAAACTTAAATTGATTCTGACATGACAATTCAGTCATTCGCTCATAAAATCAAAATCAAATCACATTTATCATTTTTATCAATTCAAAACAGACATTAAGTCTAGCCAATGAACTTGTGTACTACTACTAGTATCATTGTTTTATCAGCCAGTTAAGTATCAGACAATTTTCTCATTTCTGTTATCAAATAAGGTGTATGAACTACATATATATGCAGTATGCTATCATCAATGTTTTTGTCTGGATGTTTTCTGATTTTGAATTTTTTCTTCTTTCTTTTTTTTTTTTCTTCTCCTTCAACAGATGTCTACAGTACACTGAATACAATGTACAGTTAAACCATACATGACAACATGCAGTCTAATGCCACACCAAACTGAGTACATATATTATATAAATACAAGTCATAGCCCTTAATAATATGATATTAATATAACATTAATATAATATTGGTAGTTCTGACATCAATAATACAATTTACCAAAATCATTTCTTGTGCATCCAAACATCTCAGAATACAAAAACAGAAATCTGCCCCAGAAAACAAACAATTTTTGCATTGATAACTGGTACAACTAAACATGCCTTTGAACAACATGGCTACACAGGCATGTGAACAGGATCACTGACATCACCATTACCAGATGAAACTGACCTCTCTGGAATTGGCTGCAACGGAAATTTCCGGCTTGTCCTGGAACCAGAACTGTCTTCTGATTCAAACACATCATCCGCATCATAATTTAACAGCCACCGTTTGGGTCTGTAAGTCCCCTTCAGGAGGAAATCTTGTCTCTGTTTATTTTGACTGCTGTCTTGGGACTGGGAGAGATCACTGTTGTGTTGTGACTCTAGCAAAGTTGCAGACACTGGACTGGAGTTGATACTGGAGGAAGCCAATGGTCGATGAACCGTGTTAGGGGGACGTATGGCTCGAATAACCACGTAACCTGAGTCGTCATCTGACACAATGAAGAACACATTTTAAGTACTAAAACCTCATTTTTAATTTAAGAAATGAGCCTCTTTTACTTTTAAGAAGTAATAAAGATATTTAAACTGGGGGAAATAAATAAATGGCTACTTTGTTCTTGTTTTCATTTTTTTTTCAAAAATCTTAATCCACTAAAATGCACTATACCCTGTAATCTTTTAGAATTCTACAGAAAATTATTTGTCATTCTTTCTCAGTTAATCTTTTTACAGTTAGACTATAATAACGTGACTTCATCAGACAGTTAGAATTAACTATTTGAGGTATTAACATCTTGTAACAATTAAGGTACAGCCAACTTGTACAGCTGATCAACTTATGGCACTTGTCATGAAAGATATATAACTGCGTTCTTATTTTTCTTATGCTTTGCTTGTTGCTTCGGTTGGTTGATTTGTAGTCATTAGTGGTTGTGGTCATTTGGGGGGTTGGGGGTGTTACTGTTAGGAGTATAACGATAGGTCTTACAATGCTACAGAAATACAAATAGTGTCAACCTGTACAAAAACATATATACTGAAAGTGAAACATGATGCAATCAGACTGATTTCACCAAGTGTACTCTTTTGGCTTATTTGCTATTCCTGCCAAATAGTGCCATGCCCCAGTATTAAGGCAACACATTATATTAAATGTAGAAGTTTATTATATTATTACTCACTATTAGTTTATGACACAAGTTCCATGACAGACCCAGAGACAAGGTAGTCCCCCTTTTCATTAGATCCAATAAAAAAATTTGACACTTATCTCCCTTCTTGAATCTCTTTTGGTAATCACCATAACATCATTGCCATTGTATTCCTCACTTGATGTTTGAGAAGGCTTTCTGTCAAATCTACAAACCTATAGTGGTAACGTATAAAAGGTAAAGACTGATCCATAATCCTTAAGGTCAAAAAGTGTGTGAGGTAACAAGAGATCTATTACTTTTTTTCAAGGTCAGCATTAATATAATAAAGGTGGTACCCATCTTCTCTTCTGAATTTTTAAAACAAGTGATAAATTTCTTGGTTCCATAACAAATTAAAACAGTGGTTGTCTCCATTCTTAGCTTCTTCATATCATAGTCATTGCCAGAGTATTCCTGTCTCACTATTTTATCAAGATTACCTGTTATGTCTAATCAAATGTTGCAAGCTTGTACAGTTGTAGCTTTTAAGAACAGTGAATATTTTGGTTCAAGCCTCAACAATTAAAAACAAACAAACAAACAAACAACAAAAACAAAAACAACAACTGGGTGGAAACTGTGTAGACCAGGAGTATTTTCTCTTATCAGCTACTAACACACACAGTTTTTTTTAGTCAAAACATTCAAAATTCTATGGCTCTTTAATTACAAGTTGGCACTGAAGGACCTACTTTAAATCAATGTGTATCAGAAAACTAATTCCTATAATTTTTCACAATTTTTGTCTCATACAACATAATCATGAAGGTGCAGACGACCTTGAATGCAACTGTAAGTTAGTAAGACTTTGATAGGATTTAAATGAAAAAAAAAGAACTTTATGTAATTTGAGGACAATGTTATATTATTACAATAATGTAAACACAATAAAACAAATTTCAAATACTGTCTGAAGTTCCTGATAAAGTGCTGCTCACACAGTTTTCTCAAAAGTACTGACTTTTGGCACATTTTTCTCCTGTATGGCCTTGACCTCCAAACCTGCATATATCTGCGATTCTGGATGAACTACACATTTCATCCACACTTGGTAAAGATCCATCCAGAAACAATTATGAAAATCTTGCAACCTACTTCTCTCTCTCTCTCTCTCTCTCTCTCTCACACACACACACACACATGCAAGCACACACATGCAAGCACACACACATTTCCTCCAAGTCCAAGGTAATATGAAACGATTTTTCTCTCATTGAAGACAGCAGCAGGGAAGTTTCAGTCTTTTTCTCAAATTCTTTGTAACTAGTGTTTGTTTGTTTGTAATCTTACGCTTGACAAAGGCCAGTTAGCCGAAAATTTGCGCCTGTCTTGTTTTGTTGTATTAAATACGCATTCATAACTTCATATTCTTCTTTCGTGTTTTTTTTCTGGTTCCTGATTGCTCTTTCTTCAAGAAAAAGCAAAGCTAAAAGAAAAAAAAAAACCTTCCTCAGAGGAACAGGGGCAAATCAGAGTTGTCTGTCATCTGATCTAGATGGACTGCCTTGACTACCAGTTGACAGGGCTACCAAGCTCCAACTATCCAGGCTTAGGGCTAACGAGCACCATATACATATATATCCAGGTACGATCTTAATCCTCTCTGCAGGCTTAGGTCTAACGAGTACCATACACTAGGTTTGATTTTAAACCTCTCTGCAAGCTTAGGGCTAAAGTGCACCATACATCTAGGTCTGATCTTAAACCTCTCTGCAAGCTTAGGGCTAATGAGCACCATATATCTAGGTTTGATATTAAACCTCTCTGCAAGCTTAAGGCTAACATGCACCATATATCTAGGTTTGATCTTAACACTATTGTGACTGGCCCCGCCTCTGCCTGAACTCCCGGTCAGCCCAAGCCTGCTGCCAATAAAGAACCAGTAGTTGTAAAAAACACTCTCTAGCAGGCCTGAATGAAATCCAATTGTCACCAAAATTTGTGTACTTAATGAAGAAAGGATGCTGAGTTTAGCTGTGCTATTTATAAAGCTATTACTTAAAATAGTTTTTAGCCGTCATCCAGTTCTGTACCATATATCACCGAAACGACTTTTAGCGCGGCCCGACAGTAGGTGAAGCTCGGCATTTACGACCATAGTCGCGGCCCATTACAGATGTGTTAAACCTCTCTGCAAGCTTAGGGCTAATGTGTACACATATCTAGGTTTAATCTTAAACCTCTCCGCAAGCTTAGGGCTAACAATAGTAACATGCACCATATATCTAGGTCTAATCTTAAACGTCTCTGCAAGTTTAGGGCTAATGTGCACCACACATCTAGGTTTAATCTTAAACCTCTCTGCAAGCTTAGGGCTAACATGCACCACATATCTAGGTTTGATCTTAAACCTCTGCAAGCTTAGGGCTAACGTGCACCACATATCTAGGTTTGATCTTAAATCTCTCTGTAAGCTTAGGCTAACGAGCACCATATATCCAGGTTTGATTTTAAACCTCTCTGCAAGCTTAGGGCTAATGAGCACCATATACTAGGTTTGATCTTAAACCTCTGTGCAAGCTTAGGGTTAACAATCACCATATAAGGTTTAATCTTAAACCTCTCTGCAAGCTTAGAGCTAACGAGCACCATATATCCAGGTTTGATCTTAAACCTCTCTGTAAGCTTAGGGCTAACAAGCACCATATATCTAGATTTGATCTTAATCTTCTCTGCAGGCTTAGGGCTAACGAGCACCATATATCTAGATTTGATCTCAATCTTCTCTGCAGGCTTAAAGGGCAAATGAACTCCGTCTACCCAAACTTGATCCTAATCTTCTCATGCAAACATGATGGTGCCCGTCTCACTATTTTTTTTTTTTTTTTTTTTTTTTTTGTAAACTGCAACTGGCCCACTGCATTAAGTCCAATGGCGGGAAATGGGAGAGGGAAATGGATAGGAGGAGTACAATCATTTTTTAAATTATTATTATGAGGCTGGAGAGGAAAAATCTTACCATTTTTTTTTTCTATTATCATTAGCCTGATTAGGACTGGTCAAGATTCGAACCTGGGCATTGTGAACTTCTCACTTCCTACAACAGGTGCTTTATCCACAGGTCCCTAAATTAATTAGTGAGTAAGCAATTAAGTGATATATACTAATAATTATTATAATATACCACTCTCTTAAAAAGGAATTCAATAGTAATAATGAATTTAACATACCATCCTCTTCCTCTGGTCTCTTGATGGCAGCAGTTTCATGCAGCTTTCGGCAGGCCACTAACACCACAACAGTGGCCACAAAGATCAACACACATACAACACCAATCAAGGCATATGCCAGATTCCGCCAATATTCACCATCATCCTTCTGCACAACTGGCTCATTCTGTAGATCATTCGTCCTCCTCAGAAAATCCTTTGTGTTATGTTTGCGACTTGAGTTTTCATCAAAAAATGACTCATATTCGTATGAAGGGTACGGAGAATCCAGATTGCCTAACTGATTAAAGAAGTTGAACTCTCTGAAAGGTCCACAAACTGTGTTGGAGTGTCTGCCACACGGTTTACGGATGATTTCATTCATGGGACACCTGGCACAAGGCTGACACACCCTATTTTTAGAGTCCCAGAAATGGCGGTGGTCACAATGACGGCCTACTGCCAGTCCACATAACACAATGATAAAAAAACAGCATCTCTTGAGAAGACTCCACTCCATCTTGACGACGTCACATTGCTCTGCTTCAGCTGTACCAGTTTATCAATTCTAAGGCAACATTCGCTTTCATTTGAATCATGCCTGCTGACAGAAAAATTGTAATGTGTCACTATCAAGCATGTTCATTACATAAAAAAAAATGAAAAGAATTCATAAAACTAAAAGTGATACATTATGTTTATGACCAAATACTTCCTATGAACTGTATATATAGATAATGTACACTATGTTTATGATCAAATAATTCCTATGAACTATAATTTATAATTCATAAATGTCAAACATCTCAAGTAATTCGTCAGGGAGAATGACAAGTCGATGCCCAAAACATATTTTCACAAGTTCTAACTGGTCACAAGGTCCTGTAATTAGAACCCAGCCAATAACATATAGCCATATTAGGGCTATAACTTGTATATATCCATTTCAAAATATGCAATACTTCAACCGAAAAACAAAACTGGAAAAGCAAAATATGCGTATCAATGCATTCATGCACATAATCTGTCCAATTTATCACACAGGGGATTTAAAAAAAAACCTGAAAACAAATGTACACATCAATAACATTAACAGACACTAAAAGTAAAATGTATAATACATACATACATATATATAAATTATAATATATGTAAACAGACCTAAATTACTTAAAACTGTGTCTGCACATCACACTTCCATAGAATCGAAAATGCACTTAATTACATGTACTCATGACATATATGTACATAACTGATAAACTGTATTGGAGTAAAATCACTTGCCTATCATAAATAAAGAAATTGTACCCAATGACGTATGTACATAAGTGATAAACTGTACTGGAATAAAAACACTTGCCTATCATAAAAGGAACTTTCCAAAACTGAGAACATAAATATGATAAATAAACACTATAATTATTTCCATCCAACTGATTACGCGCTGAATTTTAAAATGAGAAAAAGAAGAATCACTGTAGATGACATGAGAACATTTCTTTAAAAAATCATATACAATTTTAAACTTCTGTAAGGCGGAGAGCTGCAAAACTGACATCATTCATCTGCTCATCATCATCATGTGCCCTGCCACATGGCGCTGGCGATCATGGCCCTCTCATACAAATCTATCCCTTGTTGCTGCAAGTACATCTCCCACTCTCTCTGTCCTCAACCACTCTGCAAGTCCATACAATATTTTCTTCCTGTGTCTCCCAGGTGCTCTTTTCTCCTCCAGCTTTCCCATTGTGACTAGGTGCTCTATGTATCTCTTGCCTCATGAAATGAACTATAAATGCTGCTTGTCTTTTCCAAACCTTCATTAATGTTACTTGAAATGTGTCTGCCTCCTTCAAGACTGTCTCATTTGTTTTCTTTGCTGTTCATGGAACTCTTAACATTCTTCTTAGAAACCACAGTTCAATTGTTTCAATCTTGTTCTGACTTTGCATGTTGACTGTCCACGCTTCACATCCATACAACAGTACCAGTTCTATATTAACACTCAAGAGACTCTCTTCCTGATATTAATAGGCATTTGTTGGTAAGAACGCTTTTCATTTTCTTGAATGTTGTTTTAGCTTGGCTCTTAGTCTTTTTCAGCTTCTTTAGGTTTGTGTTTCCTGACACCTCTGTAAATTTTCTTTGACATAACATTAATTTTTGTTCTTGATACCCCCGTGTCCAGAAGAAATTTCACCCGGATTCTATTGATGAGTAATCGTGCTTTGAATTTTTTTCTCATGTTTCTTGTGTTCCACTGCATAGATTCCATCTTCTGAGTCACTCTCTTCATCTGTTCCTGATATTCTTTGAACACTTCTTTCTCTCACATTTTTCTTCAGTACATTACAAACAGTGGAAAAATGATTTTGCTTGCAGAAAATGCACACAACTACTGAACTAGTGCTGAGATTCAGGGCACTTTAGAAGTGGAAGAGAAGTGGCGTACTGACCGAAGATTGAAAATTTTGTCAAAGACTGCCACATATGCCAAGAATTTAGGAGTGAGCAAAAGGAACCACTGATCAGCAGTATCATTCCTGACCTACCACATGTCGCAATATCTGGCAGCGAATATGACTTCAAGAAGAAAAGTTACTTAGTAGTTGTGGACTACTACTCCAACTTTTTCAAATTTGATGAACTAATCACAAAAGACAATGAGGAAGTTATCAAAAAGATAAATGTCCCATTTTGCCAGGCACGGGATACCATAAAGACTACTGACTACCAACAGACCTCTGTTCAGCTCAAAGCAATTCAAAAACTTTGCTCAGACTTATGGATCTGAACATATGACAAGTTCACCCCATTATCCCCAGTCAAACAGGAAAGCTGAAAATGCTGTCAAAATTATGAAAAAACATGATTCAAAAATGCCATCAGAGTAAAGACGGATACCTGGCAATACTGTACTGCAAAATACTTTTGTCAGAAATTCTGGGTAGTTCACTGCCACAAAGACTTCTCAAGAAGAACAAAAACAGAGCTACCTACAACTTAGTACAAGTACAACTAGATATCCATGCTGAAACCCTCAGTCAAGCAAGTTGCAGATGGACTTCAAGCTAGAAAGAAAAAAAACAGGCAAGATATTACAATCGTGGAACTGTAGAACTTACCAAGTAGAAGCTTGGACAAATTGTTTGGTTCCAACCTCCTGGCTCCAAAAGATGAGTAAAGGCCCAAGTTGAAAGACAAGTGGACATAGGGTCAGAATACAACATATGCATTGAAGATGGACACAGATTCAGGAGAAATCGGCGCAACATCAGAGAAACAAATGAAAACAACAAGCCAGTGTCTGAACCACAACCAGTCAAAAGAACAATAACATTCCATCCCACCAAAAGAAAGTCGTATCTCAGAATCTGTTTCCCTGTTCATCAGGAGAGAGCAGATCAGACCATGCTGCACTGGATGGGAAAACAGTCTAGACAGAGAATCAACAGACTACACAGACAGCCAACTCCATGAGCAGATGCTACAACAGAAAGGCCTAGAGTTAGATAAGAGACAAATTTAAGAAACAGCAATGTGGCTCCTGAACTACCAAGGATGGAGGCTGATTACCACCATTGTGACTATGGCAATGACCGAGGATGACACATGAACATGCAACTTAATCAAGAGCATGCTACTGAACAAACAGCACAACAAAAGTTAACTTAGAGTTAGAACCAAGACGCACTCATGCGGACGCAGAGTGAAAACACCTGCCTACCTAAAAGACTACATTTAGTCAACTCAAAACACAATTGAAAACATGCAGTGTTCAAATGGAATAACTTAAAGCTCGTTTTGTTTACTTATGATTTAAAATACTCAGGAGTGTGAATTAATCCACACCAGCTTAAGTTATTTTGTGTTGAGATTTTAATTGCTTTTTAAGTCTTTCATGACGGCCAGTGCACACTATGGCACGTTTCTGGCTGCCCGGCCGTCTGCGTTTGTTTTCTTCCCTGCTGACACACCATTTTTTCTGCTTTTTTATTTCATTTCACAGCTACTAAAGAATGATTAATGGCAAAGTTTTTGATATTACCAGAAAGCTCAAAATGTGATCTCTGCGAGCATAGTATTTTCAAATAAGAAATTCCAACACTTATAGTTATAGTCTTATACGCACTGTTATGACAAGAATAACGTAGGTCAAGGAGTATTTAAACTAGACGCATGCTCACATCTCAGTTCTATACTGTACTAAAATCTACAGGAACCTTTGAAACATCTCTGATTCTCTCTCTCTCTCTCACACACACATACAGAGCAAGCGAGCGAGAAAGAGAGAGTGAGAGAGAGAGAGAGAGAGAGAGAGAGAGAGAAACAGCAGTCTTAGATGGTAAAATTTACAATAACTCCTGAATTCCCATGCCTAGTACCTAGCAGACAAGTTTAATTAATCAAGGAAGATACTGCAGACCTAACACATGGCACTGGAATTTCCTGGTCAGGGTGTCACTTTATTCCATTATCAGTCAGAGCATCAAGTGTAAAGTTACACCAACTAAACAGACTCTGTCTTTTGGCGAAAAGCTTTTACTAAACAATACTGATAGTTGTTTCAGATATTCTGTACAGTGAAACTGAAAGCTGCCAGAATTTTTTAAAAACTTGACCAGCCATGGTCCGTCTGTAGGGAACAGACGCCTTCCCGGCACCAGGGGTATAGTGCAGTAGGAGGAAACTTTTTCAGCACCGGCTCCCGGCAGCCGGTTTGTCACGAAAAGGTTAAGAACATGTGTTAGCATTTCAGTTTAGTTTTAAAGTTTTGATTTTTTTTCGTGTTCATTTTAACCAAGACAGGGAGATGTGACATGTTTTGGTTTTGTCTGCTAGTGACGGCAAATTCAACAAGAATCATCTTCCCTTGATAAAGCAAACTGATGTAAACAATAATGTTTATTGATCTACTGGACTTGCGAACCAATCTAGGATTAGACCAGCCCACCAAACTGAAACTGTGCATGCGCACTGCTCTCTTTCTGGGGGTGCAATCTGATTCTGTCTAGGGAGGACAATGTGTGTCAACCTTCTTAGTTTGATAGCAACCATATTCGATGTTGATCATTATCACTGCACGTGTGTGTTTATATCAGATACCAAAAGCAAGTTTCTGTTATTGTGAATTTTAAATCAATAAATGTAATGAGAATTCTGCAGGTACGTCTTTCTTGCCACTGATTTAACTTAAGTGCGCAACGTGCATGTTCTGCAAGCGCCTCGATTTACCATCTCATTCTAAAAAAATGGATCTAGCACCTCACCCCCCTCCCCAAGTACCTGACCCATCAGTCTGCAGTAAATTGAGTAATGTGCTAAAATCTAAAATGGAGGAGCTACGGAGGAAAACATTATTCGAATCGACTAATGAATCCCGTTCAACTTCAACTTGTTCCTTGTTATCTTAGTCTCTTGTACTCTCACCACCCTTTGGTAATGTTGGGATGTGATGGAGAAATTACGAATCTAACTTCTAAGGCTTCGGCCCTTGGTTATGATTCAGGAGTTTCGTGGTCTGTACCTCACTAGTCACTAGTCTACCTGTACCGTCACCGTGTACGCGGTTCAACATGACTACGGAAACCATTCAGAATGCATGATGAAAAATTAGACGGTAAGACACCAAAGGCAAAACGGCAAACTCAGCACTTTTCGATATATATCTAACACATATAAAGTATCACTTTTACTCACCCACAAGTTCACAATAATTCCAGGATCATCCATTGTGTAGGTCGTCTCCTGTTTTTTCATCAACAAGAGGATGTCAATAGATCACGTGACCGGAAGATGGCTTGTCAGCTTGCCTCCCTTCTCAACTCCAGGACTAGTGGATGGAGGGGTTTTCTGTTAGTCTTTGTGTGTGTGTGTGTTTGTGTGAGGCAAACATAGAAAGACATGGACTGCTGAAGGGCAATAAAACTTGAAGTCATTTGAGCAGATTTACTTCCAATTAGCGCACTCCTCTCTGGCTGTCTTTTACAAAAATTTAATATGTGTGTAATGATTGTATCTGTATCATTCATCAGAAACATTTATAGCCTACCTGATGCATTCAGCTCGTCTGCTGTCGAAGTTCTCCCATAGTGGGTGTGTGGTCATTTAAAATGTCAGTCTTGTTTGTTTTTTGTTTTGTTTGCTTTTGTTTTTTGTGGTAATCTGTTGTACAATACTTCTAGACTGCCATGTTTCCTACCCACTAATCCTCCAGCCTTGTTATTTTCGTGCCTTAATTTAATATTCGGAAAGAAAATATAGTTTCAACCATTACACACATAAAGTATACACACGCGCGCGCGCGCGCCGCACACACACACACACACACACACACACACACACACACACACACACACACACACACACACACACACACAGAGCATACCGGAAAATATACATTGTGAAATATTGTTCATGATTGCACATTAGCACCACTAACAAAAATCAAATAGTTTCACACACACACACACACACACACACACACACACACACACACACACACACACACACACACACACACACACACACACACCACAACACAACACACACGTGTGTGTGTGTGTGCGTGTGTGTGTGAAAATCATCATTGCCTTGTGGCTGTCCCAGGAAAGACTTAAGGCTAATAAGGGAGTAAACCCCGTCTTGAGGATCGTGGGAACGACAAACAAAAAAGGCTAGCAGAGAGTCCGTACAAAAACAAACAAACAAACAAACAAAAACAAGAACAAACGATGGAAGACAACGTGTAACCACCATCGCATCAACCCAAGTAAACCATGGACAGACACACGAAAAGAAACTTCATGAACGACGTAAATAGGGGCTTCAATGCAGCACCTTAGTCCCGTGGGGGAAGTCATCCTGAGCAACTGAGTGACATCAGACCATCATCATAGAGCGTAGAGGGAAGGGGAGTGGCAATTGCAGCCTTTCATACGTGCCAGCCGACCGCCATCTTACTACGGCGCTCTGCCCTGGTTGGCTCTCTTTAATTATTAAGCCGCCGTGTTTACACTGTCACTTACGTGCCAAACCGTTCACAGAACTAGTGACTGATCGCTAACAGATACCGTCTGCATGAAAAAATATACTGACGTACTAATACAATATACATCAAGTAAGCTTGTATTACAAAGTCTTACAGAAAATGTATTTTGCTTAGCAGATTTGTACTGATAAGAAGCAAGTTCGCTCGTGTGTAGCCTACAAAGAGTCTCTTTATTATTAACTCGCCCCCTTATGATCAGATCAGATCATGTCGTCTCATATTGACAATCCATTTCTTAAGGAGCTCTACTCTGCTGAAGAGAAAACGAAAAAAGAACTGAAGAAAGCAAGAAACATGAAATAATCTACGTACTGGCGATGGTGAATGAAAGGAACTACAGCTGTAGTTTAACGAAAATGTATACCGTGTACGTTTGTATGTCTGCATTTGAGAGAGAGAGAGAGAGAGAGAGAGAGAGAGAGAGAGAGAGAGAGAGAGAGAGAGAGAGATGATAACAGGGATAGGAAGGGGGATGGGACTAATCTCAGAACCTATAAGATACATGAAATCATGTCTATGGATAAATCTTTATACCAACAACCTAGATAAGGCATTGCCTCATTGTGTCATTGCAAACATGTCTGTTTGCTTTGGTACACGCGACAGGTGTATACGCTATTATCTGGGCGGTTCAGCCCCTATCTCCGTCTATCATGTTAGCAAGCATTTGTTTATCCACGTCTATAGTTAACCCTGTCTGTCTGTGGTCATCGCTGGCCGAGGGATGGGGGAGGGGGCAAATATTTGCAGGTCACGATGGTTTAATACTTCTATAAGTCTGTTATATATGTGTGCCGATCAGCTAAACGTGCCAAAGCAGTAAGTGTACGAGAGGGTGATTATGCAGACCCGCGTGGGGCTAGATGTGTGTGTATTTTTCCTTTTTTGGGGTGGGTGGGATGGGGTGGGGGCGAGGGGGATGAGAGGGATTATAAGTTTTTGATTTACTTACTTCAATGTGAAAAGTTTGTGTGTCTTCTCACATACCTGATCGCATGTGCGCGCTCTGTGTTTGTTTGTGTGTGTGTGTGTGTGTGTGTGTGGTGTGTGTGTGTGTGTGTGTGTGTGTGTGTATGTGTGTGTGTGTGTGTGTGTGTGTGGTGTGTGTGTGCGCGTGTGTGTTTGTGAGTGTGTGTGTGTGTGTGCGTGTGTTTGCATGTGTGTGTGTATGCGTCTGTTTGCATATGTGTGTGTGAATGTGTGTATGAATGTGCATATGTGTGTGCGTTCGTGCATACGTGTGTATGTGTATGTATGTGTGTGTGTACGTGTGTGTGTGTGTGTCTTTGTGTGCGTGTGAGTGTGTGCATAAGCATGTAATATGATATGACAATGACAAGCCTGCAGACCAAACTTCCTTGCTGTTTTAGAAAGGACAAATCTTGACTTTTGAATCTGGAAATATTTGTAGCACTGACAATGAGATCTATGGTGAATTACTGACTGAATATAAATACACACTGGATTTTTGGCGTGCACTCCAAGCGCATACATGTTCACTACCTAACAAACTGCAGAACAGAGAATGCAAATGGCAGATAGTGAAGGACTTTAATCATGTATGCGCATAGCACATTTTGAACTGTTCAGTCCCTCCCTTGAAGCTAAAATGAATATCTTTCTTAGATATGTTAACAGGTATGCAAAACAAACTATCACTGAAGAAAATCTTCAACAACAACATAAACACAAGCAATAAAATATACATTCAGTTATTCACAATTGGCTTGTGATAACTGAGCATATGAAGAGAGAGCCAGAGACAGAAAGAGAGAGAAAGAGAAAAAGACAGACAGAGACACAGAGAGAGACAGATAGACAGACAGAAAGAGAGAGAAAGAGAGAGGAGAGAGAGAGAGAGAGAGAGAGAGAGAGAGAGAGAGAGAGAGAGAGAGAGAAAGAGAGAACAAAAAAACACCATACTCAAAAGCGATAATTACGTACATACCTGTGGAAAGTTATTCTTTTTTGACGATTTTCTCGACAGCCTTTACTCCTGCAGTTAATGTCTGCACACCAAGGTATTTTTGTATCGATACAAACATTCGTGGATAAGTGTATGAGGTCAATGAGTTCAACGCTACCAGTGGGCTACTGCAAGTAACATCCCAGCCCAAACTCTCGCATTAGCAATATGACCCAATCGCTCCAATCCATTTCGATATTTTTCCTGAACGGTGAAAGCAATGACAACTGAATGACATTTGTATTTTCATAATATCTAGATGGAATTAAATCGGTACATTTATATCAGAAACATAAAATAATACGTACTTCATTTTCAGTGGAACTCTGACATAAACAACTGAAAAATTGCTCATCAGGATATCTACGTCGTTGTGTGTGAACTGTAACAATATCAGGCATGCCACATCTAAATTTCATCTGAGCCTAAGTGATAAAATTATTCAGTTTTAATTTGAACAGTTACCTAGAATTAACTGTCTTAAACATTCTATATATTGACAATCTGCCTTTATTGTGTCTACGGCTGTCTCATTCTTGCTACCAACAGTCCATCAGTCTCTGCGAGAAAACAATGCGCAAATTGGTCCACACGTTCCACGACTTGATATGCCCATACATGACCAAATCCAGTCCATGCACATATCATTACCATCTATGGTTACTTGAAGCTCATGAACATTCCCAGAATCTAAACTGCGCATAATTTTACATACTTTAACTAGTAACCTAGTTTCGTTTGTGGTGTGTGTGTGTGTGTGTGTGTGTGTGTGTGTGTGTGTGTGTGTGTGTGTGTGTGTGTGTGTGTGTGTGTGTGTGTGCGTGTGTGTGTGTGTGTGCCCGTTCGTCAGTCTGAACACGTCAAATTGAACACTAGCTCCCGATCCTTCTATCTCTCTCGGGGAAAAAGCAGACACATAACGAGAGAAGTCGGGGTTGGGGTTAGGGTATTTGATCTTAACTTTCCAACAGTGAGGAAATTGTAGATAAATTATCAAAGCCTCAAGAGACGAAAAAACAAACAAACAAACAAAAAACAACAACAACAACAACACCAACAACAAATCCAAGGATACAAAAAGAAACAAACGAAACCTTTCACTCAACAGAATAACTGCCTGGCCTAAATACAAAACGAAACAAAACAGAAACCTTTGAGAAAGACAATGGGGAAAAACAGATCGCTAGTGGCTGGATAGAAGTGCTGCATGCATGGCTGTATCAGTCCAGAAGACCCTCGCAGAACGCTATATCAGTATCTAAGTCCCTTAACGGGAAGGTCCTATGCTTCTAAAGCAGGTAACGCATCCATACATATACAGAGCAAGCCACTCAAACATAAGGTAGAAGATCTCTACAAAGTGTAGATAAATCACCTAAATTTACAGATCACCTAGCAAATTAAAAAAATAAAAAGAATAGTACAAGCAAAGTGTATTCCTTTAATCTAGGGAAGCAGTCCTCTGTTGTCCAATATTTATTTTAAAAAAGAAAAGACAGAAATAAAAAACTGTCAGGGATCAACTACAACGTGAGGGGTTGTAGATAAATTGTCATAGCCCCAAGAGACAGAAAGAAGGGTTGTCTCCCATTCTGTCTAATAAAAGTCTGTGTTGTCCTTGTTTTGTCTCCTTGCTGTTCGTTCTCACTTTTGCAAGGCTAACAACCCTTCTTTTCCTCTCTTGGGGCGATGACTGTCTACATAACTTTACTTGTAGTCAGTCCCTGGCAGTCGTTCTCTTTTTCTACTGTTGAACCACCTATGTTAAAAGAACACATTTTCTTTACACTTTTCATCCAAATTCTTTCTTCCACATTCACTAAGTGCTCTGTTCTTCAGATGATTTTTTATACTTTGTAGACTTGTGCAATCTTAAGTTTAGGTGATTTGCTCTGCAAGTGTGTGGATACTATGCTTCTCTTGTAACCCCAAACTGCAGGTTCGACAATTGCTACACAGAACAAATCACATCGCTTGTACTGAAAGCATAGGATCTTTCCATTGAAGGACTTTATATTGACAAGCGATCTGCGAGGGTATCCACCCATTTTGTATCTATTGAACTGCTATCCAGACAACAGCAATTTTTTGTATTTGTTCATTATTTTATTTTTTTTTTTTTAAATTTATTTTTTTTTTTTTTTTTTGCGTTGTCTTCTTCAAAGGTTTCTGTTTTGTTTCTTTTCGTATTTTAGACAAGACAGTTTGCTCTGTGGGGTAAAAAGCTCATTTTGTTTTTATTTTGTTTCCTTGTTGTTTGTTCTCGCGTTTGCAAAGGAAACAACTCTTTTCCCCTCATCTGACAGTTTGGGTTATGACAATCTGTCTACGTTTGCCTCAACATTAAGGACACAAATAGACTTTTTACTCGACAGAATCAAATGTTGATCTAAGAAAAAAACTAAGCAAAACAAACATTTAGCGAAAACAATGAAAAAACAAAAACAGAACAAAACCCAAGGGCGTGGGGGGGGGGGGGGGGAGAGGATTGCCATTAATGCAGCGCAAACATAGTTGGATACATACACATTAATGCATCATTGTAGCTAAACACAGTTCATCAAAAATAAAACAGACCATAGCATGAAACTGATATAGGTGTTTATGATATTACAGAAAAAAAATGCAAACACTAGACACTAACAAATATAATCACACGTATTTGTGGTACATACGCACGTTGGAGAGGGGTGAGCGTGTTCCTGGATTAATATAGATGTAGTAATGCAGCAACAACAGATAATAATGCAGCAACAACAGATACTACCACTACTACTAATATGAAGGGTACAAAAGGAAGAAAATGTACAGAATTTTTTCACATACATCAATGTAGGGTTTGTATATATACAAACACACGCATGAAAACACACACACAACACACACACACACACACACACACACACACACACACACACACACACACACACACACACCACACACATTATATATATATATATATATATATATATATATATATATATATATATATTATATGTATATATATAACAACCTGTAATAAATTCGACTGGATCTAGAAGGCCACGAGCATCAGTCCACGCAGTTTGGCGATATTTCTGAAACAGGTGTATTTTAAGGTGCTTTTCGAAGTTAAGCAGATAACTGCTTTGTTTAAAAGACACGGAGTGTGTGTGTGTGTGGGGGGGGGGGGGGGGGCGGGGGGGGGGATGGGGAGTTGTTCCATGTTGTCGGGCCAAAAACAAAGGAATTCTTTCCACAAGTGCTTATCGAGAATCGAGGTAGGCCGTACGTTGAGACAGACTTGAGAGTTTGTAGTGCAGTATGTTCAGATATAGACACTGAAAGCAGACTGTGGTAATTTTATACTCAATCCTTACTTTGACTGGAAGCTAATCTAATGCAATTTTTGCAAGAGTGCTTTTGCACTGCATCGTTTGCTATCACGTATGGCAGGTCGAGCTGCATTGTTTTGGATTTACTGGAGTTGGAATGTATACAGGGGGGGTGCAAAAGTAGGTATACAGTTATGAAAAAAAAAACCGTACAATACTCATTGCATTTATTATACAAACAGATGAATATTGCGTGTACATGCAATAACAAGCACAGCCTTAATCCCTCAGATACTCAAACTGCTTACCGTCGGTATTCACACACTCCTCTAATGGAGAGCGGAATTAAAGCATTATGATAATGATGTGGTACTTACTGTATACCTACTTTTGAACCCCCTGTATAATCAGAAAGTCCAGCTAAAAAGAGAGTTACAATAGTCCAGTCTGGATGAAACAAAAGGCAAACTCAGCTTGTTTGTGGCATCAGTAGGAAAAATGGGATGATCTTGCTTATTTGACACTGTTGGACGTACAGGACTTTGCTCAGATAGTTAACATCAGCTTCCTTGGACACGGATTCGTCAGAAAAAGCAACAAGATTCCTTACAGGTTTGCTAAATGTTTATAGTATCGCCTGAGATACTGTAGTCTTTGAAGTTGTTTTTTAAATTTGATTTTGTATCTATATATACGAATTCTGTTTCTTTCTTTTTTTTCTGTTCATTTTCAGTTTGTTTACTTTCATCTAGGCAGTGATGTGTGTAGGTGAGTCCTACTTGTGAGATGATTGCAGTCATCGCGGCATCCGGCCTGTGAATGTGTTCTATACTACTGCAGGTCTGGCTGCTGGCAGGTGAGTGATGTGAGTTTCATTACCAATATGCATCTGCTGATGTTTACTGGTTTGGCATCTGTGGAATTTATCAAAATATTACATACTGAGGTATTAAGCGTTTTCTGTGTCATAAAAGCTGAACATTAGCACGCCGTGGTAACAGATTGAAAAGTAGGTTAGGTTGCCCCAGACACAGTTTATCATACCTGTAGGCTTACTCATTTAAAACAATGAATATGTTAACCATGACCTCATTGCCATTATTTTTCTATGCTTATACATACAAACAGATAGAGCTCATCGGTTAAAAGGGGACAAACAACCAACTGCATCTACTGTCATTGTTCATACATCTGTATTGATATTCGCATCCTCATTTTCCATGAATACATTCCATGCTTCCATTATTGTAATATTTGTATATAAAAATCGACATACACTAGGCTTCATTTGATCACTTTGAGTGTTATCACCCATAACTAAAATCACAACGACCGATTCGTCAAAAATTATGTTTTTCACAAATATCTATCTCCACCCTCCTGATCCCCACCCCTTTCCCCCTTTCTTAGGCGTAGACTAGCTATGACAAACTGTATCCATGTCTAAATAATATTATAATACTGGTAGTTTTTCATACCCGTCCCATCCTGGTCTGCCACCGACATGGACATTTGCAATGGGAAATGCATCTTTTAAAAACAGAAATTTGTTATCGGCTTTTATTACATATTTTCATTTCTTTTTCTTTTCATAAAAGAAAGATTGTAAAATGAAGGGACATTTTTTTTGTTTTCTCTGTTTTGGACAAAAAAATTTTTCCTCGTACATTTTAACTGCTTTATGTTTTTGTTGATCAATTTGTTGGTTGAGGAAAGCGAACTCGCGAACACACGCACGAGCATGTACTCACGAACGAACACATCACACACATAGACATACTGACAGAGCACACAGACACACGCACACACAGACACACGCACACACAAACACACGCACAAAAACCACACACACACACAACACACACACACACACACACACACACACAGACACACATACACACACACACACACACACACACACACACACACACACACACACACACACACACACACACACACACACACACACACACACCATGTCACAAAAGTTTGTGCTTCTGTGTTGCTAATGAAACTCCAGTGTCAATCAGGATTGTCGTCACATTAGGCCTAATATCATTTGTACATTTAGAACTCTGGTAAAACGTGTTTGTTCTGTCTGAAACGTAACCCATGATATTGGAATAATATTATTCATCAAGTGGAAACAGTGTTAAGTGTTTCTGTTCTGTCGCAAACTTGATCGGTTTTCAGTACAGTGTGTCCATTGCTCTCTGTCATTATCATCATCAGGTGCCTTGCCGCATGGCGTTGGCGATCATGGACTTCCATCTGTCTCTATCTCTTGTTGCCCCAAGCATCTCCTCCACCCTCCTCGTCTTCAACCACTCCGCAAGTCCGTCTAGCATTTTCTCCCTGGATCTACCTGGTGCTCTCTTTCCCTCCAGCTTTCCCGTTGTGACTAGGTGCTCCAATTCTCCTCTCCTCATAAAATGGCCTTTAAATGTTGCTTGTCTTTTCCTAATCTTCCTTATGAGTGATCTACTTGTGTCTGCCTCTATCAAGACTGTCTCGTTTGTTTTCTTTGCTGTCCATGGAACTCTCAACATTCTTCTTACAAACCACATCTCGGCTGCCTCAATCTTGCTCTGGCCATTGCTCTCTGTACATGTGTTTATTTATTAACTGACTGCCAAAAGAACAATATATGACAGCTGTGTGTGTGTGTGTGTATGGGGGTGTATGCATGTGCGTGTGTGTGTATGGGGGTGTATGCATGTGCGTGTGTGTGTATGTGCGTATGTGTGGGTGAGAGAGAGAGAGAAAGAGAGAGAGAGAGAGAGAGAGAGAGAGAGAGGCAACCTGTCGTTTTCTTAATTGGATTGAGTTTGCTTTAATTGTTGCTATTATTGTCAGTTGTTTTTAAATTTGTTTCTTTTTCTTTTCGCTACATTTGCTGCACCAACACACCTCTCCCTCCTTCTCTTCTCTTCCCCTCTCCCGCTCACCTCCCTCATTTTCTCCCTCCTTCCCTCCCTCTCTATCTTTTAGTCTGTCTCATAAACGTTTTTCTGCCCATCACCTATCCCAGTCCCCCACCTTCTTTCCCACCACTCTTCCGTCCCCCTGGTGTGAGAACGCCAGTTATTTCACGATTCTGTGTATGGGTCGGTGGCCCTCAGAAATAAAGTACTGTGTCAGTGTCAGTGCCAGTGTCAGTGTAAGTTCTAATGTCAGTGCCAGTGTCAGTGCCACTGCCATGGCCACTGACTCATCTCTCTCTCTTTCTTTCTCTCTTTTCACCACTCTCTCCCCCCTCCTCCTCTCTCTCTTCCTGTCTTTCTCTGTGCATGACCTTGTGTAACCATCAAACCGGACAAGCATGATCCTTTGACGTATACTGAGGGCATGCTGCACAAGGAAACCTCATGTTATCATCTACATCAGAAGACTAACATCCAATCCCGTATCCACAAAGGGAAAGACAAATCCCTGGGAAACTGAAACTGGAGTTTGTACAAGATGGAGTCATGGCACTTGGAGAATTTCGTATGCGCCTTTATTTATTTATTTATTTTTTTATTCATTTATTTTTTTTATCTGGCAGACTTCTTAAACCCGCGCGAAACCTAATGCACTGGCAAGGTCTGAAAACGGGGGATGGCGACGGGAGCAATCAAATATTGATATTACCAGACTGATTTGAGCATTAACCATTTGACTCCGTGACCCTGTCCACCAGCTTCCTGCATTGTCCATTTTATCTTGAGCATTAACCATTTAACTCCGTGACCCTGTCCACCAGCTTCCTGCATTGTCCATTTTATCTTGAGCATTAACCATTTGACTCCGTGATCCTGTCCACCAGCTTCTTGCATTGTCCATTTTATCTTGAGCATTAATCATTTGACTCCGTGATCCTGTCCACCGGCTTCCTGCATTGTCCATTTTATCTTGAGCATTAACCATTTAACTCCGTGATCCTGTCCACCAGCTTCCTGCATTGTCCATTTTATCTTGAGCATTAACCATTTGACTCCGTGATCCTGTCCACCAGCTTCCTGCATTGTCCATTTTATCTTGAGCATTAACCATTTGACTCCGTGATCCTGTCCACCAGCTTCCTGCATTGTCCATTTTATCTTGAGCATTAACCATTTGACTCCGTGATCCTGTCCACCAGCTTCCTGCATTGTCCATTTTATCTTGAGCATTAACCATTTGACTCCGTGATCCTGTCCACCAGCTTCTTGCATTGTCCATTTTATCTTGAGCATTAACCATTTGACTCCGTGATCCTGTCCACCAGCTTCTTGCATTGTCCATTTTATCTTGAGCATTAACCATTTGACTCCGTGACCCTGTCCACCAGCTTCCTGCATTGTCCATTTTATCTTGAGCATTAACCATTTGACTCCGTGATCCTGTCCACCAACTTCCTGCATTGTCCATTTTATCTTGAGCATTAACCATTTGACTCCGTGATCCTGTCCACCAGCTTCCTGCATTGTCCATTTTATCTTGAGCATTAACCATTTGACTCCGTGATCCTGTCCACCAGCTTCCTGCATTGTCCCTTTTATCTTGAGCATTAACCATTTGACTCCGTGACCCTGTCCACCAGCTTCTTGCATTGTCCATTTTATCTTAATCAGTTCATTCCCTTACCCTATGAATTACGGGATTAGGAAATGGTTAAGGTTTGTGAGTGTGTGCGCGTGCGTTTGTGTGTTTGTTTGTGTGTATGCATGTGTGTGTATGTGTGGACAAGGTGAAGGAGTGAAAGGATTGACTGAGATGGACAGAGACCAGGCCAGTTTTCATCTTGCAGATTGGGTCATCGAACTTAGTATACTCACATTTCTGGATCCATGAAAGTATCGGCTGAAGTCGCCAGCCCTGACCGACCAGGACCTCTCTTCCCAAGTGAGCACCTTAACCACTCTGCCAGTCGTCCATACACATTGAGCTTCAGACAGCCATGTATGTGTGTGTGTGTGTGTGTGTGTGTGTGTGTGTGTGTGTGTGTGTGTGTGTGTATGTGTGTGTGTGTGTGTTGTGTGTGTGTGTGTGTGTGTGTGTGTGTTTTGCAGAGAGAGAGAGACAGAGACAGAGACACAGAGAGACACAGACAGACAGACACACAGACAGACAGACACACAGACACATAGACACACTGACACACACAAGACAACACAACACACACACACACACAAAACACACACAAACACGTTGTGTTTTCTGCAATGCAAATGAAACATTAATCTGAACCAGACAGTTGTCATCGCATTAACAAACTTAATTTCATTTGTAAATTTAGAATACTTAAAATGTTTATATAAACCATGATATTGGAATAATATACATGTAACTCATTAACTGAGAACAGTATTGAAGTGTTTTTGTCCTGTTACAAACATGAACAGTTTTTTTCTTCTAATATCGTGTCCATTGCTCTCTTTGCATATCAATTAACCGACGGTCAAAGGAATGGGAAAAAAATGACAGCCTTGTGTGTGTGTGTGTGTGTATGTGTGTGTGTGTGTGTGTGTGTGTGTGTGTGTGTGTGTGTGTGTGTGTGTGTCTGTGTGTGTGTGTGTGTGTGTGTGTGTGTGTGTGTGTGTATGTGTGTGTGTGTGTGTGTGTGTGTCTGTGTGTGTGTGTGTGTGTGTGTGTGTGTGTGTGTATGTATATATATATATATATTTGTGTCTGTGTGTGTATGTATATATTTGTGTGTGTGTGTGTGTGTGTGTGTGTGTGTGTATGTTGTGTTGTGTGTGTATGTATATATATGTGTGTGTATATATATATATATATATATTTGTGTGTGTGTGTGTGTGTGTGCGTGTGTTGTGTGTGTGTGTGTGTGTGTGTATGAAGGTGTGCTTGTGTAGGCGTGTGTGTGTGCGTGCGCGCGCGCAAGCGAGCGTATCTGTGTGTGAGTAATACTTTTGAAATACATTGGTCCAACGGTGGGAATCGCAACCTGCTGTTTTTCTAACTGGATTGAATTGAGCTCGGGTTTATTGTCGTTATTGTTGTTTCTCATTTACTTTTTTTAAAAATATAATTTGTTTTTGTTTTTCTTCCTTTCATTGAACAGAATTTTGTTACATGGAGAGAGCACGTTGCCAATTTGCTGCGTCAACATACTTTCCCTCTCTCTCCCCTCTCCTCTTCCTCTCTCTAGCTCACCTCCCTCCTTCGTTTCCTCCTTCCCTCCCTCGTTCCCTTGCTGTCTCTATCTTTTTGTCTCTCTCATAATAAATTATAGGCCTACGTCTCCCTGCCCACCACGTATTCCATTCCCACCCTCTGCCGTCCCCCTGGTGTGAGAATGCAGTTGGTTTCACGATTTTATGTATGTGTCGATGGCCCTCAGAAATAAAGTATATAATATTTGTGTCAGTGTCAATGCCATGGCCACTGACTCACCTCTCTCTCTCTCGCTCGCTCGCTTGCTCGCTCGTTCGCTCGCTCCCTCCGTCTGGCCCTCTGGCATGATCTTGTACTATCAGACTGAACAACCATGGGTCCTTTGACATGGTCAAAGGGCATGCTGAACACGGAAACCTCATGTTAACCCTTTGATTCCCGTGTCCTGTCCACCAACATCCTGCACTGTCAACCATGCTAGCAAAGCAAAAACTTAAACCCTTTGATTCAAATATTATGCGCTGACAAGATCTCCAAACGGGGGATGATGGCGGTAGCTATTAAATATTCACAATACCAGAATGATTTGACAATTAACCATTTAACTCCTTCACCCTATCCACCAGCTTCCTGAATTATCAGCCATGACTGTGAAGCAAAAACATAACGATTTTACCTCACCCTATCCACCAGCTTCTGCCGGAAACCGATGGATGAAGCAGGGATTAATTCTTTGATTCCCGCACCCTATCCACCAGTTGTAAAAAATTAACCCTTTGATTTCCTCACCCTATCCACCAGCTTCCTGCAGGAAGCTGGTGGATGAGGTGAGGTAGTCAAAGGGTAACGTTATTGCTTTTCGTCAATGACATCAGTTGAGGATGCTAGTGGATAGGATGAGGTAGTCAAAGGGTTTAAAGGATTAAGCTGTGTGTGTGTGTGCGTGTGTATGTGTGTTTGTGTGAGTGTGTGTATGTGTTTGTGTTTGTGTGTGTGATGTGTATGTGTGTGATGTGTGTGTGTATGTGTGTGTATGTGTGATGTGTGTGTGTGTGTGTGCGTATGTGTGTGTGTGTGGTGTATGTGTTGTGTGTGTGTGTTGTGTGAGTGTGTGTATGTGTGAGTGTGTGATGTGTGTGTGTGTGTGTAGTGTGTATGTGTGTGGTGTATGTGTGTGTTGTGTGAGTGTGAGTGTGTTGTGTGTGTGTGTGTGTGTGTGTGTATGTATGTGTGTGTTTTCATGGTGGACAAGGTGAGGGAATGAAAGGATTAACTGAAGTAGACAGCGACCAGGCCAGTTTACATAATACAGGTTGGGTGGAACACGGGATATTCAGATTTTTGGATCCAGGCTTTATCAGCTAAGCCTGAGCACACATACACGGTTGTCAACTTCGAATTCCCCTTCCCCAGGTCACCCTGACAAAGACTTTGCCTTTCGTCTTGTTTTGCGATACCAGAGATTTATAGACATGTTTACGGTCTTTGGTAACCTAGAATGTGATCAAGAATGAAAGACTTGCAATGTGTGTGTGTGTGTGTGTGTGTGTGTGTGTGTGTGTGTGTGTGTGTGTGTTTGTGTGTGTGTGTGTGTGTTTGTGTGTTGTGTGTGTGTGTGTGTGTGTGTGTGTGTGTGTGTGTGTGTGTGTATGTGTGTGTGTGTGTGTGAATGAAAAATGATGTTATCGGTATGTGAGTCAGATTATTTGTTTATGTAACAGCGCAGTGAGTCGAACTGAGAATAGCGCTATACAAAAGCTATTTATCATTATTATCATTAAGCCTGCCAGGCCTGATGAGCCAGGATTTAACTGAACCCTGGTCCTCTCTTCCCAGGTATGCATTTTAACCGCTAGGCCAACCACTCACATTTTGCTCGAGACAGCAATGCACGCATGCACGCGCACGCGGTGTGTGTCGTGCGGCGAGCGCGTGTGTGTATGTTTGCGTGCGCACATGCGCGCAGAAAGAGAGAACATTGAGTCCAAGAGGAGAGAGGACTGGATGTAAAAAATGCATTCCACAAAAACGACCGAGACAGGAAGACGGAGAACACATGGCGATGAACACTAAGAGACCCAAAGGCCCTGAAACAGGCCGGGGTTCTGTACACACGCTGGCCCAGGGCAGATAACTTTGCTGCTGTCCCACCTGCCAGTGGAATAATGGACAGTAAGTCAGTAAGTAAACGGAGAGAAAAGGAAAGACCTTGGCGTCATTCTATCATACGTTAATGAATTTCAGAACTGTCACACATATGTCTTTGTGTCGTATGATTAGCTAGTTGATGAATACTGAAAATGAAATAGGACTTAAATTAATTAAGGCACATCCCTGTCTCACACCAACTGGGCAGTCAAACAACTTGGGCTGCTTACATTTTGCCCTAATGCACAAACTCAGTGATTCATACATTGCTCGTAGCGTAGCAAGAAATTTACCATTCATTCCCTGATTTTTAATGCATTCTAAAAGTTTGTACTGAATAAAAAAAATCATATAAAGTAAAAATATGATCAATCGTTGAGTATTTTTTTTCTAAAGCCTGCTTGACTTTCTGATAACAAGTGATTCTCTTCTAGCCATGTGTACAATCTTGTGCTCAATACAGATGTAAAGCACTTTGATACAATGCTTAGCAATGAAATACCACTATAGTTATCAACATTCTCAGGGTCACTTTTCTTGAAAATTTGGATAATTATAGCCTTTGACCAGGCTTCATGATAAATCCCTTGATCAAAAATATCATTACATAACCTGGTAAGAAAGCTGGACATGTTTCTGCCTCAGTTCTGTATCATTTCAGCAGTAATTCTATCGAACCCACTTGCTTTACCTGTGTGTGTGTGTGTGTGTGTGAGAGAGAGAGAGAGAGAGAGAGAGAGAGCGAGAGAGAGGGGGCTATGTGTGTGTGCGCGTGCGTACGTGCATGAGAGAGAGAGAGTGTGTGTGTGTGTATGTGTGTGTGTGTGTGTGTGTGTGTGTGTGTGTGTGTGTGTGTGTGTGTGGCGCGCGCGCGCGCGCGCGTGTGTGTTTTGGAGAGAGGCAGGGAGGTCCACAAGGGGGGGGGGAGAGCGAGAGAGAGAGAGAGAGAGAGAGAGAGAGAGAGAGAGAGAGAGAGAGAGAGAGAGAGAGAGAGCATGCAGTTGTCGCACACACGGATAAAAAAGTATAAAAAAAATAATGACAAAAGATAATAACATCTATTTAAAGCATGTCAAGCCGACCCCATTAAATTAGTAAAACAGGTGCGTGCAAATAACCACATCAAGGTACAGGTTGGGTTTCACTTTATTAGATATAAAGACTGTTCCTGTAACAATAACAACATGTTTGTGACAGCTGCAGCCCCTTCTTCCACTCATTCCCTTCCCCCACCATGCCCCTATGGCCAACAGGACTGTTCAAGTATCAACCAGTTGAAAAAGGCAAGCGGTAGCTTAACATAGGCTAATATCAATTTTATAACACAGCTAGCTGAAACACCATCCCTTGAAACAGATATCAATTTGAAGAGGAAGTAGTTTCTATTTTGAGGAGTAATTACGTTGATGCTTAAAAAAAACACATTAATCAGGTCAGGGCAAACATCTTCCAGTTTTTCTCATACAAAACCAAATGTAAACAGCGAAAGTACATTCTAGGACAAAGATCTTAAATACAAGACAGCGATACAGTTAATTTTCATGATCATACATGATTTTTGTAGGCCCCATATGGCGAGTATGAAAATTATTCGCTAGTCTTTGAATTTGCTGACCACACACACACACACACACACACACACACAGAGAGAGAGAGAGAGAGAGAGAGAGAGAGAGAGAGAGACATGCGCACATGTACACGCTCCTTGCACATATGCATGCACACGCACACGCATCCTCCCCCACCCCTCCTCCTTGAAACCTTACACTTGTGACTGCCTGTAAACTCAACCTGAATTTAATCAACAATAGTATTGGCCTACTGGATCTATTCTTTAGCTCAATGGACGCACACTCATTCAGTAAGCCTGCTGTTTTTAAATTAAATTAAACCTGGCTCCGAACTGGAATCAGCAGTCAACTCCAACCATCCTTTAAAATAGATCTATAATCTATACTATAGCATTAACTGAGGTGTTACCATAGGGGCCTATCGTATCTATTATGCACAATTATTTCCCAGAACAGCACACCACAGCTGACAAATTATAAATTTGTTTTAAAAAAATCTGAATCAAAGTGACTACAAGCGTTCAAGCAAATAAGAACCAGACCTGCCGCAAGAATCAGACCACGTATCTGTTAATTAAGTGACCGCCAGCGTTTAAGCAGGTAGGAATCAGAATTTCACAGAAACAAAATCAGAATGCGTGCGTATTGCTTGAACGCTAGCAGTCACTGTGATTCAGATACAAATACAAGTACGCTTTCTGGTTTTATTTTTGTATGGTTCTGGTTCATGTTAGGCAGCTGATCATAAATCTGCTGCCCCCAAAGGAAGCATATCATTAATCTGTTGGGGCACACACACACACACACACACACACACACACACACACACACACACACACACACACACACACACACACACACACACACACACACACACACACACAGAGTTAGCTAAAAAGGAACTACATCATAAAAGCTAAAAAGGAACTATATCATAGATTTATCTGTTAGTCATAAAAGAACCGTATTTTAACTCTGTTGGCCAAAAAGGAACCATCTCATATATCTGTTGGCTAAATCTCATATATCTGTTAGCCAAAAAGGAACCATCTTATAAATCTGTTGGCCAAAATGGAACCATCTCATAACTCTGTTGGCCAAAAAGGAACCATCTTATAAATCTGTTGGCCAAAAAGGAACCACATAGATCTGTTGGCCAAAAAGGAACCACATAGATCTGTTGGCCAAAAAGGAACCATCTTATAAATCTGTTGGCCAAAAGGGAACCATCTCATAACTCTGTTGGCCAAAAAGGAACCATCTTATAAATCTGTTGGCCAAAAAGGAACCATCTTATAAATCTGTTGGCCAAAAAGGAACCATCTTATAAATTTGTTGGCCAAAAAGGAACCATCTTATAAATTTGTTGGCCAAAAAGGAACCATCTTATAAATCTGTTGGCCAAAAAGGAACCATCTTATAAATCTGTTGGCCAAAAAGGAACCATCTTATAAATTTGTTGGCCAAAAAGGAACCATCTTATAAATCTGTTGGCCAAAAAGGAACCATCTTATAAATCTGTTGGCCAAAAAGGAACCATCTTATAAATCTGTTGGCCAAAAGGGAACCATCTTATAAATCTGTTGGCCAAAAGGGAACCATCTTATAAATCTGTTGGCCAAAAGGGAACCATCTTATAAATCTGTTGGCCAAAAGGGAACCATCTTATAAATCTGTTGGCCAAAAGGGAACCATCTTATAAATCTGTTGGCCAAAAAGGAACCATCTTATAAATCTGTTGGCCAAAAGGGAACCATCTTATAAATCTGTTGGCCAAAAAGGAACCATCTTATAAATCTGTTGGCCAAAAAGGAACCATCTCATAGATCTGTTGGCCAAAAGGGAACCACATCATAGGTCTGTTGGCCAAAAGGGAACCATCTTATAAATCTGTTGGCCAAAAAGGAACCATCTTATAAATCTGTTGGCCAAAAAGGAACCATCTCATAGATCTGTTGGCCAAAAAGGAACCATCTCATAGATCTGTTGGCCAAAAGGGAACCATCTCATAGATCTGTTGGCCAAAAGGGAACCACATCATAGATCTGTTGGCCAAAAAGGAACCATCTCATAGATCTGTTGGCCAAAAAGGAACCACATCATAGATCTGTTGGCCAAAAAGGAACCACATCATAGATCTGTTGGCCAAAAAGGAACCATCTCATAGATCTGTTGGCCAAAAGGGAACCACATCATAGATCTGTTGGCCAAAAAGGAACCATCTCATAGATCTGTTGGCCAAAAAGGAACCATCTCATAGATCTGTTGGCCAAAAAGGAACCACATCATAGGTCTGTTGGTCGAAAAGGAACCTTATCATAATAATGATAATATAACAATTCCATTTACATATCACAGAATGTTCGTTGCATGTAAAGGGAAAAAAATGAAGAAGTGAGGGGAGGGGTGGGGTGGGTGGAAAGGGTTGCTATTTCAATACATTAATGCAGTACAAACACAGTCAGATACATGCACCAATACATCGGTGCAGCATAAATATAGTTCAGTAACAGTAACGACAAGTATGTTTTTCATCTTATCAGTGTGGGGGTTGTATATGTACAAACATTAAAATATACACACACATGTACACATGCACAAATACACACAGGGCAGAAGGTACCTGAACTTGGACACTGAAAGCAGAGTGTGGCAATTCTTTTCTCGATTCTTGCTTTAACTGCAACCTTATGTACTTTTCACTGGTGTGTTTTTGCACTGCGCCGTTTCATCTCCCGTGGAGCAAGTTGAGCTGCACTGTTTTGGATTTCTTGGAGTTTGGATCACATATCATTAGAAAGTCCAGCGAAAAGAGTTACGGTAGTCTAAATTGAATAGAACGAAAGATACACACAGCTTGTTTGTGGTATAGGCAGAGACAAATGAGCGGGTTTTGCTTAATTTGCATTGTTGGAATTATAAGATTTTGCTCAGGTTCTTAACATGAGCTTCCAAGACAAGGATTCATCTAGAAAGACATCAAAATTTCAAGCATATTCGCTGAAGGCTATGATACAGCGTCTTTGAGTTACTTTTTTTTGGGGGTGGTGGTGGTGGTTTTGTATCGATATGCGGGAGCTCTCTTTGTTTGTTTGTTTTCTTCTCTTTATTCGTTTTCAATTTGTTTGCACAATGGGGGATTACATAGTGATTTATTTGTTTTTGTGAAGAAGGGACATTTTTATCTCCTGTTTCTCCACATTTTTTTTCTTAGTTTCTAAAGTGTCAGGCAACACAACACACCAAAAATCGAAACATGCACTCCCTCAACCCAACCCCACACCTGCATGTTTCCTCAATGGGGGATTACATAGTGATTTATTTGTTTTTGTGAAGAAGGGACATTTTTATCTCCTGTTTCTCCACACTTTTTTTCTTAGTTCCTGAAGTGTCAGGCAACACAACACACCTGCACCATCTATACTCACTTATAACAGCGTATGTATTGCATGTACGTATGTGTGTGTATGCGAGGGAAGAGTGTGTGTGTGTGTGTGTGTGTGTGTGTGTGTGTGTGTGTGTGTGTGTGTGTGTGTGTGTGTGTGTGTGTGTGTGTGTGTGTGTGTGTGAGGGTACACGAGTGCGTATGTATGTCAGTGTGTGTATGAGGGTACACATACGAACGAGTGTGTCGGATCGGGGAGGTAGAGAAAAGTCAAGCATGACAAGAAGTAAATACAGGTGATATCAAGGCCGTGGACATTAAAAGTCTACGTGAAAGGGATAATGAGAATAGTGTACAACTTCTATCAGTGATGATGAATTAATGAAGTAATAGGCGAAGAAAATTAATGTTATGGATGGGAAAGAAAAGGGAAAGACTGTTGTCGGAAGAAATGGGAAAGGGGAATGGATTGAGGGGTAGAATAGATCGGAGAGGGGAGAAGGACGGGGAGGATGTGTGTGGTATGTTTTGGTATGAACCCGGCATAAGTGTATAATGAGGTGTTGTGTTTGGAATGTGGTAGGGGAGTGACTTGAGGGGGTTAAGTGTTGGTTATGGCTCGTGGAGATAAGGTCCCCAGTTTGTTGATGCCTCAGATTCTTGGAGTTTGCGTTCAAAGTCATCACAGGGCCGTAACTTGAAAGCTAGACTACTTGATGTTGTGGTTGGGTTTATGGAAATGGATAGTAACTTGTTTTTAGCGGTCGTAACAGATGTCGGGCAGATGTTCTGAAATTCGGTCATTGAGTTGGTGGGAAGGTTTCATCACAGGGACGTGACTTGAAAAGTATCTTGATGTTGTGGTTGGGTCTATGGAAATGGATAGTAACTTGTATTTAGCGGCTGTGACGGATGTCCGGCAGGTGTTCTGAAATTCGGTCACTGAGTTAGTTGGAAGGTTTCGTCGTGTACATTTGATAGCAAAGTTTGCACTGAATGGCACAGATTATGTTGTGGGTTTGCCAAAAAGTGTTTTATTGGAAATGAGCCTTAGGACCTTGAGGTGATGTAGTGGAGTTGATGTGTGCAGGCAGGGTTTACAGTCGTTTTTGGAGCAAAGGAACTTGCCTGGTGTGGCGGTAATGGAGCTTAAATGGATTCTGGATTTTACAAATGGACATCTCAGTTTTTCGTCTCGTTTATATGCAAATAGAGGTTTAGCGTGGAGAATGTGGTCCTCAGATTTGCTGTTTTTTAAGATGTGTCAAGGTTTCAGGATTCGGCAAGAGGGTAGTCAGACGTCATCGGTTATATGTATAACCACAAAAAACAACAATGACACTAAACAGGACGCAGTAACAGAACCACGTTCCATAACAAGAACAGAGAGCCAGTCTGGTACCAACACACAGAGAGCTGCATCAAAAAAAACAAAAAACATACACAACCAACTCGACGTCAATGACACGACAGAACATTCTCCCTCGTGATGGTGGCTGCCAAACGACCACAACGCATGTGGCACATAACCAGACAATACATGTTTATACAACAAACACACACACACACACAGAGAGAGAGAGAGAGAGAGAGAGAGAGAGAGAGAGAGAGAGAGAGAGAGAGAGAGAGAGAGAGAGAGAGAGAGAGAGAGAGTAAGATTTCGTCTCTTCTAGTACTTCCTGTTTCTGACAATATTTTGTCCTTGTCTGTTATCAATTTCACCATTTGCTTACAAAAAGTCTTCTTTCTAGACTGCATTGTCTTCTTTCTAGATTTAGAAGTGGGCATAGCAATGGGCTGTGCAATTTCTCCAATACTGTTCGTGCTGGCAAAGAAGGTCATCTCCAAAACAGCATGGAGACGTTCAGGTCCAGCTCACCGCGGAAATAGATGCCAAATGCCCCGTATAAAAGCTTTCATAGACGACACGACAGTGTTTTCCAAAAAAGAAAAGGACAGACACAAAATTCTGAAACAATTGGATGAATTTGTCGCCTCATCCAGATGAGTTTCAAACCAAACAAACCACGTAAGGTAACGGAAACAGTCGTTTACTGTTGGTAGAAGAAGAAAACACGAAGCTTGTCAGTGAGGAAAGATAAAGTAGCGGAAACGTTTACTGTCGTAGACGATGGAAACACAACATTCCTACCTGAAGCAGGTAGACGAGTCAGTCACCTCATCCAGGATGAGTTTCAAACTAAACAAGTCACGGAGTCTCTCGCTGAGAAAACGGTAAAGTTGCGGAAACAGTAACGTTTCCTGTCACCAACCAAACCATTCCCACAATAACAGACGAACCAGTCGAGAACGTTAACAGTGGCACGCACGATGGTTCAAAAAAGGGTTAAGGGAATCCAGCAAATGACAGAAGAAAGCTTGCAAATGATAGACCAGTGTGGCAAGTTGGCAAAGACAGTGGGGTGCCTTGTACTTCATGCTAATTCAAAGCTCCTCTAGCGTCTACTAATATACGATACAGTATTAGCACAGTGGAATCAATGCGGGCCAAAATCATCAAACACACGAAATGGCTCAGTGTCCCACTGGTCTCACTGATACTGTGCTCTTATTATTGCCCGGTAAAACTCAAGTTACCTTTATATTCCATCGTCGAGAAAGGTGAGAAAGGACTCGATAGATAAAGTTGTGAGATCAGTTCAGCCAAGCCGAGGACTTCCAGAAAATGGAAAGTCTGGGAGGCAGTGAAAGGAAGCAAAATTTTAAGCAAAATGACAACTGTTAAAAGCTAAACTCACCAATCATCATCATCATGTGCCCTGCCGCATGGCCTTGGCGATCATGGCCCTCCACACGAATCTTTATCTATCGAGTCCTTTCTCACCTTTCCCGACGATGGAATATAAGGGTAACTTGAGTTTTACCGGGCAATAATAAGAGCACAGTATCAGTGAGACCAGTGGGACACTGAGCCATTTCGTGTGTTTGATGATTTTGGCCTGCATTGGTCAGAGAAACAACGGGTTCATGTTCAGGTTCATATTGCTTATAGCTCAGCCGACTAGTAGAGCCATATCAGCGCTAACACCACGTTGAAACAATTCCCACGTTTAAGCAAAATGACAACTGTTAAAAGCCAAACTCACCAATCATCATCATCATGTGCCCTGCCGTATGGTCTTGGCGATCATGGCCCTCCACACGAATCTATCCCCTGTCGCTGCAAATACATCTCCCACCCTCTCTGTCTTCATCCACCCTGCAAGTCCGTCCAATGTTGTCTCCCTGGATCTATACCTGGTGTTCTCTTTTCCTCCAGTGTTTCTGTTGTGACCAGGTGTTCTAATTCCCTTTCCTCACAATATGCCCTATGAATGCTGCTTGTCTTTTCCAAACCTTCTTTATTAATGATCTTCTAGTGTCTGCCTCCTTCAAAACTGTCTCGTTTGCTTTCTTTGCTGTCCATGGAACTCTCAACATTCTTCTTACAAACCACATTTCAGTTGCCTCAATTTTGTTCCGACTTTGCGTATTGATATTCCATTCCTCACAATCGTACAACAGTATCGGTTCTATATAACACTGAAGAACTCTCTTCCTGATGTTAATTGATAGGCATTTGTTGGTAAGAACGCTTTTCATCTTCTTGAACACTATTTTGGCTTGGCCAATTCTGCTGGCTAATTCTGATGTGCATCTGCCGTCTGGTGAGATCACCGTTCCCAGATATCTAAACTTATCAACCTGTCTCAATGTTGTGCCATTTGCTGTTATTTTGCATGAGGGGATTTCATGGCTTTTTCTTCTGATCACCATCACTTCAGTCTTCTTGCTATTCGTTAGCTCCAGCCCTTTATTTTTGCTTTCTATTTCTATTATATTCACAAAGTTTTGTAGGTCTTTTTCATTTTCTGCAATTAGCACGGTGTCCTTTGCGTTTCGAATGTTATCATTTTTCTTCCAACCTTTATCCCAGAGCATTCTTCTAGGTTTCTCATGATGGTTTCGCTGTAAAGTGAAAACAAATCTGGTGACAGAACACAACACTGCCTGACCCCTCTTTTGATATTTTGGAAAGAGCTGATATAGTTTTCTATTCTCATTGCTGCTGTTTGTTTTCAATGCATATTTCTGATTATTCTTACATCTTTTCCATCAGTATTGAGTCTTTCTAGTTGATTGATCAATTCTTTGTGTCTTACCCTATCGAAATTCTTGGTATAATCAACAAAGCTTAAATATAAATCCTTATTCAACTCGAATGACCTCTCTGTGATAGTTCTAAGGATGTATACGGCATTAATAGTTCCTTTCCCTCCGACAAATCCACAGTGTTTTTTGCTATTTTTCTTCTGATTCTGTCCTTTGTCCTCATCATGATTATTCTTATTAATGATTTTTGTTGCATGACTCATCAAGCTGATTGTACGATGGAGTTCGCATTCTATAGCCCCTGGTTTCTTTGGAAGTGCAATGAAAATTGATTTTGACATATCTTTACGGATTTTTCCCGTGTCATAAATTTCATTTAGGAGGACTGTTATTTTTTCAATATCTAAATCTTCTAAGGCCTCAATCATTTCCGTAGTAATATTGTCTGGTCCTGGGGCTTTTCCCGGTTTCATCTTTTTCAATGCTGCTCTAAATTCATCTTTCATTATGGGTGGTCCTTCAACGTGCTTTCTTATAATGTGTTCTTCGTTTCTGTCATCGTTAAAAAGATCTTTAATGTACTGTCCCCATCTATCTAATATTTTGTCTTTTTCCATGATAAGCGTACCATCTATCGATTTTAAGCAACCAGCTGATGTGTACGCTCTTTCCTGTGGGCAATTTCTTCAACGTTTCTGTACATACCTTGAGGATCAGTTTTGTGTCGGTCTTTGCACTTTGTTTCCAGCCAAGCTTCCTTAGCGTCATTGCACCTATTCCTGATTTCCTTGTTTGTCTTTTTTTGTATTCTTCCTCTTTTCTCTTTGCCTTTCTCCGTTCTTCCATCAAGCCTATAATTTCTTTTGTCATCCAGTTCTTTTTTTTTTTTAATTCTCAGTACATCAAATCAAATACGAAATCTTAGTGGAAAAGATTTCACTTGCCTAAAGATGCAACCAAAAGATTTAGATTTTTTCTTTCTGAGCAACGTTTTCTCAAATGTGTACATGTAGTAGATTTTAGCTGCTTGATTCATCTTGCGCTGCGTGGATTACCTCACCATGTAGACAGCCACACTTATGTTTCAGACATCCTGTGCTGAGTAATCATCGAGTTGCTACACACCATCGAAAATGACATAGCCCAGAGAATCCTAAACGTGTATATCTGATGATCTGCGTGCATACACACACGAAGGGGCTTACGCACCACAAGATCTGCACGTATGTCGACCCGCAAAGCCAGAAACATCTGCACCATTTTACCCTCTGAGGAGCCCCCCACAGGTTCAAACTCAGATCCTTTAATTGAAATTCTGACGTACTCATCAACGTGGCTTTCGCGACTGTCGAAAACTTATTTTGTAATGTAGCCATACACTGTACGGTACCCATATCAGTTGACAAAGCTTGGGAAAACGTGGGAAGTGAGAGGAGGGTAGCAAAGAGGCAGAAGGACACCTTTCCCACAGATACATACATACATACATACATACCTATGCATATATGTATATATGTACACACACACACACACACACACACACACACACACACACACACACACATATATATATATATATATATATATATATATATATATATATATATATGTACACGATTTGCACTTCTCGATCTCAAAATACCACTTTCTACGACATAGACTTCATGATGCTTAAATCGTGCTGATCGCTGGCAAGAGGGTGTGGGGAGTGGAGGGGGTATGTAGTACATATCGGGGTGGGATTTAAGTAGGAAAGATGAAGGGGAGGAATTCATGAAGGTCTCGTCCAAATCAGTTGGGATTTGTGATTTTGTCGTTAGTACCCGGGTACTAACAGCAACTAATCGTTGCTGTGCAGGCAATTAGGCCAGCTGTTTGGCCGCGCTTGGATAATTGTAGGCCACAGGCTACGTTACCCGTTCTGTTTTCATCCATTACACTAAGTAGATTTGACCAGTTGGAAAGTCACACGCGCATAGGCCTACTTAACCCTTTGACTCCCGCACTCTGTCCACCTGTGAGCATTCTGAATTGTCAACCATGCCAGCAAAGCAAAAACGTAACCCTTTAACTCTCTCATCCTATATTGATCATATAACATGAAAAACATGCGCCGCACCATCAAGTAGCATATTGGTGGATAGGATATGGAAGGCAAAAGCTGGTGGCTAGAGTGAGGGAATCAAAGGGTTCACTTTTTGCAGTTGGTGGATAGGGTGTGGGAGTGAAAGGGTTAAAAATCAATGTGCATATTTTATTAACCATTAGATAATTTAGAACAGAAAACCACATTCCAACATTAAAAAAAAAAAAAAAGGATGACAAAACTAAACATACCAATAGCAATGTCAACATTTAATAATATAAGAGAAACGAACAGTCATGAAAGTACATACAGCGCCAACACTAAGATCACACATCCATCGCCACATCTTCAGGTTCAGCGGACCAGCCAATCTGCGTCTGAACGTTTGGTCAACATTGTTGTGAATATAAAGCTTCAGGTTTTCACGTTGTTTAATTTAGCCATCACGTGCCCAGTGATAGTCCACACATTAGCATAAACAAGTGCTATGCCGCATCTTTGTAGACCTAACCTAACTGGCCGGAGTGATGTCTTCTCAGGTCCAAATACCCTTGTTTTTTTTTCAGATTTCTTGTTTGCCAAGACAAGGTTGTTTTTCTTTCCATCGAAAAACCGTATTACAATGGGTCTAATTTTGGCACTGCTGGTTTTTTTTTTCTGTCCTGTGTGCGCCACCTTTAAGTCGGTCTCCTTGTTTTCCGCTTTCACTTTTTGATTGATGATGTCACAGCATGGTTCAGCACAGTATTTCCCTTCCTTTAGTACTCTGTAAAACCGTAGATTTGCATCTTCTCGTGCACTGCTGTAACCTGTTTTGTTCTCTTTCCAGTTTCAAGTTGTTATTAGTTGTTGCTCTTGAGCTTTCACAACATTTTTGAAAGTTTTGTTTGTTTCGTTTCGTTTTTAAAATTACTTCCTTTTTAAGTGGTTTTTATTTTTAAGTTCAAACAACCTCCCCTCCAGTCTATTTTGTCTATGAAAGTCTGTGTTAATGTTGTTACTGCCTGTTTAATATCTTCGTCAGAGGCAAAATTACTGATGCTTTCATTCGCATGTCATCGTTTCTTCTATCGACAGTGTTTCGTGAACGTCTTCTACTAGTAGTGGGCTGATCAATGCAGTAGTTTCGGTTTGTAGTCCCAAATTGTTCGGTCTCTGTGTCTCACTGTCACTGTCTGAACTAGGAGTAAACTGTCGGATTTACTTCTTATTACTAATATAAGAAACGATCTTTCTGGACATATCTTAAACCCAAGTAAGTTCAGTTTTTCTGTCCACTCAAATTAGATGCCGTGTATATATTAATAAACAAAATTTGTTAGGATGCGGTAATTCACTAATTGTGGGCATTTGTTACAAATGGTTACTATTACCGCATCCTGTTATATTAGTGCTGTAGATGAGTTAATCGTTTGACTCCCGCACCCTGTCCACCAGCATCCTGCATTATCAGCCATGCTAGCAAAGCAAAAACTTAATCCATATACTCTCACCCTATCCACCAGCTTCCTGTAGGAAGCTGGTGAACAGGGTGAGGGAGTCAACAGGTTTTTGTGATTAGTGGTCAGGATGCAGGAGTCAAAGGGTTAAAGTAGTCTCCGATCTCCCGAACAATTCTATAATCGGATGTCACAAAATTCACACCTTCATGGTTGGCAGCACTAAAGGAATCCTGTCGTACAACCTAACATTTAATTCAAAGTTGGTAACTTGATTACCAATTGCACTACTTTACTTTGGTTGATTTCTGGACATGTTCGGACGCCGTCTTCCTTCGGTTGAGTAAGTGTTTATCCCATTTTATATCAATTTTACATCAGTTTCAGAATTTTAAAGCTCATGCATTATTTTTGGAGGATCCGTAAGCATGATTTCAGAACCTCTGCATCATTGGTATCAGTAAGCAGTCACTCAGAACATATACTGTTAGTGGCAAATACAAGAGTTTACTGTCACTCACAACCACAAACACACACACCACACTCTCTCTCTTTCGCACACGCTCATGACGCGCGCGCGCACGCACACACACAGAGTAACCTCAAAAAGTAAGCAGCCATTCATGATTCACATCTTCCAAAAGTTTGTACATCTGACTATGTAAGTAGTTTTATGGATGACACAATAACTAAAGTCCCATGTGCAGCACGCACGTACTGAAGGCTATGCCAAAGATCTCACAGCAACGTGAAGTCCCATGTGCAGCACGCACGTACTGTAGGCTATGCCAAAGATCTCACAGCAACGTGAAGTCCCATGTGCAGCACGCACGTACTGTAGGCTATGCCAAAGATCTCACAGCAACGTGAAGTCCCATGTGCAGCACGCACGTACTGTAGGCTATGCCAAAGATCTCACAGCAACGTGAAGTCCCATGTGCAGCACGCACGTACTGTAGGCTATGCCAAAGATCTCACAGCAACGTGAAGTCCCATGTGCAGCACGCACGTACTGTAGGCTATGCCAAAGATCTCACAGCAACGTGAAGTCCCATGTGCAGCACGCACGTACTGTAGGCTATGCCAAAGATCTCACAGCAACGTGAAGTCCCATGTGCAGCACGCACGTACTGTAGGCTATGCCAAAGATCTCACAGCAACGTGAAGTCCCATGTGCAGCACGCACGTACTGTAGGCTATGCCAAAGATCTCACAGCAACGTGAAGTCCCATGTGCAGCACGCACGTACTGTAGGCTATGCCAAAGATCTCACAGCAACGTGAAGTCCCATGTGCAGCACGCACGTACTGTAGGCTATGCCAAAGATCTCACAGCAACGTGAAGTCCCATGTGCAGCACGCACGTACTGTAGGCTATGCCAAAGATCTCACAGCAACGTGAAGTCCCATGTGCAGCACGCACGTACTGTAGGCTATGCCAAAGATCTCACAGCAACGTGAAGTCCCATGTGCAGCACGCACGTACTGTAGGCTATGCCAAAGATCTCACAGCAACGTGAAGTCCCATGTGCAGCACGCACGTACTGTAGGCTATGCCAAAGATCTCACAGCAACGTGAAGTCCCATGTGCAGCACGCACGTACTGTAGGCTATGCCAAAGATCTCACAGCAACGTGAAGTCCCATGTGCAGCACGCACGTACTGTAGGCTATGCCAAAGATCTCACAGCAACGTGAAGTCCCATGTGCAGCACGCACGTACTGTAGGCTATGCCAAAGATCTCACAGCAACGTGAAGTCCCATGTGCAGCACGCACGTACTGTAGGCTATGCCAAAGATCTCACAGCAACGTGAAGTCCCATGTGCAGCACGCACGTACTGTAGGCTATGCCAAAGATCTCACAGCAACGTGAAGTCCCATGTGCAGCACGCACGTACTGTAGGCTATGCCAAAGATCTCACAGCAACGTGAAGTCCCATGTGCAGCACGCACGTACTGTAGGCTATGCCAAAGATCTCACAGCAACGTATGTAGAAAATCGACTTTCATAGGTCAGCAAAAATACACGCACACAGAGATAAATACTATAAGTTGCCGTCACAAGCACTTGCACACTTTGTCATTAGGACACACACACACACAACACATGCGCGCACATACTGGCACATACCATGATGCACACATATCACGTACGCATTCATGTAGTAGATTTTCAAAATGAATACAGACACACACACACACGCGGCATACATGTAGGCTTAGTCTACATGTACACGCACACACACACGTACACACACACACACACACTGACTTGGACACAATACTGACAAACATACTCTGACACGGCAGCATGCGCACGCACACAATGTTCAATGATCACTGTAACTGTTATTGTTATTTTTGTTTAAAGCCCAGCCAATTGTGTAGAGCTATATCAGGGCTATTACCGTTTCAAAACATGCACAATACTTCAACAGGAAAAAGAAAAGAAAATGAAGTACACGTATCAATGCATTCGCGTACATAATCTACAGACATGCCCCCAAGCACTCGGTCCCATTCATTATACTGGGAATTTAAAACATACCTGAATACAAATTCAGATACATAAAGACTCTAAAGCATATATAAAGCGGGCTTAAATTACCTAAAATTGCTTCTGCATATCACCTTTCCTAGAGCCAAAAATGAACATAATATATGTACCAAATTATCAATCCTAAGAAAAAGTACGTAAGACTTTATTGAACACATACAGGTGAATGGGCAAGCAAGGCAGAAAATGATAGGAAGAAATGACAGAAAGCAAAGGAACAAGGCAGAAACAATGAGAGTGACATAAAAAAGGAAATTTCTTGTACAGAATTTCCACAAGATGGGAATACTATTTATACTGAAAGAGCTACCGGCATTCCCATCGGGTAGATCGATGTAAGATAGATCCTTCAACCCCAATTGGGGCAAAGAGAATAACAGCAAAGAAATAAAAATCCAACAGGATTAACAAATAACATGAAGAGGAAGAATTCAGAGTTGTCCAACAGTATAACTGAAATTGTCATACAATAGGGTACTCAAATGTTTTTAGAAGATAACTATACAATTTTGAACCAACTAATAAATTTTGTTTATTTCAACCGGTATTCTTTCTTTCCAGAAATGATTTATTTGACAGATGTTTTTGTGGAATAAGATCCAATCGATCACCATGGAATTTAGAACATATGCCTATACACACACATAGCCTCAGTACACAATTAATACATCGCGGCACATGGTAGTAAGAAATTCTGGGGAGAGCTGGACAGCAGCAGGTCCTCAGAGAAGAAACCTTCGTCAAGAAAGTGTTTTGGTCCTTAACTCCTGACACTCCAAGGCAGCTGCGCCGCATCCAGGTCATGACTCCTGGATGTCCCTCTGCTGTTGCCATTTTTTTAAAAATCCTGGAATTGAACCTGCGCATCCTAGGTGCTCAGGTTTCTCAAGGCAAAGTCACCCTTAACAACTTGGCTATCGGTCACCAAGCAACATATGGTGGGATTTTAAGCCTTGTGAAGTTCACTTTTGTTCCTTCTAGTCCAAATCCAGCTGGAGCTCTTTTCGGCTGATTTACCCTTGATCCGACCTCTGTGGCGACTCAAGTTGCTGGCTAGTCTAGGCATACTTTTCAGTCTTGCAGATACGGGCTTCCTCCAACCCGCTTTAGTATGGTACATTTAGCTCGATTAGAATCTCTTGTTTGTTAGATGCAGAATCGAATGCCCAGAGCAGCCCATGGGAAAAAAAAAGGGAACGACAAAAGGAAGCAAAGGGAAGAGTCCACTGTTAATACCGCGTCAAAGACGATACATAGATCGAAAGAAAAAGAAAGAGCGAGCGAGCAAGCGAGCGAGAGAGAGAGAGAGAGAGAGAGAGAGAGAGAGAGAGAGAGAGAGAGAGAGAGAAGAGAGAGAGAATAAACTGTGCCATCTTTGTCCATCTAAGGTACGTTTAAAGAAAGAGCTAAGATTCTCTCCCATTCTACAGGAGCAAACGTGCACTGTGGACAACGATGGGAAAATCTGATCAAAGAAAAGAAAAGAAAAAAAAAAAAAAAGAAAAAAAAAAGAAAGAAGAAAATCACTTTTTGGATGAAAGGGAATGGAGAACTATGTCCAGGCTCATGCCAGTCTTGCTGATGATTTCCGTTTTTTTTTTCCATTGTGGGAAATCTGCTGTGCAGACCTCCCTTCCATGATTTGGGTGTCACATCCTTCTCAAGCCACTTTTACTTGCCTCTTGCCGCGTAGAAGGTTGATGGAGGTTCTGGTGGAGATTTTTTTCCTTTGGCAATGCTGGTCGCAGTGCTGATCACTTGTGCTATCTATTGAAGCACTTACGGTACTGGACTGTGCCTCCATGTGTACCTTCCTTGGGTTAGAGCTACCTTGCATGAGCTCAGGACATGTTCCACTGTCTGCTGTCTGTTTGCCTTGGCAGAGAGGGCAAGCAGGGTTATCTGATTTCCCTCATTTCATCCGATTAGCATTCAAGGGCAGGAGGTCATACACAGATCTGAAAATGAAACTGATTTTGAGTAGGGCCATAGACCACAAGTCATTCCAGCTTAGACTTCTTTGGAGTGCATTTTCCCAAGTCGTCCACTGCCCTTGTTGGCCTTGCTGAACTGCCTTCTGAAGCCTTGTGGCATCCTCGTCTTTCTTCATCTCTTGTATTACCATATCTCTTTTTGCCTTCCCATTGACCTTTGACCACCATTCCATTTTTGTTATTCCAATACCTGCCTGCTGGACTGCGTGTGCCCTGTTATTTCTTTGACCATAATGTTTTCTTTCGCTGTGACCAGCACCTCCTGGACTTTCTATTTCCTACCAGTCCTCAGCTTGGGCTGGATTGATCTCACAACTTTATCTCCAGAGTCTTCAAACATGCTAAGAAGCCTGACCTTTCCTGCCTTGTACTCCTCAACAATGGATTTTAGAGGCAGCTTCAGCTTTGCCTGGCGACAATGGAGCGCAACGTCAGTGAGACTGGGTGTAACACCAAGCCATTTCCTTGTGTATTAGTTGATTTTGGCCTCCATTGAGAACCAAGGAAATGGCTTGGTGTCTGAAACACAAATGTGCTAGTGCAGCTATCGTATATCAACAGAGGCCAGAGGAGCTTTGAAGTCACCAGGAATACCCATAGTTCGTATTTGCCAAGGCCACAGTGGTCTATTACCTGCATACTTTCTTCTACCATTTCGGCACATACGATCACATAAACACCGTGTACCCCTCCGTCAACCTGGCCAACTTCACAGACATACCTACGAGCACATGTATGCATAAATCTCAAGTGCCTTTGCCCCACCGTTTTATACATTGATTTATTCATCAGTTCTTCATTTATACGAGGGTACTTTCCAGTAGAATGAGACCAACGAACTTATACGTCAAAGACTCACTGGCAAAAAAAAAAAAAAAAAAAAAAAAAAAAAAAAAAAAAAAAAATTCATTTCATCTGTTCGAAGCATTCACCTCCTGCTGCCACACACTTCTGCATTCGCAAGATCCACTGTAGAAATGCCGCTCTGTAGGCTTCTTTGGGTATATGTGACAGACACTGTAAAACCGCCGTTCCCAAGGCTGCTCGGCTCTTGAAATTTCTTCCTGCCAGTGATTTCTTCAGATGTCGAAACAGGTGAAAGTCACAGGGTGCAAGGTCTGGGGAGTAAGCAGGGTGTGGCAAAGTATGGATGTTCTCAGTTGCAAGGTATTCTCGTAGAGCCTAGACTTGTGAGCAGGTGCGTTATCATGAAGAATCTTGATTCCTCTCATGCCTGCGGTTGGTCGGGAAGTTGCATAAAACTTCTTGATGTCAGACAGTACTGAGTCTCTGTAGAACTTTCCGGTGATGATCTCTCCTTGTTTGCATGGTTTCTGTAGCACGATCCCCTTTGTGTTGAAAAAGATGGTGTATTACACTTTCTTTTGCGAACGTTGACGACGAGCGATTTGAGGAGGAATCCCACCTTTAGGAATCCAGGCCTTGTTCTGTGACTTTCTCCAAGGTTCATGCATGTACACCCAGGTTTCGTCACCTGTCACAATTTTATCCAGCCGCTTAGGGTCGCAGTTCTTGTAAATTTTCAGCATATCTTGGCAGAAAAGTAATCTACCCCCCTTATTTTTCTGGCGTCAAAATATGAGGGATCCATCTTGATGACACCTTCCTGTAGCCAAGCTGATTTCTTAGGATCCTCGATGCAGTCGACGAATGAATGTCGAGACAATCAGCGATCTCTTCAAGGCTGACTCTTGAATCAGCATCAACCATTGCCTTCACACTAGCCACTAACTTTTCATCACACTTTTCGCTTTTTCGCATTTTCCCCCTGTTGTCTTCAGCGCTCGCCTGGCCACTTGCAAAATATTTTACCCATCTGAACACAGTTGCTTTCGAAGGAGTAGAAGGTTGTCCCAAAGCTCTCATGTCCGCAAGTATTTCGGATGCATTCTTTCCGACGGCGACACGTACCTTGATGCAGCTGCGATAATCCGCTGTTGAAAACACCATTTTCTTTGCCATTTTTCAAATCAGTGTCTGACAGGGCCTTGACATACACTGTCAGAACCGTAAGACGGATCAAAGATGAATAACGAAATTTGGCACAGAATGACATCATCATGATCATAGCCTGACGTTTTCTGTGACATTTTTCCATTTTCTGTAAATGCGTTTTCAAGCTATACAGACGTGGTCTCATTCTACTGGAAATTATCCTCGTAATGTGTGTGGTGTGTATGTGTGTGTGTGTGTGTGTGTGTGTGTGTGTGTGTGTGTGTGTGTGTGTGTGTGTGTGTGTGTGTGTGTGAAAACGTTTATGCACCACATTCACCTTTGTTTTATCGCTTGCTTTATTTCTTTCTTCTTTTTGTTATTTCTATGTTTCATTTTTTTTTTACATTTCTTACCTGCAATAAAAAACAAAACAAAACAAACAAAAACGACCAAACGGCTTCCCTCTGCAATTATATGAAATGCAGGTGTGTTTTACACCCACAAGAGATGGAAAGTAGGATTGTCTCCCTTGCCACAGGAAGAACAAACAGAAAAATAAGGAAAACAAGAAGCTTTTCATCCTGAAGAATGCACTGCAGTTTGAAACACAAAATGAAACAGTGACCTTCAAGACGAAACGTTGTGTTGAAAAAAAATCCAGCAGCAGCAGCAACAACCCCCCCCCCCCCAAAAAAAAAAAAAAAAAAAAAAAAAAAACCCAACCCAAAAACATCCTAAAAAACAACAAAAAACAAAAAACGTTGGGGTTCAGTTGAGGAGAAAAAGTAGGTGATACTTATATTGCGCTATGTCAGTTATAAGGAGAAGAATGACAGAATAGATTGAATGGTTCAGACGTTCGCCAGCCAGTAACTCCACTCGATATTCTAGGAATCGTTTCCCGTAGACTAACCGTAGAGTGCTCAACTTTTCTCCTTAGTTTGAAAAAAAAATCGAATTAATTGTTTAGTACTCTGGAAGGGGACGAAAAAGTAGTCAGACCCGAGCGCCTTCTGGCCTGCGTACACGATCCCAAGTCAGTTGAAAATCGTGAAGAGCAGTCTAAGTCTTGGTATTTCATTCAACACTTGCGCTACGTACTCGTTCAGTGCCACCAGCGCACCTGAATTTTAACACAGGGTGTTTCAGAGGCGCGTCTATGAACCGTTTCAATGTCATTGTTTTTCCCCCAAACACAAGGTAGGCATTCAGACATCGCTGGGGCTTTGATAGATATATATGTATACATTAACAGTCGCAGGTGGAAAAGGGTCGTCTGATCCATGAGATTTACGTCCCTTGCAAGTAAAGTGCGTATTTTCCGGAAGTCCCGCAGGCTTTCTTTATTCCGAAAAAACGAAGCTTGCTTGGATATGGGACGGCCAGTGAGTCACGGCCCAGTTCTAAATTAAGCAGGAGGCGAAGGGTAGCCCGATGTTGACTGCGGAGCACACGTGGAAAAGATTGCTTGTGACCGATTAGGCCTTCATAGCTCTTGCTTGTTCAGTTTGCGACAGGAGTGAACTGATGGCGGCTCCGAAAAGTGACGTTCGAGATATTGTGGAAGAGTTGGAGATCAAAGTAAAAGCTCATCGATGGTGCAAAGATTCGATCGGTGGTGTATGGTCCAAGATCTCATCCGATGAGATGACGATGGAACCAGTCAGGTGAGTCTGATTTTATCATTATACCTTACCAAAAAAAAAATTTTTTTTTTTTGGCCGTCTTTATTTGTCAGCTAGCTACTGTTGGCGTGCTGCGCAGTGGCTGATGTGCGGCGCACATGCCGTGCTGAGCAAAACCACAAATTTTAGGCATGATTGTTGCCGCTGAATTGTTAAAGCCCGCATCTAGACTTCTTCATGATTTTTGAAAAATTGGCATCAAATATTGTTGGCCTTTATATTCGCTGCATATTTAAGTTTTAACCCAGGACATTTTCCAGAGCAGCAGAATAACGAAAAGAATATTAGATCAATATTGTTTGCAAAATATATAACAGTGCTAGTTGTTTGTGTTTGTTGTTGTAAATTACATTTTTGTTTGGTGTCACAAAATATAGGCTAGTCTAATTCCAGACCCTGATAACAACATTTTTTCACAGTGACAGTGATTTCATTCATTAAAATATTTTAAGTCTTTTGAGTTAAAAGTATACGTTATAAGTTGAATAGAAATATTGAAAGATGCTGGATGTAGCTGTAAAGAAGAAGTAACTATAATTATTAAGCTTCAGACAGGGATACAGAACATTTAAAAACCATGGGGACGCAGTGCTGTTTATAAAGATGATATAGGGCCTACTGATGGTACATCAGTTCATACATGTAGGTGCCAACATGACATAATCTAGCATACACACAACAACAACAACAGCAACAACAACAACAAACTCTAACCTTGCATCAGACAGGAACCTTTACCATAGATGAAGACCTTTTGAAAAACAATTACAGAAATGTAACACTGAGCTCTTTTGAAAATCTTAAATGGTATGATTGATTGAATAAGCAAACAGGTTTTTATTGAATAAGCAAATAGGTAGGTGACAGACTAAATGAATAAATAAATGGGCAACTAAATGATTAACAGATCAAAACATATATACACACACACGCACACACACACACACACACACACACACACACACACACACACACACACACACACACATACACACACAGTGACACACACACACACACACACACACAGTCACATACACACACACATATATGTACACACACATACACACACATACACACACACATACACACACACACACACACACACACACACACACACACACACACACACACACACACACACACACACACTAACACACACACACCAGAGATTCTGTTATAAAACTCGATGTGTCAGAGACTGATAGAAAGTAATCTAACACTACAGAGAACAAAAATTACACAATGATTGCCAGTCATGAGAAAATAATCTAATAGAGAACAAAAATTACACAATGATTACCAGTGATGATCATGGACAACTTAAAAGGAGTTGGGGAGGAGACAGTTGCTGGCAGTTTGTGTGTTTGTTTATAAATCAGTTTAGTTGTATGTTTCTTTTTGGCATGAGCATATTGCTGTTATGATGTATATTATATCCTAACAGAGACACCTATCATATTGGTTTATGTGTGTAAACAGAAAGGATACTGAGTTTGACAGAAATATCTGTCATTGTTTATGCCTATAAACAGAAGTGACACATTGAGTTCATATGGATTTTGCAAAATTTGTGATTATCTGTTACAACAAATGGAAACAGAAGAAGAAAAATATAAGCTTTTTGTGTTGTGGTAACAAAAATAAAAGGTACAGGAAACACAATCACAGAAAAGACACATGCGTTATAATATATTGGTACACACACTTGCTATAAAAATGCAGTTGTACTTGTTCACTTGTGCAGAAGTGGTTCACTTAACAAAGTCTGTTTACAAGTATAGAGCAAGCAATTCATGCATGTCAAAGTGTGCTCAATGCACTTTATGTAGTAAAATAAAAACATTTAGAAAAGAGAGAGAGGGGGAGGAGAGATTACCAAATCTATGTATTAATCTGGTATAAACATAGATACACAATTAAAAAAAAAATTGAATAGGTACAAGATTATGTAGACACTTTCTTTACAACTCATTCTTCTGTCTCTGTTCTCGTCTCTCTTTCTTTCTCACTCTCCTCGATCTGACCCTCCAGTTTAAAATGCACAAGTATGCCATATTAATACTCTGTAGCTATATTACAGCCAAACAGGAGAGCCAATTGACAGAATATTTTTAGATCTGATGTCACATTCAAGTTACATCAGGAAGAAAATTGTTTTTAAGCCCAGTCAGTAGTGGAATTTGATCTGATGAATGCTATCTAATGCAGTCAAGTGTGTCACTGAATTGGTGTCTTGATTCTGTTGTTATGATATCAGTTTCCATGCTATTAAAAGATGGTGGAATTGATGTTTGTTATAGTGGTGGTGGTGGTGATGGTGGTAGTGGTGGTGGTGGTGGGGGTATGTATGTATGTGTGTGTGTGTGGACAATTTTTACAATCAATGAATCATCCAAGTCATCTTTAATTAGTTTAAAGCTTTCCTGACCATGAAAGTTGTAAGTGTACTACTAGTACTAGTAGTTCTTGTAACAACGAAAATCTGCTTTAACTCTGTCCCCCTCTCCCTTTCCCTCGAAACAAAAAGAAAAGAGAAATCACATATTATCAGGGAGGGTTAGAATACTTAGATATTGTGTGTGTGTGTGTGTGTGTGTGTGTGTGTGTGTGTTGTGTGTGTGTGTGTGTGAGTGTGTGTGTGTGTGTGTGTGTGTGTGTGTGTGTGGTGACCAAAGTGTGTTACTGTTAGCAAGATTTTCTCATTTGTTTATAGATCTTTGGATATTTACCTAATTTTGATTATTAAAGTGTTGTGAATACTTATGTGTTGGAAGACAAAGTTTCAGAGTCAACATCACAGACTGTTGTGAATACTTAGTTTGGAAGACAGTGTTAAAGTCAGCATCACAGATTGTTGTGTTTGAATAAGTTTAGAGGATAAAGTGTCAAAATCAACATCACAGACCATTGTGAATACTTAACATTGTGAATACTTAAGTTTGAAGGACAAAGTGTCAGTCAACATCACAAACCCCATCCTCCCCCCAAAAGTGTTTGAAATCAACAGTTTTTGAGGAATGTGTGCAAACAGGATTTTCCCAAGAATGGCTGGTTACTAATACTACCCATTATGCCATTGGCAGGTAGGGCAGCAACAAAGATTCTTCACTCCTGTCTGTTTTGTGTCAGCCTGGAGTGTTTCAGGGCCTTGGTTGATTTTGTTTCTGCTTTATCTTATCCATCTTAGTATAGTGAAATAATTTTTAGTTGCTTTTGTCAGACATTAACCCCCCCCCCCCCCCCCCCGACTTTTATGCTGTAAAATGTAAACTTAGAAAATATAGACTTAAAAGGACTACTGAAATACTTCATTTTGATATTTGTTAATACTGTGAACTTTCATGTTGTTGATACTATGAACTCATAGAATTGAAAGCAAATACTCAGTAGGCAAAACAGACATATTTTCAGCACAAATGATGAGATTTCAAACCCCCCCCCCCCCAAAAAAAAAAAAATAGTGAACAAACATTACTTTAAGAACATCAACCAAACCAACAAAGATTGAAAAAACAAAACAAAACAACAACAACAACAACAAAAATGAACAAACACAGGCACCATGGAATAGATAAAATAACTATATGTCTTAGAGATGTAGAATGAACAAAATGATAGGTAGGGAAGTGATATAGTGGGAACATGATATAGACATGGAGAGAGAGAGAGAGAGAGAGAGAAGAGAGAGAGAGAGAGAGAGAGATTTTTAGTAGTTTTGTCCCACAGGGTAAACAGTTGGCCAGCTTGATAACCTAATTCCCTGCTGTTGTGGTGGGGTCTCTGTTTGCATTGAAACTCTTGACAGATAGAGAGAGAGAGAGAGAAGAGAGGTTCAGTTAACACTTTTTGGCCACAGGCTTGATATGCATACACACATCTAGGTGTGTGGAAGCAAGAGATGTTATGTGATGAAGTATCATGAACATTATTTTAAATGAAAATGGCATGAATATTACAATCAACTCGTCCATTAACCCTTTGACTCCCGCACATTATCTGCCAGCCGCAAAAACTTCATCTTTTGAGTCTGACAACCTCACCTTAACCGCCAGCTTCCTGCTGGAAGCTGGTGGATAGGATGAGGGAGTCAGAGGGTTAAGTTTTTGCTTTGCTAGCGTGGTTGACAATGGAAGATGCTGGTGGACAGGGTGCAGGAGTCAATCAAGGATTAATGCACCACCATCATTGGAATGACCACTACTAAAATAACACCTTCATTAGTTTATTATCACAAATACAGCACTTTCATTGACCTATAGTTATCACTAGTACACCACTTTCATTGGAATGATCATTACTAGTACAGTCTTCATTGGAATGACCACATCTGTCTCTTCTGTCTCTGTCTGTCTCTCTCTCTGTCTGTGTCTCTCTCTGTCTCTGTCTGTCTGTCTGTCTCTCGGTATCTCTGTCTCTCTCCTGTAACATCTTTGAACGTATGATTATCATCAATACAACACCTGCACTGGAATGATCATTGCTATTTTTGTTTACATTGTACACAACTGAATACAAAAGCTTGACAGAATTGAATCCATCAAGGGACAAGAGAAACATGGTGTGTGGTGTGTGTGTGTGCAAGTGCTATGTTTGAAATACTGTCATGTTTTACAGGGAGAGAAGGTCAAGGGACAGGAGGAGCATAATGTGTGGTGTCAGGTACATGTGTTTAATTAAAATGCTGTCATGCTGTATACAGAGTTCATGGTGATCTGATAGTGTGGGATATTCCTTTCTTTGATATTCTATTGTGTGTGTGGAGGATGCTTAGTTTTAAAAAAGTTGTCATAGGAGTAATATTTGGTGTATTTTGGATTCTTGATCCCAGTGATGTGTGTGTATGCATGATTTAATCATAATGGTTGTAAGTCTTACTTTTTGTTGTTGAATGTTTTGTCTTGACTACAGAAGTGTGTACGTGGTCTTACTCTTTTGGTTGAATGTTTTGTCTTGTTACAGAAGTGTGTAGATGTCATGGTTTGTGTGGATCCATGGTAATTATGGGCAGATTTTTATTTGAATAGTTTTAGTCTCTTAATGATATGTGTCTGAATAGATTGTGTTCACTTCATTATGATCCTGTGAGTGTGACAGCACAAATGAATTTTTCCATGTGGATTAATTAAGTGATATACCTTCATTGGTATGAGTATTATTAATACAATACCATTATTGGAATTTCATCACTTATAGTAATACAACATCTTCTTTGCTAAGATTTCTCTCTCTCTGTCTCTCTCTGTCTGGCCCCCCCCCCCCTCTCTCTCTCTCTGTCTGTGTCTGGTCTGTCTCTCTCTCTCTGCCTCTGTCTCTCTCTCTGTGTCTATGTCTCTGTCTCTCTCCCTCTCTTTCTCCGTCATCAGTAGAAAATTACTGTGGCCTTACTAACTTGAAATGGCATAAAATATAAGCTGTACAATGTGTTTCACACACACACCACACACAACCACACACACACACACACACACAACACCACACACAACACACACACACACACACACACAACACACACACACACACACACACACACACACAACACTATATATATTCTATATCTATATCTATTCTATCTATCTATCTATCTATCTATTATCTATCTATCTATCTATCTATCTATTCTATCTATCTATATCTATCTACCTATCTATCTATCTATCTATCTATCTATCTATCTATCTATCTATATAATATGCAGTATTACAAAATGTCAGAAAAGATGTGGCGCAAAACTGATTGATTGTATCAATTGTATAGCAGGAATGAGATAGGGTGATGTGTGTAATCCAGTATTGTTTTCACTTCATAAATGAGTTAGCATTAGATTATAGAAGTACTTGTAATTAAAAATGGAAAACAAGGTGCCATCCTCTCCTGTCCTGTGATTCTGTGGATTGTTTATACTGTACTTTTATTAGTAGATGATGCACTGTTATCACAAACAACTGTTAGCTTGCAAAATCAGTTATATAATTTTCAGTGTGCTGCAGCTTCACTCCAGTTGGAGAGTGATGTGGGTAAAAGTGATATTATTGTATTTGGAAAGGGTGGCTACTTTTATTTAGGTGCGAAAGATAGATGGTTGTATAATACTGTGTTGATGCCTGTTTATGTTTATACAAATACAGTGTACACACTAACATTTTTCACCATGAGAGAGAGAGAGAGAGAGAGAGAGAGAGAGAGAGAGAGAGAGAGAGAGAAGAGAGAGAGAGAGAGAGAGAGAGAGAGAGAGGAGAAGTATTGTTAAGTATCACGTGACAGTTTTGAGTTCAAAGTTTAAGTGGTAAATACTTCAAAGGTTAAGTGGTTTTAAACTTTGAAGTATAATCATTTAAACTTTGAATTCATAACTGTCACATGCATAATGTCTACTGGCAAGATCTCCACAAGCAACAGTTTAAGTGGTTATACTTCAAAGTTTAAGTGGTTTATATCCCCCATGGAGATGCTGGGGACTCTTTCAGTATAAATAGTATCCCCACCTTCTCATGTTTTTAAAAATTTTTTTTTTTATTGTAGTTTTGATGAATATCTTAGTTATGTGTCTATGCATGCTTCACATTAATACTGACAAATGGTATACTTTGTTTCAAACTCTTTATTATCTTATCTTACTGATATTGACTATTTCATATTTCTTTGACTGCTACTCCTCTTCCAGTGAAGTCTTGGCTTTGCGGCTACACTTGTTTCTTTACTTCCAATCTGTTTCAGTTCCTTCTTTATAATACAGGTCCACTGAGTTTTTTTTTCTTCAGGTACACACTCAAATAGTATGTATTAGATTGTTAATTTCCAATATCTATTTTTCAACATTTTGACCCCAGCCCTCCTCAGGTTAAACCAATTTTTTTATGGCGTAACCATTTTTGTGTTGTAAAATACATTTGTCTCCCCTGTTTCTTAACAAGTACACACATCTATGTTTTTTTCCTGCTAGGATGCTACAATTGGAAAGCTTTTTACTGTTTTTTTTGTTTTGTGTGTGTGTGTATGCTAAGTGATGTGCATTTATTCTTTTTTGTCTTTTGTATATGTTTAACAAAGGCCAGTTGTCTGAAAATTTAGGCCTGTCTTTTCTTATGTCAAACACATGTTCTACTTCTGTTTTTGTTTTTCTGGTATGTATTTGTGTCTTCATGCGTGCACGCACATATATATATATGCAAATGATGTAACCATGTGTCTGTCCTTACATGTGTATGTACTGTATGTGTGTTTGTTGGACAGTATGTGTATGTGTTTGTTACAGTGTTTAGTAATGTGCATGTATGTGTTTATAATGCATGTGAGAAAGTTATGAGAACAGAGAGACACAGAAAGAATAAAAAAGCGAGGTGGATTGCTGAGTAATATAGGGAGATGGAGAAAAGAGATGAGGGACACATTACTGACATTTTTGTTCATTTTAAGCCAGAGAAACTGAGGGAGTGATGAGTGTCAATCACTCAGTGAAATGGTTTTTCTTGCGGTTTTCCCATTTTTCTCAGATATGTGTATACATGTACATTGTTTTGCCCACACTTTGCTGGTGGTATATTGCTGTACAGTTTGCATACTGTGTCATCAGTGGGCACGCTTGCTGGGTGTTTTCATGTGTCTGGACAGTGACAAAAAAAACAAAAACTGACATGACTTACAGGATCTGTAACATGCATATTTAATCTCTAAATGATTGCTTGGTACTCAGTTTAAACATGAGTGGTCATTGAACTTGGACTGTTATAGACTAGTCTATATCACAGCCCAAGTTTGAGCCCAGTTGTGAACTTGAGACTATGATGCTATTCTGTTTAAAAGTATGTGTGAATAGATGTTGAAAAAAAAAAGAAGATATTAGTCCATATATTAGTCCATAATATAGGGGTTTTTAGTTTTTCTCTGGACGGTTGTTTGGCTTTTTTGAGAACTATAGAACAATTGCTGACTGTAGACAAGATACTGGTTGTCTGTAGTTTTTTTTTTTAGAAGTCAGGGTTATATGTTTGTGTATACATGTTTCTGTGTTCATGAGTATATAGTTTATGTGTTTTTGTTGTGTGTATGTATATTTTTATGTGTTTCGAAAATGTCAAGATAGAAACGGAAAGCCACACACACACACACACACACACACACACACACACACACACACACACACACACACACACACACACACAACACACACACACACACACACACAATTATATATATATATATTTTAACACTGAACTGGATGACACACAATAAAACACTGAACTGGATGACACACAATAAACTTCAGCTTAATGACGACAAGACAGAAGCTATCCTCATTGGCACCCGTCAGAAACTTTCTCAGCTGCCTCCTCTTTCTCTCCCATTATGTAACACATCAGTCCCAATTTCTGATTCAGCTAAAAACCTTGGTGTCTGCATTGACTCTACCCTCTCCATGAACAACTTTGTTTCTCAAACTGCCAGATCTTAATACTATCATCTCCATCGTATAAGGCTGATCAGGAAGTATCTCTCTGTCGAAACAACTGCAAAACTCGTTCTCTCCTTCATAATGTCTCGCATTGACTATTGCAATTCACTCCTGTCTGGTCTTCCTGCCTCCACCATTCACATCCTACAGCGCATTCAAAACAATGCTGTACGCCTTGTACTCAAAAAGAAAAAAGCTGACCACATATCTCCTCACCTGGCACAACTTCACTGGCTCCCTGTATCAAAGCGCATACAATACAAACTAGACACCATGTGCTACAAAAGCCTCAATAACGCAGCCCCCGATTACCTGTCAAGCCTACTTGAGATCTATGTTCCCTCACGTACCCTCCGCTCTGCCTCCGATCCTCTGACTTTTCGCTTTCCACGCACTAAGCTCAATACCTATGGTCCACGAGCCTTCTCTGTTTCTGGTCCACTCTCCTGGAACAAACTTCCTCTCTCTGTCCGTCAGCAACCTACTTTTGTCTCCTTCAAGTCCGCTCTCAAAACCCACCTTTTCTCCTCTGCATAAAATCCTAACCTCACTCAACCCCCCTCCCCCCTCTGCAGCCTGTCTCCGCTCGGAGGGGAATCACATGGTTATAATATATAATTGTATATGCTATGCTCTCTATAATTTTCCATTGCTTTTATTCTTGCTTTTATTGCTTTTATTGCTTTTATTCTTTCTCCCCATTTATAGCCATGCGTGTGTGTGTGTGTGTGTGTGTGTGTGTGTGTGTGTGTGTGTGTGTGTGGCGTGTGCGTGTGTGTGCGTGCATGCGTGCGTGCGTGCGTGCGTGTGTGTCTGCTTCAGCGCTTAGATTTGATTTTATCAAGATTTTGCGCTATATAAATATTGTAATTATTATATTATGATTATATATATATATATATATATATATATATATATATATATATATATATTATATATATATATACACATACACATATATGTTTTAAGACTAGGGAAGGTGAGATGGAAGGGAGCAGGCATGATAACATTGGGCAAGCATAAAATTATATATTCTGGTGGGACACACATGAAAGAAGGGTAGGCATCATAATGGGCAATGACAAGTCAAAGTCTATCAAAGGATTCTGGGCTATATCAGACTGAGTTTTATTAGTTAGATTGGAGGGCGAGCCATTTGATATCGGCATCATCCAGGTATATGCACCAACATCTGCAAATACTGAGGAAGAACTTGACAACTTTTATGAAGAATTAGAGCCACAGTGAAAAGTGAGAGAAACTTGTTGAGTGAGCACAAGTAAATGTATTCATAATAGGAAACACTTCATCTGAGCAACCTAATAGAAGAAAACGGACATGGATGAATCCAGGAGACAGCACAAGAAATCAAACTGATTATGTCCTGATAAATAAAAGATTTAGAAATTCTTTACTGATAGCAAAAAATTATCAGATACTGACTGCAGCGATGACCACAATCCTGTAAAAGGAATATTTAGGCTGAAACTAAGGAGAAGAAAACAAAGCAAAAATAATATCAAACTAAATCTTGGTCTCTTAACCCTTTGACTCCCGCGCCCTATCCACCAACTACAAAAACTTATCCCTTTGACTCCCTCACCCTATCCACCAGCTTCCTGCAGGATAGGGTGAGGGAGTGAAAGGGTTAAGTTTTTGCTTTGCTAACACGGTTGACAATGCAGGGCGTTGGGGAAGAGGGTGAGGGAGTCAAAGGGTTAAAGACAGATGAATCAACTCATGCGAAATTCAGCCTATATGTTCAAAACAAATTCAGCGCTGTGGAGGACATTAGTGACAGTGAGGAAAAATGGATAAATTTGAGAAACTCGATAAATGAAGCTTGTGAACAAATCCTTAGAGTGAAAGGAAAGCAAAAAAGAACTGGATGACAAATGAAATTTTAGGCTTGATGGATGAATGGAGGAGGATAAAAGGAAATGAGGAAGAATATAAATAGATGATACATAAGGGAATCAGGATTAGTTGCAGTGAAGCTAAGGAAGCTTGCTAGAAACAAAATGCAAAGAAATAGACCAATTGGCCAAGCTAAAACAACATTCAAGAAAATGAAAAGCATTCTTACCAACAAATGCCTATCAATTAACATCAGGAAGAAAGTTCTTCAGTGTTTTATAGAACCGATACTATTGTACGGATGTGAAGCATGGATAGTCAACATGCAAAGTTAGAAGAAGATTGAGGCAGCTGAAGTGGCTTCTTAGAAGAACAGTAAGACTTCCATGGACAGCAAAGAAAACAAATGAGATAGTCTTGAAAGAGGCAGACACAAAAAGAACATTAAGGAAGAAGATAAGGAAAAGACTAATAACATTTATAGGACATTTTATGAGACAAGTGAAATTTGAGTACTAGTAACAGCATGAAAGCTGGAGGGAAAAAAAGCACAAGGCAGACCCAGGGAGAAAATATTGGACGGATTTACAGAGTGGAGGAAGACAGAAAGGGTGGGAGATATACTTGCAATGACAAAAGATAGATTTGTATGGAGGGTCAGGGCAAGCGGCAGGGCACATGGTAATGATGATGATGATGATGCATGTGTGTGCATATTCATTTAGCTCATTAACTTCATTAAGATTAGTTGTTACATAGAAGCAAGAAATTTGTTCCTTACATTCAGTTTGGTACTTTTTTATGGAGCTGATGAACACAGCACAAGTAATTCTGCATATGAGTGTCTGAAAGAGAGAGAATAACAATAAGAATAAGAACAACAAGAAATCGTATTTATGAAGGTATGATATAAGCATGCTTTTTTACATCCAGAGAGAGTCAGAGAGAGAGAGAGAGAGAGAGAGAGAGAGAGAGAGAGAAGAGAGAGAGAGAGAGACAAGAGAAGAGAGAGACAGAGAGAGAGAGAGAGAAGAAGAGAGAAGAGAGAGAGAGAGAGAGAGAGAGAGAGAGAGAGAGAGAGAGAGAGAGAGAGAGAGAGAGAGAGAGAGAGAGGCTGTGTGTGCACTAGTGTCTCTTTTTCTTTGAATAAAACCAACAACCCTCTTTTCTGTTTCCTTCCAGGTTATACACACACACACAGAAGTGAATATGTGTGTGTGTGTGTGTGTTTCTTTATCTGTGTGCAACTTAGTCATTGTATGTGAACGTGAGATTAGGAAAGCTACCAAGACATTGAAGTCCCCTTGGGTTTGAGGTGTAACAGCAGAGACACTTATGGGTGGAGGTGACTATCGTCATTTGGATGAACTCAGGCCTTGTCCCAGAGGATTGGAAGAATGGCGAAGCATCTGCATCCTCATTAAAGGAAATCTCTCAAAATGTGACAACTGGAGAGGGTTACTCTGCTTTTGATCCTGGGTAAAGTGTATTGCCAGATCATTCTCAACACAATAGATAATGAGCTTCAAGAGGAGCAAGCAGGCTTTCTACCAGGATGATCATACATGGAACAGATCTAATAATAATATATTTATTTTATTTATATAGCGCAAAATCTTGACAAAATCAAATCTAAGCGCTGAGCGTATACATGCATACATACCTACATACATATGAGCGTATACATGCATACATACATGCTTACATACTTACATACATAAATCTAAGCTGAGCGTATACATGCATACATACATACATACATAAATCTAAGCGTATACATACATACATACATACATACATACGTACACACATGCATACATAATAATTACAATATTTATATAGCGCAAATCTCGACAAAATCAAATCCAAGCGCCGAAAAGACACACACGCACACACGCACGCACGCACGCACGCACGCACGCACGCACGCACGCACGCACGCACGCACGCACACGCACGCACCACACGCACACACACACACACACACACACACACACACACACACACACACACACACACATGCATGGCCACAAATCATCCTGAGACAAATTATTGAGAAGTGTAGAGAATATCCACACTTCTATAAGCTTCATAGGCATTACTGAAGCATTCAACAGTGTCCACAGACCATCTCTGTGGAAGATCGTGAAATCCTATGGCATTCCAGAGACAGTTGTATCAGCCATAGAGCGAATGTACAACTGAAGTGTTTGATCAGGACAGAAGATGGCTACAGTGACTGGTTTGCAGATATCACTGGTGAACTAACTCCTTTTCGTTTTTGCAATTGCCATTGAATGGGCGTGAAGCACTCAACTCCAAAAAAAAAAAAGAAATCCAGTGGACATGAAGAAAAAGAACTTTTTTGGTTTAGACTTTGCTGATAACATAGCTGCTTCGACAAGTAACATTGCTGATAACATAGCTGCTTCGACAAGTAACAGTCAAGATTATCGGCCTTACTTAGTTACTATCAATGCCAGAAAGACCAAGAGCATATTGAGTGGTCTGTCGTCATTTTGTATGTTTTCACAGTCTTTAAAAAAGAGTATTCCATTTGTACCCGTCTCTTTCTCTGTTTGTTTGTCTGTCCTGTGTACATTTGTACCTCTTTGTTAACAGTTTTCTGTATCTGGCAAAATTCTGTTCTTTGTTTCCCAAAACAGGTTAGAATTTGGTATGATATGTAACTTATGTTTGCTGTATGGTTTGGGGAAAAATCTTTAATCGAAATGTGCTAAAGGAACAGACAGCTACTTGCATTTATAAACACATGCACACACATTTACACACACACTCATGCATGCATGTGCCTACACACACACTTATACACATATGAAGACACGGTGGTAGACACATATACACAGACAAATGTGGGTGTGAACGCATATACATCCGTACACACATGCGCGCACACATAATGTATGCATGCACACACACACATGCTCACACACGTGCACACACACACGTCACACACACACACACACACACACACACACACACACAACACACACACACACACACACACACACACACACACACACATGCACGTGCGTGCACATACACACATCAAACACACACACACACACACATGCGCGGGTGCACACACACATATACACAGTGCTCACACTCACTCCCTCATTTACACACACTTGCATCAAATCAGTCAGAGTCTGTGTTTGATGTATGTACAAAGATGAGCTGATAATAAGAGCACCATCAAAGTCACAAATAGCGAATATTTCTGGCTGACACTGATTGGAGTATTGTACCAGGCATTGGAGGATTCCTTTCCAGAGTGATGTGACATTATCACAATTTTCCATGACAAATCGTATATCATTTCAAAATAAATGTGTAGTTATTTTTACTAGCTTGACCAGTAAAATTAAAGTGTTGCAATTGTCCAACAATGAAAGTACACACCATTTGTTCTGTGAAAAGTTAACTTCATTTAGTTCAACAACAACAACAACAACAAAACAAAAGAAAAGAAAATACAGACTATAAGAATTTAAAGAATTTAATGATTTTACAAAATTCAGCAAAGACTCCCCCCATATATATCTATATATCATACATATATATGTTTATATATATGGACTACCTGTCCGTAAAGGGATAAATGCTATGATCTGATATTGTGTGATGTTTGAATACTATGGCATTAAACGAACCTGAAGCTTGTGCTACAGAAATTTGCCAGGGACACGTCCTTTGTTGCTGTAGGATCTTTCATGTGCACTGAGTGTATATGCTGTGAACAGGACCTGGTTTTTCGTCTCATCCGAAAGATTTGTACCTAGATCACCTCTCAAGATCTTGTGTAGGAGGAGAAAATTCCATGTTATCAGTGATTTGAGCGTGGGTTTTATGTGTTCAAGGCAGGAGCTTAACTACCGGGCAACACACTCAATGGTAAACATTGACTAGAAGTTTGTTCATATCATCACATATTTGTGTCACTTGAATCACTGTCAGTCTTGTGTGAACACTGACTGCAAATTGAATTTGTTTGTAATGTCACATCTTTATGTTATTAGTATCAGTCATGTCTGAACTTTTAATTGCAAATTTGTTCACAACAACACAACTGTGTGTCATTCGAATATCTAACTTGTCTGTTCAGTGTAATTTGTTTACTGACGAGAAGTGCAATTCGTCTTCTGCTCAATTCAAGAAAGAAATAATTGCCAGTGACAAAGGCTGGATATGAAAGAAAAAAATTAATGGAATGGTGTTTGACTGTTAGCTTGCTTTTTCTATTGAAAAATTCTTTTGATTTAAATTTTACTCTTCTTTTAGTGCTGCATTGTCCTCATTGAAGCTTCAACATATTTGTGTTTAGACTGTGATTGTGAGTGTGACCCTCAGAGTAGAACATTGCCAGTTTAAACAGTCCAGGCCCCCATCTTTGTCAAAAAGAAGCGCATGTGTAGAAGGTACCAGTATACATTGTTGTGATAACTGATAGTGACACATTGTCTCTGATCTCTTGGAATTTAACTGAAATAGTAAGCCATGTTTATAGACTTGCAATTGCGTAGTGAGACAGCAAGAATATTGGTGATGAGGGTAACAAGAAGAAGACCAAGAACAACATGATGAGAACAAAACATAGCATGATTACAATAAGATTTATATTGCATAGTGTAAAAATCTTAATTTGCTTCTGTTGAGTTACTCTTATGAAGAATTCCAGTTTTGTAACAGAGCTGAAAGACAAAAACAAAAAACAAACAAACAAAAAAATAGAAAACAGAGCAAAACAAAACCAAACACCTGTATATTTTTAGTTGATGTCGTAGATTATAAAAATTCGATGTTGAGTGTTGGAAATAGCCTCAGTTACATTGCGTGATCAGGGATGTGAAAGGATCTTATCCCCCCTCCCCCCGAGAGGTAGCAGCCCAAGGTGGTCTCGTGCTTAGAACTCTGCCTTTCGGGAGAGAAAGACTGTCAGGAGGGGTGGGGTGTGTGGCTGTGCTCTTCATTAGTCTGGAGAGGGTTGCCCTTGCCCGTAGGGCTTGGGTCGAATGAGAACAGCGAGAAAATGCAGTTCACACAAGTTGGTCTGTTTTGACTCAGTGGGGCCAACCGGTTGGTAACTTCTTGTCAGACCCCCTGCTCAAAAGCGTAGAAGCCTGCAGTCAGGTCCCCGGCAAGATCCAATTCCATTTGGTTCTACTTTTACCTGGACAACTGGTTGATCCCGGCAGAGTCAAAAACCCTAAGCTAAACGCACATGCAGGAGATCCTATCACTCTTGTGCCTTGCCTGGGCGTCATAACCAATCCCAAGAAAAGCGACTCGCCCCTAAGCCAATCCTTTAGGCAGATTTGGGTGGAGCACACATGGAATTGTCCGAGTGTGATGAATCCCTTTTGAACAAACTCCAAATTCCTTTAAAGAGCTTTCATCATGCCTTCTACAGAAGGTGGGAGTCCTTCGACAGGCATAACAGATGGTTCTTTACATCAACAGAAGCGAAACAAAGCACGCCCTCCCCCACAACTTTTTTCCCCCTTTTGTTTACACCAGCTGCTGAAAGGCGATTTTGAAAGTACCCAAGCAAGGAAGGCAGAGGGGTGGGGGGGAGGGGGGGGGGGAGAGGAATTCGTGCATGTTAGGCCACAGCCCCATCTGAACGAGGGCATAATAGTTTATTAATACAATATTGAATCTATAACACAAATGATTAATCAAATGGAGCCTCGTCAGTCACCTGTCAGCATCACTGAGTTCGATGGTTGTTGCAGCAGCAGACGTCGCAACTCTCCTTCATTCACTCTGGTCATGACGTTAGTGTGCTATACCACTTAGATCTTGAAACCGCTGGTGTTGGGATATTGTTCATATTGAAAGTGGGTGGTCTGCCCGAATTTCTGTTGGCTTCAACTTTTCTTTGCAAAACTGTTGTCAAGGCTTGTGTTGGTGTTGCGGGTTGTATGGCTGGTGTAGTTAATTTTTTGTTTTTGTTGTTGTTGATTTCTGACAGTAGTTGACGCTGGACTTCGAGTTAAATCAGACTGTGTTCATTTGTTCTTGTATTGGTCCATTGACTCTAGCTGGACTTTGAGTTAATTCAGATTGTGTTCATTTGTTCTTGTATTGGTCCATTGGCTCTAGCTGGACTTTAAGTTAATTCAGACTGTGCTCATCTGTTCTTGTATTGGTCCATTGGCTCTAGCTGGACTTTGAGTTAATTCAGACTGTGTTCATTTGTTCTTGTATTGGTCCATTGACTCTAGGACTTTGAGTTAATTCAGACTGTGTTCATCTGTTCTTGTATTGGTCCATTGACTCTAGGACTTTGAGTTAATTCAGACTGTGTTCATCTGTTCTTGTATTGGTCCATTGACTCTAAGAACTGCTTGTAGAATTACGTCTCTGCTGCTTTGATCTTATTTTTATCTGCTTTTCTTCATTCCAGGCTGTACAGTCATATAGCATTCCTGGCCATGGGGCATTACATCGATCATATTACCACATTTCATATAACAAAACACAAAAACAGTTTTATTACCACATAAGCATATAACAGTTAGAATTGAGGGGGAAAAGTATTTAGTTACTTATATCAGGTATTCATATTCACTGCGTTGAAAGGTTTTGAATTTGTCTGGTTAATATCAAGGAATTAAAGGCTGACTAATTCTGGGCGGCAATACTGGAATGGCTGTATGCAGTGTAATGACAGATTTTCTTTCTATAAAAACATTTAAAGTCATCGAGAAGTTGTGAAACACATCTTTTGTTAATTATTGACTTGCATATCAAGAACAGTATGACAAGAGTTTAGATGTGGAATAACGCATTTTGCAATGCATACAAGAATGTTTCAGAGAATGCAGACATGTTTATTTTGTAATGGTGCAACAAAAGACAAAGTACACTTTGTACTGTTGTCCTATTCTCTTAGACAGCCACCAAAAGTACATAGCTCTAAGAAAATAGATGTTTATTTTGTGTGTGTGTGTGTGTGTGTGTGTGTGTGTGTGTGTGTGTGTGTGTGTGTGTGTGTGTGTGTGTGTGTGTGTGTGTGTGTTTTAGTATACTTTTGGCAAACCTGAATAAAAGAACTATGAAAAATCTATGGATGTATTTCGTACAAAGCTTAGAAATTACATGTAAGTTTTCTCAGGTGAAAAATGTATTGACAGAACTTATTTTTGATATCCACCATGTTTCTATTTGTATACCATGTATATGATATATATATATATATCTGTATATATCTATATATACATATCTATCTATATATATAGATATACAGATAGAATAGATATATGTGTATAGATATACAGATATATATAGATATATAAGCCCAAGGTGGTCTAGATAGATAGATAGTTAGATAGATTGTGTGTGTGTGTGTGTGTGTGTGTGTGTGTGTGTGTGTGTGTGTGTGTGTGTGTGGTGTGTGTGTGATGTGTGTAGTGGTGTGTGTGTGTGTGTGTGTGTGTGTGTGTGTGTGTGTGAGAGAGAGAGAGAGAGAGAGAGAGAGAGAAAATGCCTGTAACGGCATGATAAGATTTGGTAGGGTCTAAGTTCTGGTTGGGGTCAGTGTACAATTTAATGTCCCACTGATAAGAAGGCAAACAACACTTGACATTTTATGCCTTATCAAAGTTGGCCAGCAGTTTTATGGGTGCCATGGTACAGTTGACAAGGTCAGCTACAGCCAGATGTGTTGTAATGTTTATATACCAACTGTTATGCCCAAAATGAGCGCTTATATTAAATCAAACAAACGAGAAACAAGATAAACAAGCAAGCAAACAAATCAAGCCCTGAGATAGCCTTTATGGTAGACTTGGCTGTAATAGCTTAAAAACTGTTTTGTGTTTTTCTGATTTATATTTTCTGTCTATGTTTCTTTCTGTCTGTGTTTCATAATTATTGCATTTATAATTATTAGGGAACAACAACATACATTGAGAGAGGGATATTGAAGACGGTGATAGTTTGATGTCTTAATAATGAGAACTAAATTAGCACAAAGGTTTCATTGACCTTTTCTTTTCTTTCTATATACATCTGCCATTTTCTCCTGCCTAATGCCACGTTTGGGAAGTTATCTGCTGTTGCTTTTGTGCTGTGTGGCAGGAAGTCGTCTGCTGTTGTTTTTGTGCTGAGTGTTGTGCATTTATTCTTTACTGTCTTTTGTATACATATCCTTGACAAAGGCCAGTTGGCTGAAAGTCAGTGCCTGCCTTGATTATTAAGTTGAATACACATTTTAATTCTGTTTGTGTGTTTTTCTGATTTATGTTCTTGCTACGTTTCTTTCTGTCTGTCTTGCATAATCATTGCATACACAAAATTTATATTGAGCATAGCTTGCTATTAAGAAAAAGCTACGGCACCTTTGTGTTAGAAGTTGATGGGGCCATGCTTTTGGACCTTCCAATGGTTATACTTTTGTTGGAAGTAAAGAAAATACTGTGCAGATTAAAAGTAACTTTTCCTGTGAAATCCATTGCAAAGGAAGAATGCTTTTTAAAAAAATAATCTTGTTTAGTTGTCTACAAAAATTGAATTTGGGTTGTTCTGTGTCTTTGTTTCTTTTCCGGTTGTTTAGATTGTATCCCCATCTTCTGGAAATTCTGTGCTAGAAATGTGGTCTTTTCTGTCACTTTCTCTGTTTCTGCCTTGCTCTTTTGCTTTCCATCATTTCTTCTTTTCTGCCTTGCTGGTCCATTCATTTTTATGTTTTCCATAAAGGCTTACACACTTTCTGTCCATTAGGAATGTTGATAGGCTACATGTGTTAATGGCAGTTGTACTCTGAGGAAACTGTTTAGTGACAATTTTAGATACCACTAGTTATTTTTCGTATATATGGATTCGTGTACTCATTTTCAAAATTGTCTTCAGGTTTGTTTTCTTCAATTCACCAGTGATAAATTGGGTGGAATGGCAAACACTAGGGGCATATCCTTAGATTATTTGCCCGAATGTGATGATATATGGCTTAAGTTTCTTTTCCAGTATTATTGATGTGTTTTCTTTCAGATGATTATAGCTCCGATATGACTCTGGGCTTTAAATTTTAATAATGAGAACGGCAAAGAGGCAAAATTGAATTTGTGTATCAGGTGCTTGTTAACATGCATTGCCTAACAAGTACCATTATGAATAATTTGTTTGAATTGTTTTGCAGAGGGGCATCCAATTTAAGGCTTAACTATGATTTATGATAGCGTCAGTTGGAATTAAATGCAGTTCTGTATCTGATGATACTGTGTACTAAAACATGATTGTTCAAAATCATCTTGTCTGTCACACTTTGCATTAGCTGCTTGTAATAACATACATGCATTGGCCAAAAGTGATGCTGTTTTGTTGGACAGATAGCAAGAATAGCTGGAGTATATTATTAAATTAATGAATGGTGCATCTGCTGAACATTGAATGCTGTATAGGAAAAATTGTTAGAGGATGACAGATGACATGTAGCCTGGTGGTTCAAACGATGTAATGAGAGGATTATGGACGGTTGGACTTTGAAACCTTCAGCTCAATTGAAGCATGGGATTTGAGTCTGTTGTTGACAGTTGGACTTTGGTTTTTCAGAAGATGATGCAAGATGTGTGTGTGTGTGTGTGCGTGCGTGCGTGCGTGCGTGCGTGCGTGCCGTGCGCGAGCGCACATGAGTGTGCATCAATATAATAACAATGTACATAGTATTGATTTTAAATTTTGTTTCAGATGAGGGATACTAAATGCTGAATGGTATTTAGTCTTATAAGAACAGTGCAAGAGAAAAAGAAAAAAAAGTGAAATTTAAATGAAATGTAATCCTTTCACGTATAGTGTTAAACACACACGTACACACAGACACACAGACACAGACAGACACACACACAGACACATACAGACACACAGACACACAGACACTCCGTCTAATATCACTCATAGTGAACAGACGTTAAATCAAAGAACGAACACACAACACACACACACACACACACACACACACACACACACACACACACACACACACACACACACACACACACACACATGCATATCAGTACAGTAACATGTCCCTGCATCAGTTGAATGTTCATCTTTTGTGCAGTGGAAAAAAGGTTGCTTTGAATTATGTTTCATATATCAAAACAAAAAATATTCAGTGCTAGCTACCATACTCTTCACAAGTTGTCAGCCATTATGATTTATAGGAACATTCATTTATGAAATGTTGTACTTGAATTTTGTTTCAGAGGAGATAAAGATTCAGTAGTTAAAGGTAAATGGAGTAAAATGTTTTGTCATTAGGATACTATGAAAGTGTAAAAACAGAACATGATCTAAATGGTTAAGATTTTTATAGGTTGTTTCAAATGGGGAGTTTTCTTGGGGCAGCATTGAATGTTTTATTTGATTTCTGTTTCACAGAGGGAAATATGCAATAATTAGTGGTAAAATTAGTATAACTTTACTGATTTAATATTTACACCAGTGAGATATTAATCCTTTCACTCTCTCACCCTGTTTACCAGCTTCCTGCATACTGTGGAATGTTGTGGAGAAAATGATAAAGGTTTTATTTGAATTATGTTTTAGGGTGAAAGGAAACATAATTTGATTACTGTTTTAGAGTGTAGAAAAGATCAGTGCTCACTAACAAAAAAAAAAGTATTTCTTTATGCCTGTGGGATATTGAAAGAAAATGAAAAAGCTTTTATGTAATTCTGTTTCAGTGGGGGAATGTCTAACTACCTGTATCTGTGTCGATTACCGAATGGCATCTCCCCAGTACAGGGGGAACCACATCAAGTGCTACTACGCATCTACGGCCACATCACCACATCCAACATGGACGTCTTGGTGCATAACTCAGTTGTCTTTGCTCTCCTGGCTGAGAAACGTCTGGGCCCCAAACCTTACGGGATGTTTTTTGATGGACGTATTGAAGAGTTTATTGTGGTGAGGGGTGTGTTGTGTGTGTATGTGTATGTGTATGTGTATGTGTATGTGTATGTGTTTGTGTGTGTGTGTGTGTGTGTGTGTGTGTGTGTGTGTGTGTGTGTGTGCGTGCGTGCGTGTGTGCGTGTGTGCGTGCGTGCATGCGTGCGTGCGTGCGCCTGTGTGAGAGAGAGAGAGAGAGAGAGAGAGAGAGAGAGAGAGAGAGAGAGAGAGAGAGAGAGAGAGAGAGAGAGAGAGAGAGAGAGAGAGAGAGAGAGAGAGAGAGAGAGAGAGAGAGACGCGGAGCGAGCGAGCATACGCATGTTTACATGCATGTGTGTGTGTCATACTTTTAAACTGTGCGAATGTACTTTTTTCCAGTGAATGAATATGCATATGTATATGCAAGTGTACGTGTGTGTGTGTGTGTGTGTGTGTGTGTGTGTGTGTGTGTGTGCGTGCGTGCGTGCGTGCGTGCGTGCGTGGGCATGTGTGCATGCATGCGTATGCATGTGTATCATGTGTGTGTGTGTGGATGTGTTTGTTACACTATATTTTCTTATAGTGTGTGTGATTGCTTTAACTTAACTTTAAGATTTTTTTTTTTTTATTGAATGTTCAGCTTTGGATTATAGGTTATCTAGGTTTCAGAACAGCCTCTGTCTGATTAGATGTGGATGGTGGGAACAGTTATGACCTGTCAGACTTTGTACTTTGACATACAACAGATGTTGATTTTATCTATTTTTCCTTCAGTATATGGGAATCAAATATGGCTCAGTAATTTAAAATATAGCTCTTTTCTATTGTTTGTTGCCCCAGTTTCTCTTTCTCTGTCTCTTTCTGTTTGTCCATGTCTCTGTCTCTGTGTCCCCTTTCTATCCCTTTTTTTTATGATCTGTTATATACAGTAATTTGTTCGTCTGCCTGTTTGAGTGCCTATGTCTGTCTGTCTGTCATAATCTTTCCTCTCTTTATGTCTGTATTGTTATCTTTTAATTCATTTCTTTCTCTCTTTCTGTTCTCTCTGTCTCTCTGTGTCTGTCTGTCATTCTCAGTATTTCATTTCTTTCTCTCTTTCTCTTCTTTCTGCTTATAGTTTTTGTTTATCTGTCTGCTTCTCTATCCTTTTCTGTCTGTTTCTCCCTTAACCCTCTTCCCTTCCCTTCCCTTTCCCGTCTTTTTTTTTTTTTTTAACTCTCTGTCCTCTCTTTCTGTGAGTTTTGGTACAATTGCAGTTTTGTGACAGTCACTGAGACAGCTGAGATAGTAATTACTGATAAAACTAGAGAGGATGAAAGAATATGACCAATTGTTATCTTCTTTCCACACAGACGCACTATATTCTTGGTGTATTTTGTTTTGAATGCGTCAAGTTTCCACCTATACATAAGGGATTGTTTAATTCTGCTGGCAGGAAATGGCTTAGGTGTCTTGGTAATTTCAAAGTTCATGTAATATTTTTCTTACTTTTTCCGTTTATCTTGGAACTGCTTCCATACATAGGTGTCCGCTAAGGTATAATACTCATGCAATGAGAGAGAAGAGAAAGCTGTACATTATTTGAATCTGGTGAGCTCTTCCCCCCCCCCCCCCCCCCCCCCCCTTTGGCAGCCCTATCAACCATATCATTATACTGAAAAGAACTATGAGATGGTAGCCAGCAGAAAGTAATATCAATGCCTCTTAAGGATAAACTATGAATCAAGTGGCTAATTTCCAATATCATTTCAGATCTTGTTTGTAATTTTGATAATTCAAGAGCTTGAAGTGCAGATTTTGAATCAACGCAAAAAAGTATCCGAAGAATTGTCCTAGGAAGGCTTACCATATAATTCAGAGTCCTGAATATTGCAAAGAGTTCAGCAGTAAAGACAGATTTATTAAGTCCTATATAAAAAGATTTCTCAATTTTGAGAGCAGGTATTAAAAACCAGCGCTGAGCCTGCTTGTCTTTCAATTATTGATTGTGTGTGTGTGTGTGTGTGTGTGTGTGTGTGTGTGTGTGTGTGTGGTGTGTGTGTGTGTGTGTGTGTGTGTGTGTGTGTGTGTGTGTGTGTGCTCATTTACCATTGATTTTATAAGTTTACGATAGAATAGATATATGAGTAGTGGCTTTGGGTGGGCGTGCTTGTGCCTAGATATAATTTTGCTTTCAGGCAGGGCAGCTTTATTGTTGGACCAGTTGTCAGCAGTATTGATGGCTGAGTGTTTTTTTAAGCATGAATGTATTACCAATCAGTGTTTTAATGTAAGTCACCATATCTGCCACTTGGATATGAATCAGTGTTTGTTCAAGAGTGGACTTGCAGATCATTGTTTTTATGAACTGGGTGTGTAGAAACTAGAATTGTTTTGTTGTAATGAAGTGGTTTTAAAAAATGCAACCACAACAACAACAACAAAACCTCTGGAACTTGATATTAAGAATGTCTTGTGAAGGCAGGTATCTTGAACTAGATTGAGATAATCTACTGCTAGAAATTTATTCTTGGAGTCAAGTTATTTTGATCGAAATCTTAGCTGAATTAGGTATGTTGTATTTTTATTGTGTTAACAATTCTCATCATGGTCATGATCATTGTCATTGTCATCACTAGTAACATTGCCTCTGTATGCTTATCAACATCATTGTCATTGTCCTTCTTCTACTTCCTCCCCTCCTCACCATCATCACTACCATCACCATCATCATCATCATCATCATGTTCCAGGAAAAAACCCTTGAAATTCTGTTAAGCTTTTGTAAAATTTGTAGTGTTTTTGGTGATTTTTCTAATTTGAAAAAAGGTCTGATGTTCTTATTAGATAAAAATCTTATGTACAAAAAATGCTGTGATGCTGTTTGTTGTCATTGTCATAAACATCTTTAAGTTGCTTTTTAAAATTTTTTTTTTCTCTATTCATAGACACACTTTATGTTTCAGGCTCGTCCTCTTAAGCACTACGATCTCTCCAGACTTGAGATCATGCAGCTAGTGGCTGAGAGATTGGCCACCTTCCATTCCCTGGACATGCCTCTGTGTAAAAAGCCCCGCTGGATATTCAGTGTCATTAAAAGGTAAGGCAGTCATTCATGTAAAAAGCGATTTGTAGAATTGGAAATAATGCATAGTTCTGGATGTAAGTTCTGGATATCATGACTAATAATAGTAATGTAATGATACATACATTTATAAATTATATTGAAGGACTGTTATGGTCTGAGTATGTTAATTGGTGGACTAACATATGATATATTTATGAATTATATTGAAGGACTGTTATGGTCTGAGTATGTTAATTGGTGGACTAACATATGATACATTTATGAATTATATTGAAGGACTGTTATGGTCTGAGTACGTTAATTGGTGGACTAACATATGATGCATACATTTATAAATTATATTGAAGGACTGTTATGGTGTGAGTATGTTAATTGGTGGACTAACATATGATGCATACATTTATAAATTATATTGAAGGACTGTTATGGTGTGAGTATGTTAATTGGTGGACTAACATATGATGCATACATTTATAAATTATATTGAAGGACTGTTATGGTGTGAGTATGTTAATTGGTGGACTAACATGTGATGCATACATTTATAAATTATATTGAAGGACTGTTATGGTGTGAGTATGTTAATTGGTGGACTAACATATGATGCATACATTTATAAATTATATTGAAGGACTGTTATGGTGTGAGTATGTTAATTGGTGGACTAACATGTGAATCGTGATGCATACATTTATAAATTATATTGAAGGACTGTTATGGTGTGAGTATGTTAATTGGTGGACTAACATATGATGCATACATTTATAAATTATATTGAAGGACTGTTATGGTGTGAGTATGTTAATTGGTGGACTAACATGTGAATCGTGATGCATACATTTATAAATTATATTGAAGGACTGTTATGGTGTGAGTATGTTAATTGGTGACTAACATATGATGCATACATTTATAAATTATATTGAAGGACTGTTATGGTCTGAGTACGTTAATTGGTGGACTAACATATGATGCATACATTTATAAATTATATTGAAGGACTGTTATGGTGTGAGTATGTTAATTGGTGGACTAACATATGATACATACATTTATAAATTATATTGAAGGACTGTCTGTTGTGGTGTGAGTACGTTAATTGGTGGACTAACATATGATACATACATTTATGAATTATATTGAAGGACTGTTATGGTGTGAGTATGTTAATTGGTGGACTAGCATGATACATACATTTATAAATTATATTGAAGGACTGTTATGGTCTTGAGTATGTTAATTGGTGGACTAGCATGATACATACATTTATAAATTATATTGAAGGACTGTTATGGCGTGAGTATGTTAATTGGTGGACTAGCATGATACATACATTTATAAATTATATTGAAGGACTGTTATGGTCTTGAGTATGTTAATTGGTGGACTAGCATGATACATACATTTATAAATTATATTGAAGGACTGTTATGGTGTGAGTATGTTAATTGGTGGACTAGCATGATACATACATTTATAAATTATATTGAAGGACTGTTATGGTGTGAGTATGTTAATTGGTGGACTAGCATGATACATACATTTATAAATTATATTGAAGGACTGTTATGGTCTTGAGTATGTTAACTGCTGTAGATAAATCTATAACCTGTCCAAGAAAAATCAGTTTTGATTATCATGATTGATGCAGCTTTATAAACTGTTCTAGAAATTCAGCTCTGTGTACCTTGACTGACATAGATTTATATCAAAGTGACTGCCGGCATTCAAGCAAATAGAAAGCAGAAACACAGAAAAACAGAAATGAAAATGCAAATTTAATAACAAAAAAACAGGAGGCGCAAATTTTCTGCCAACTGGCTTATACCAAGGGTGCACAAAGACAACACAGAATAAATACACAAAACTTAAGAGGAAAAAACAGAAGCAAGACTTCTCTGATGTGAGAAACTTTTGAATATGAAATCTGGTAACTGAGATGCAGGGGAAACAAATGCATTCTGCAATATAAATGTTGTCATGCAATATTATTGCTAATTTACCCTGAGGAGGGCTAGGGCCAAAATATTGGAAATCAGCATATTGAAATGTACTGAATGCAAGGGAAATAATATGTATACACATATATGTCCATATACATATAGATCTGCACACACACAGATAGACAGAGACACACAGACAGAGAGACACAGACACCCACACACGCACGCACGCACGCACGCACGCACGCACACACACACACGCACACGCACACACACACACACACACACACACACACACACACACACAGTGAAAAGACGTTAAATCAAAGAACGAACGAACACACATGTGTAAATCAAGCTTGTTAAGAATTCCCTCCGGTTGAAAGAAAAGCAAAGAAGAACTGGATAAATTTTAGGCTTGATGGATAAACATACTTACATAGGAAGGTAAAGGGAAAGTAAGAAGGACACAAATACATACAGGAAATTGGGAGTAAGTGCAGTGGAGCTAAGGAAGCTTGGCTGAAAACCAAGTGCAAAGAACTAGATGACCGATACAAAACAGACCCTAAGTTTATGTACAGAAATATCGAAGAAATTGCCCGCAAGAAAAAGACATGCACATCAGTTGGTTGCTTAAAGTCAAAAGATGATAAAATTATTATGGAAAAAGACAAAGATAGATGGGGAGTGTATATTGAAGACCTCTTTGACGATGACAGAAACGAAGAACACATAAGAAACAACGTTGAAGGACCACCCATAATGAAAGATGAAGTTAGAGCAACACTGAAAAAGATGAAACAGGGAAAAACCCCTGGACCAGATAGTAGTAGTATAAAAATGATGGCTCTAGATGAATTTGGTATTGAAAAAGTAACAGTCCTCTTAATGGCCTATATGAAATTTATGACACCAAAAATATCCCTAAAGATATGTCAAAGTCAATTTTCATTGCACTGCTAGGGAAAGCAGGGGTTGTAGAATGTGAACTTGATGAGTAATGTGATAAAGATTCTATTAAAAATAATCATGATGAGGACAAGAAATAGAATCAAACAGAAATACCAGAAGAACGATGTAGATTTGTTGAGGAGAAAGGAACTGTTAATGCCATATCATCATCATCATTAAGTGCCCTGCCGCATGCTGTTGGCGATCATGGCCCTCCATATGCATCTATCCCTTATCGCTGCAAGTACATCTTCCACCCTCTCTGTCCTCAGCCACCCTGCAAGTCTGTCTAATATTTTCTCCCTGAGTCTACCTGGTGTTCTCTTTCCCTTCAGCTTTCCTGTTGTGACCAGGTGCTGTAATTCCCCTTTCCTCATAAAATGGCCTCTACATGTTGCTTGTCTTTTCTCAATCTTCTTTATCAGTGATCTTCTTGTGTCTGCCTCCATCAAGACTGTCTCATTTGTTTTCTTTGCTGTCCATGGAACTCTCAACATTCTTCTTAGAAACCACATTTTGGCTGCCTCAATCTTGTTCTGGCTTTGCGTGTTGACTGTCCACACCTCACAACTATATAACATTATCGGTTCTATATAACATTCAGGAAATCTCTACCTGATGTTTATTGATAGGCATTTGTTAGTAAGAATGCTTTTCATCTTCTTGAATGTTGTTTTCGGATGGCCGATTCTGCCGGCTATTTCTGATGTGCATCTGCTGTCTGGTGAGATGACTGTTCCCAGATATTTAAACTTATCAACCTGTCTCAAAGATGTGCCATTTGCTGTTATTTTGCTTGAGGGGATTTCATGTTTTTTTTTTTACTGAGTACGATGACTTCAGTCTTCTTGCTATTTAGCTTCAACCCTTTATTTTTGCTTTCTATTTCTATTATATTCACAAGGTTTTATAGGTCCCTTTCATTTTCTGCGGTTTAGCATGGTGTCATCTGCATAATGAGTGTTGTTTATCATTTTTCCTCCAACCTTTATTCCAGGGCATTCTTCTCGGTTTCTCATGATGGTTTCATTGTAAAGTGAAGACAAATCTGGTGACAAAATAAACCCTGCCTAACTCCTCTTTTGATATTTTGGAAAGAGCTTATATATCATTTTCTATTCTCATTGCTGTTGTTTGTTCCCAATACATATTTCTGATTATTTGTAGATCTTTTCCATCAATATTGAAACTTTCTAGTTGGTTGATCAATTGTTCATGTCTTACCTGATTGAAAGCCTTGGTATAATCAACAAAACAAATATAAATCCTTATTCAACTCAATTGACCTCTCTATGATAGTTCTTAATCTTATTATATATATGGTATTAATAGTTCCTTTCACTTTGACAAATCCACACTGTTCGATACGCAGACGACACCGAGCTAATTGCAGAAAAAGAAAAAAGACCTACTAAACCTTGTGAATATAATAGAAAGCAAAAATAAAAGGCTGGAGCTGAATAAATAGTAAGAAGACTGAAGTCATGCTAATCAGTAAAAAGAAATCCCCTTATGCAAAATAACTTCAGAAATAGGCAAATCAGGTGGAATACAATATAGAAGGTTCCGAGTTAGTGGAATGTAGAGTGATAGAAACAGTATCAGTTGTAGGAATACAAGAAAGGTTGTTCTATTGAAAAGTTGAAGATAGACATAAGTATAGTTTCCAGGGCATCATCTTTACTAGTATGTGTTGCTGCTGAACAAATGGAATCATATGGTACAGTGGCTGTATTACTGGGCTGAACAGCCTGGGCAGTAGATGTAGTGGGTGTGGAAGTGGTGTCTGCAGGGACAGTGGAGGTGGAGGGGACAGTAGACATACTTGTGTTGCTCAGCAGGACTGGAACAAAGATGCAGTTATGTCTGGAAAAGAACATGGGTTCACAGAGTTAGTTTTGCTCAAGCTAATTAATTTTCTGGTTTTTATGTTTGTGTGTGTTTGTGTAGTGATGCATTCAGATTGATGGTGATAATTTTGATTTAAAGGCTGAAAGCAGAGTTCATTCATTTACTTAGTTAAAAATTTAAGTGTATTTGAGAGCTATTGCTTTTGAACAATTTTTTGTTCTAAATGTTTTAAGTGGGCAATCATGATTTAAGAACTGTTTTAGAAAACTCAGCTCTGAATACCTTGACTGTTGTAGGTTTATAAACTGTCCTACAAAACTTGTATATGGGCTGGTTGATTCATTTGATAGAGCTGTGTACTTAAGATCTGATA